>VWYI01037197.1:0-38297 GCA_013399455.1 Anthoscopus minutus | reverse complement strand
CTCTCTGTGGCATGCCTAGGTTTCAGATTTCTCATGAAGAAAACTTTCCACTCAGGACCTATTAAGGAGTATTAGCCCCCTCTTGTGGAAAAATTCAACCTCCTGATATGGTGAATGTTACAGAAAGCAAACACATCATTACGTAATACTACTTCTGTGTCAGTGGAATACCTATACAAAAGGTTTAAGCATAATATAGTTTGACAAGCCTACCTGTCAGCAATTATTATATATAGACAGCTAATATTAACTCACTGCTTGAGTATCTTCTTGTGTGTACAAGGAAGAATGCATTTCAGTTGTGTTATTTTCAGTCCTTTCCTTAAAAGCTCCTGCTGTGCTTCTGACTGTCCATAGCTGGTAGAACCAATGGTGGTAATTATCCCTCTGGATGTTCTTCTGGAAAGAATTCTGGTTATAGAAGAGAAGGTTTGAAATATTAAAAGGGAATGGGAATAATGTTTTATGAAAATAATTACGATGTTTACTTTGTGTTTATTATAAAATCTACTGATTAGGGGGAACTAAATTTGACATTTAAGGCATTTCTATTAATAACATTAAAGAAATATTCTTTTAATGAAAACTACTGTATTACATTAAAATACACAGTTTAATACCATTTAGTGTAAAGGTATTTTATTTAAGATTCAGATAAATTAAACTAAATATATACTGCAGTTTTTCTGGCCCAAATTAGCAAAGAAGAAAAATCTCATTGCCAGCTCATTCCTACACTGACATAGTAATTAGAATGTAAGGACCTTTTGAAAGTTTATATCTTGGGTTGGTATTTGGGAACACAGCTTGTGCTGCTCTGTCTGACAGTCGTCCAATATAGTAAGAATTTCAGACACTGAAAAACATTCTGGACCTCATATTTTACAAGTATGTAATATAGAATGTAATATACAAGTATCATGCTAGGAGTTTACTTCATGAGGAGCCCAGTTCTAACTGATGACATTACATAATTAACCATGTTTCTCTAAGATGTAGTCTTGCAAAACTCAGTTGAACTGAACACAGTTCATTAAAAAGAACCATGAAAAAAGGTAAGAGATGGTTCTATATTAAACAGATAAAATTAAATATTTCCCACCCTGAATATTTTGTCTTTTGTGGATTTACAGAAATATACTCTTATTCAATAATTCTTAGACTGAAAAACTCTTTTAGCCTGCTTGTGCATGGTAAGTCATAATTTTGGTGAACATGACAGTGGTTCCTACTTTATGTTTCTTTTAGGTTCAGTCAATCTACTCTCAATGTCCATTTTTGGATATATTGACTTGCATTCTTAGTTTCATCAGAGCCTTAAATACTGCATTAGTGGTATTTTGTAAATAATATGACAGAGATGATTGGCAATTTATATTTGCTGTTGTTGTGTTGGTTTCATGTTGACATCTGATGCAGTCAGATTCTTCTCCTTTATAGTGCTTCTACCAGGTTTCAAGGTTATAGAAGTTTTCTTATTAATCCTTGCTACACAGCCTTTTATTTCAGTTCGCACTGTAAATTACTTGTCTCTAGCTCTGAACTACCACAAATCAGACTCATACTTCACTCACATTTAAAGAGATATTCAAATCTGTTTCAAAACAAATAACTTCATTGTGACTGATGCTTTTTTAATAACATAATCTATTCTGATTTATCTTGTCTGACTTAGTTACCAAACTTAGCATTTACCTACTAATCTCTATTTACCATACTTGATTTGTAATATCTTTTTATTCTAACTAAATTGCTGACATTACAGATACAGAATCTTATTTCCATAGAACTGTACACTGCACAATGAGAAAAGTTCCTCTGAGACATACTCATGCAAAACTCCATTGAACTGAAGGAAATATTTCATAAGCAGAGCAGCAAAGAAAATGAAACTCAATTAAGACTACAAGAGAGGTCTGATAAGAATTATGTTGTAGAACAATAATGTGATGAGGATTTCTATTTTATTTTCAATTTACAAACATATTGTATGTCAAAGAACATCTCTGTTTATAGAGAGACATGAGCAATTGGATATATGTACACAGAAGAACACACTTCTCCTCATAAATATACATTTTGATCTCATATTAGCAATGACCTACACATTCTGTTGAATATAGAATAAGGTCTCCAAAGCATCATGTCTCTTTCCATCTTGACTTTGAGCCTTTTCTTTAGTCTTTATTTTTCCCTTTTTGTTATTTTTCTTCTTTATTTTTTTCTTTTTATTTTCCTTTCCCTTTTTCCCCCGCTCCTGCTAGAAAAATGTCTTAGGCAAATACCCGACATTATTAATTGAGGAAAATGAAATTAGAAACTTAAATTGTGTCTATAAATGTGCATAGGGCTGGGTTCTTAATTTGTTTTGGAAAGTCTAACATTTAGGAAGACCAAAATTCCATTAGATTATTTTAAAAATTATTTTTATTCACCTGTTCGTGTATTTTTACACTTTTAGAGTTTATTTCTATAGTTACAACCCCTAAAGAGAAAAAGTTCCCCAGCAGCGCCGGAGGCATTACCTCGCACTGCGGAAAAGTGCCCGTGCACTCCCTCCAGTGGGCAAAGCTAAAGCTGCTAAAGCATTGCTGCATTTTTCCTAAGACACTACACAAAAATATAGATGAACCCCGCACTAACCCATAAGCAAAGCAGAGCAGGTAATTGGACACATTTTTATGTGTTTAGATGAATAAAAATTAGTTTTTAAAGTGTTAATACTCATTTAAATGTAGGAAACAGAATTATTTTCATAGACAAACTATTTAGGGTTAAGAAATAATTGAGATAATGTATAAAACTTCTCACTCTGAGAAAGAATAGACATTCTAATTAAACATATAAAATTTACTCTTTTTCTTATGCTTTTACTCCTCATTAGAAGAATACTTTACTGAGGAAAGCTTAAAGAATAAATTTTTTAAAAATAATGTTTTAATATCAACCTGAAGAAAATATTGTATTTTTGGTTTCCATCTAAAACAAGGTTTTGAAGAACCATAATACTATTTCCAAGAATGGAAAAGGGATTCACTCTTCAGATTACCATACAAATAAACGAAGTACATATAATTTTTCATAATTAAAAATTATAACTGTCAACCAATTATTTCAAATACTCTTGCATGCTCTTATTGTTTGGAGTTACCTTATATGACAGTGATATTACAAATCTACTCCAAAATCTTCCACACAGATGGATAATTTATGCATATCCGAAGGTATGATACTTAATTTCATTGTATTTTTATAGCTACCCATACCATGCATTCAGTATCTCAAAGCTGTTATCAGCCACTGCATTTTACATGAAATTGTTGCTTTCTGGTCTCTTAACTGTAATTCTGTTTTCCCCAAACAGTAAATGCAGCCAAACAAATCTGTTACATTCCTTGGCATTTTTGTTTATTGGCAGAGTTATTGAGATATTTAAGAGATAAATAAAGCCCTGAATAATTTAAAAATAAATGGATAAAAAATTAAGAAATTATGTTAAAAGTCTTATTGATAACACAGGTGAGGTAAAAAATTTCATGGTGAATTATTCCTTGTTTACCTAGCAATCCTCAATTGTAATGTTTCTGCTAAGTACTGTGGACTCCTATTATTCACATTTTTATAAAGATGGGATGTTTGAATTTAAGATATAAGTTCTTTTCTCAGTAAGTGGAGATAGTTTTGGAACTTATCAAGAAGAATGCTGTGTCCCCATTGGGAAACTAAAAATAAACATTTTCAAGCACTACAAATATAGTTTATCTTCAATTTAGCATTAATATTGCATCTTGTCCATTGTAATAGCGAGCAAAAGGACAGAGCCCATTCTGTGACTTACATAGCATCTTCTGATCAATTTGTCGTTTTTCCCCCCCAGTTTTCTGATTTTCCAGTAATTTTTTAAATTTGGTTTTCCAAACAAACTTAGATCCGCTGCATTTATTCCTGCCTCCTAGTTAACTTCCTTTAGACCAGAAGTTCCTGTCTGACTTTAGTTTATGGAGGCTGAAAAAGAAGTTATACTCTTTTGTACTGGAGATATTTTTATCATACCTATTCATAAGTCAGATGGAAGCAATAGACGAGGTTAGGAATGTGGCCATCTTAGAGCTTTATTGAACAGAAAGGATGACTATTACTGGCAAAAGTCTTGGGACCGATCTTTTCACATGAAAACTGAGTGGAGGGACATAAATATGGACAAAAGCTGAGATTTATTTTCAAGTTTTTCAGGTAGCAGGAGTTTGTTTTTTATGAAACTAGGTTTCTTCTACAGGAAGAGGCAGATAAAAGATATATGCCCTTTCTAACTCTGCAAGGGAAGGGAGTTACAATGTTCTGAATTTTCTTTTTGGAGGGGCTGTTCCAGAGAGACAATGTCTGGTAACTGTGGATGCTTCCCTCTGCCCCAGCTCCAAATCTGTGCACACATACGGGTGCACATATGCTCCAGTGTCAGTAACACTGCTTTTACCTTGCTGCTCTGGGGTACATTTTACTCACTCTCTGCTTCTTGCCCTCACCTGCCCTCTTTTTCACAGAATCACAGAGTGGGTCAGGTTGGAAGGGACCACAGTGGGCCATCTGCTCCAAGCTCCTTGCTCAAGCAGGGTCATCCCAGAGCACTAGGCACAGGTTTGTGTCCAGGCTGTTCTTGAATAGCTCCAGTGAGGGAGACTCCACAACCTCCCTGCACAACCTGTTCCAGAGCTTGGTCAGCTTGGTCACTTTACTGAACAGTGAAGTTATTTCTCATGTTTGGATGGAACTTCTTGTGCATCAGTTTCTGCTCATTTCTTCTTTTTCTTCTCAAAGAGCCTGTGGAATAAAAATTCCTGAAGATTTTCAGAACTTGTCTTGACAAGACTCTGAGCAAATTATATCAAAATTAGTTCTGCTTTCAACAAGTAAGTGGACTAGAAGCTCTGCAGATATGCCTTCCAACTTACTTTGTTGTATGTTTCTTTTGTCTGAGATGCACTTTTGCTTATATGAAATTATACATGCCAACTTACTATATGATTCTAGGTAATTAATCAGAATCACCTGCCCCATTCTCCTGCATTCTTCCTTTGTGGGAATTGATTTTTATTTCTGAGTATAAGTACAAGCAGGGATAGTTGTCTTGCAGTGAAAGAAAGGTAAGCAAACGTTTTAGTGCAAGAGATCATCTTTAACCACTGTTCCTAATCTGTACAGAATAAGAAAACATCGAAATGGCAAAGGAAAGGAACTGAGCAGGCATATAACTCACCCTTAGATAATTTCACTTTTATGTATTACCCATGTTCATCTTTGTATCTTACTGTTCCCTGTTCTAGCGGCAATTTTCATGAATTTTCATTCAGCTGGCAATAAAATGGCATTTAAGTGCATTTTTCAGACACAAATTCATTAAATATGGGAGACAGGATGGAACAACCTTTCATGAAAAGTCACAGAAGAAAAAGAGTGCCTGTCATTTTGAGGTGAAATAGATTATAGATGTGACTGCCTTAGATAGTGGGCTAGTGAGCTTGATATTCAGTTAGTCTTTTTCTATAAAGACAGCAAGAGTTTTGAAAATAATTTTGATGAGAATGAAGTGCATCTATAGTGAAGCTTTCCTCTCCTCAATTAAAATCCTCATTGAAAGCCTTGCTGCTGTTTCATTCCTAACATGTTCTGCTCCTGATGCAATGCAGCAGTGATCCATGCTGCCATCTAGTGCCTCTGGGGGAAAGCAGTGGGCTGCTGAATTTAGGGTTTTCATGGACGCTGGAAGAATAGCAATTTTTGCTCTTTACTACTGTGATGGCTTTCTCATTACCTCACTTTTAGCCCTGAAATTAAAATTATGGGAACTTGCCTTTTTCAAGGGAGTATCCTGTCAGGAATGAGTCGGGAAGGGGTTGGGGGCAAGGGATGGGGATGTGGGAGAGACAGGGAAGAGCAAAGCAAATGATTAACAAGGCTGCAGGCAGCAACCAGAGGAAAAAAAAATACACTGATTACAGTGGCAGCTATCTTACTGCTCAGAGAATCAGAACAAGTGCAGTGGAGTGGCTACCTGAACCAGAATAAACACAGCCAGAGATATAAGTGGAGAATGTCATGACCTTGAGAATAGAAAAGGCGTCGAGAGAAAAGATGAGGGAGAAATGTTTGTGCACTCACTGAAGGGTTTGTGATTTAGCTGTCAGCTTAATATTGGCTAAATAATACAAATAATTAATATTTTCCAATTAGTACTTCAATAAATATGCATACATTTATACAACTAAAATTAACAGAGGTCCTTAAAGACTGCTCAGTCAATTAGCCTCACATCTGCAAAATGACTAGATTCCCCAAAAGAGTCAAAAAACTCAACCATGGAAAAAGGCATTCATGTGAGAGACCACTGAAAATAACTATGTGGTCTGTAGAAAGGGTCTTGCAAAGCATGCTGCATATGAATATAAACATATTGTAACTCATTATGTTTAATTAAAATAATTATAAGAAAAAGACTTTGAATTCTGATGGCAAAATAGAAACATGGTGCATGATTACTTTTCCCTTATTCAAAACACTTGAAAGGAAGTGCATTTAAAAACCCCCAAAAAACCAAAACCCAAAGAAACAAGGTTATTCATTCTCATGTACATTTTAATTTGAAGTATAGTTTTAAAGGATTTTTATCCTTACCCAAAATTAAGAGCATAATTTTGGTAAAAAAAATCTTTCAGCAGACACCTGTACAATCCCTCTGGACAATTTGCTGTTAATGAAAATTTTTCCTTAAATAATAAGACTGTTTTTTATGAACAGTCCTTACATGCAAAATTGAAGAAGAATATTGATTCCAATTGAAATTTTTTCTTAAATTGTAAAATTAAAATTCTGACTAAATTTTTAGATTCTTGAATCTAAATATATACTTGTAATTACTTCTTTTACTGAAACTAAAATAATATGCAGACAAAGAAACATATGGTGTCTTAAGAAGTTTCAGAATATTCAAAAATTTGTAATTTCCCTTCACAGACAGGCAGCAGACAGGCACATGCACATAACTAGAAACTTGTCTGAAGTTCTCAGGCAAATTAGAAAAAACCTGTATTGGAAAAGCCAATACATTTTTCAGAATGCAATTATACAGTGACAAAAATATATCATTGTCAATCATTTAGACAGGACTTTAAAATACCAGTCTGAGGTTATAAATGTAGAGTATATTGCTTCAAATAAGCAGAAGAATATACTTCAAACTTACCTTGCTGATATGAAATATTTGAGTCTACCAAACTGAAATTGATTTCAAATGGACAAAAATGTACCTTCTGAGCTCTAAACACTGTATAAAGTTTAGCAGTATTCACAGAGAAACAAAAGAAATAAAGCCATATTTTCCTTAGGAATTTTAAGAATTACGATGAGGACATTTGACAAACTTATTTTTTCTTTACACATTTTGGGAATGTATCAACAAATAACTGTATATGTGATGACATTTTACCTACATGATTTTTCAGGAGATGTCATAGAATGTGTATCTCTTTTTTTGTTGGAGAAATGGGTCACAATTGTTTTAAGCTTTCCCCTCTAAAGGCAATTGCTGTTTCATCAAACTGTGCAGATCTCAATAGGAGTTACAAAACCTACAAAAGTATAAGCTTGCCTGTATTGTGAAATGTCTTGAATCAGAGTAGTGAAAGACAAAGTGGGTGCTGGCTGTCACTGGGAACAGCAAGCCGTTCTGTAGAATAATGAGAGAGCTGATGGTGGCTTAGTCTTTGGAAAGCTTTTAGGATGCAATGGACTCGGTTGTCTGTTCTGTCCTCTAAGTTCATACTTGTATTAACAACCTTGGTACAACTGGTTGGATGCATAACAAGTGTCAGGGAAAAACAGTCAGCAAAATAATATATTTTCAGGCCCCTTTGTGTGAGAGGTGTTTACAGAAACAGTTACTTTTCCTGAGATCACCAGAGATTCGTTGTTGTTGCATTATTATTCTTGCCTCTGATCTCTGACCCCTTTTTATCCTCCATACTCAGAAGAAAACTGTTTTTGGTTTTAAGAAGCACCTGAATGCCAAGCCATGTCTAGCTGAGACAAATTTAATTCAATCTGGATATAACACTAATTTATCCTTCTACATTTATCCTACCAGTAAATAATTCAAACAAAACCTTCTAACTATTTCCCCAGTATTAGCAAAATTAGTTACCCAGTAAATATTGGCATCAATCACTTCTAAAAAGTCAGGGCAGCAATCAAATCCCTATGACTCTTACCAACTGTTAGCATTCAAAATCATTAGCTGAAACATAAATATATCTAGCTTTACATGTTGAACAACATTTTCATAAACATCTTGACAATGAATTTGTAATTAGAAAAGGGTTTTAACAGACATAAAGTGAAGGTCATATGAATTATTTGTGCGTAATCTGTGTTAGGACAATCAAAAGTAATTTCATTTTTCAGAACGATAGTTTTTTACCTGTCTTTGCGTCTCTTCATCTATTTCTGTTCCTTTCCCCCCTCTTTTTTTTGTATAAATTATTTTAGTAGCAAAAAAGAGGAAGTTCTATGTACGTATTGTAAAAAGCTTGCAGGCTTTCCATCTTCATTTGTGTGCATGTTTAGACACTTCAGAGTCAAATGTATGTCTTGTGCTCTAAGCCATACTATGCAACTTACCTGGGGTCTGATGCCCTCAACATTACTTGAAATTTAGCCATTGTTCTCACCCTTATAGAAAGCAGTGTCATCTTTACTCAAGGAATTAAAATGTATATTTCTTCCAGCTAATTGTGGAGAATGAGTTACAGATCAAGAATAATTCACAAACCCTATCATGTATTCCACAGATAATAATAAATCCTTGAAAATTGTAGCCTAAGCACGTATCATTCCTGAATGGGAAAAGAAACAAAACAAGTCAGTGAACAAATTGTTTATGATAAATTTCTCCTCTTCCTAACACATCTGAAATTTGTTATCAAATGTTATTCATGCAACATTCAGATACATCTACAGTAAAGGCTACATCCAGTGTTCAAAAGATATCATTAGTAATGGTCACATATAATATATCTCACACTCTTGGAGGATTCAATATAGCCCAGTAAACTGTAGTCCTTGGCATAGTGAAGGTATTTGCTTAACTTTTCTGCTTCTTAAAGCTACTTGCACTGTCAAGGTAACGAGGTAATGGTCTGATGTGTATGACAGAAAGCTCAGGATGGAGCCCTGTCTCACTGTAGCAGACTACCTTTCAGTAGCTTCAGTTTGCTAGTCAGGCTAGAAATGCATAACATGACTGCAGCATTGTTTCTGAATAAGACAGTAAAGTTCAGAAAAGGCTTACAGACTAATTTCAAACAACTATGCTAAGCTGAAGTGAGACTCCTTTTCTTTCTAAAATTGCCAATGGACAGAATATTTGAAATCCATGGTCATTTCACAGACCTTTGCATAGTAAGGCATTTTTCACACAAGATGTCTGGCTATTTGGATACAATTCAAAAAGAGGCTTATGCTTCAAAAAGCAGGAAAGCTGACATAAGCTTTAGAGTAAACACCAAAATCTCTTATCTTTCCATTTTTGTCATGTGTTATAATCCTTGCAAGAGTGGCCTCCACAATAATAG
Source organism: Anthoscopus minutus (assembly GCA_013399455.1). Lineage (NCBI taxonomy): Eukaryota > Metazoa > Chordata > Aves > Passeriformes > Paridae > Anthoscopus > Anthoscopus minutus. The sequence continues at coordinate 28,674 of VWYI01037197.1, read as the reverse complement.
GAAAAAATACTAAATATTGGCTTGACATACTAACAAAGGCATTATACATAAATGGTGGTTAGGGAACAGTTGTGGGGGGTTTAAGCTTTCTAAATTATAAATGCTCATTTATATTAAAATGTAAATGAATTTCCAGTGGGAATGTCTCCTAACACATAAAAGTCCTACTTCTGAAGACTGATTTATTCTCTAGCATATATGAACAAGAGATTTCCCCCCGGGTATCTACCAGGGCAAAGACAGAGGATTTCTGTGCCCAAAAATATTTTTTATTGCTTTTTGTATTAGATATTATTTTTATGGCAAAATATATACTTTAGGTATGCATAAGTCTAAACTGCCGAATCTTCCAAATTTTGCTGTGTGAAGAAATGACCACTAATAATTTTCTAAATGCAGTTCTCGGGAGATATTTCATACTATTTCTACAGTTTGCCTATATGTATGATGGCTTATTCACTGTAATTAAACTCTAGAATTTTTTCCTTCCTGTTATCTGAATTAGTTTAGTTTCCACATTAAAACACTAATACTTTAAAGTAGATTTGTATTTTCCTAAGATAATCTATCATTTATTTTAATGGAATTATTTGAAAGTATCAGTTTTGAAAAGTCTTCCTTTGAAAAACCACACTATTAAAATACTAATTATACAAGCTCACTTGAACTCAACGTGATTCCCATGCTAATTTCCATAACTAATTTTCCACTTTTCATACGTGTCACTGATTCATAAGGAACTGATACTTTTATACCACATAAATAAATATAACTCTCTGAGATACTCTCCGAAGCAGACGTCTCTACCTTAACATCTTCCCTCTAAATCTCAGAATTATGCTGCCTTGAGGCTTACTTCAGAGTCAGCTGAGAAGCCTTGGGAAATTCATTATCTCTGGGAGAAAGTAAGGTATGTTCTTCCTCTTCCCAGCATCATTCTTATGTGCCTTTGCCTTTCTCTGTGAATGGAGAGGATGCAGTTGATTCAGCCAGTGAAGGAATGAGTCAGTGGAAGAACTGAACTTATGTAAATGTAACTTTTATGTTTCCATACTTATATATTTAGTGGCATAAAGGAAAATTTTAATGCAACATTATTTAGATAAAATTTCATGTTTATCATAGCAGAGGTACTTCATCATAGATTTTGAGATAATTGCAGAACGTATTTTAAAGCCAAAAATATCTGTTACTATTATTATTATTATTTCCAAAATGAAAATATAATGATTGAGTAATCACAATAGATATTAAATACATAATGTACAGAACTTTTCATGGGCTAGGGAATACTGTGTAGAATACTGACAGAAACTTCAGGAAAAGAACACAGGAAGGATGCACATTACTACTCTCCATCACTTATTAACCCTAATATTTTTCCAGCAATTTTTCTTTCTTTTTTTTTTAATAGATCTCTATCCACTGTATGAAATAAATTTTCCTATGAATTTTCTTTTCATAAGTCACATCTCACTAACAAGCCACAAAGAGGTGCTCTAAACCCACAGTAGCTGTTGAGAGCAGCTCTGCCAAGAGCAGATAGAACTGCTGCAAGCTCGCCTCAAGGTAGGGGGTTGTGATTTTAGTACTCTGTTTTTTAAGTAAAAATATTTCTCATGACAGTCATCACAATAAAACTCATGTCCAGCAGTCGGAACTTAAAATAATGAGATTCATAGCTGTCACCAGATTAACAAATCAGGTGAGATTTATTCTGTGGAATAGATTTAGGCAGCTATCGATCCTCTCATTTTTCATAAATAATCTATGCAGTTGAATAGAATGTCTTTTTTCCCCCCGAAGTAATAACTACGTAATGAGTGACTTGCCTGGCACAATTTTACACAGGTTTCTGTCCTGACAATGGTGGTGTACGTGTTTAAATACCATTTCTGTTAATTATTCTGTTGTCTACAGCTTCTTAGCTCGCATGTGTAAAGATAAACATGTATACAAGTCTTCACACAATCAGGAGTGGAAAAATAAATTTCCCTCGAGATCTAATTTCTAAATCATCCTTTAATCCAACTGAAATTAGTTTTGTAATCCCAGATAAGTTTTAACAATTTTTCTGAATGCCATCACTGTTCTGACTGTCAGAGAGGAAAAGTGGCTGAGGCAGAGAACCCTGAGCACTGCATTATTCCTCATCTATATCACTTCATACTAAAACAAATGTGGATGAATTTTGATTGCCATCTCTGCAAGGAGTGTATGGCTTTGACCTATTCAATCAAAAGAAGAGTCACCTGCTGTAATGGCATCATCTGTGGGGTCTTCATGTAGATCTATGCTTACTTGGAGGCCACTGGAGGCAAAATTCTGCAATTCCAGCTCTTGAAAACTGAACTTATGCATACCAATTAAGGAGTATATTTTCCATTTTGATGGAAAATCTCAATCTGAATAGAGCTGAAAGAGGATAGTTCTAGTTTATTTGAAAATACTACTTGAACAGCTCTGTTTTTAGTTGTCATTTATTTCTGAGTACAATTTATAAAGTGATGTACATAATACAGAGTATGTCCCTTTCTGATGTGTCTTCATTTTCTCTTATGCAAATTAAAGTTCATCTATATCCTGGATAATTAGCAGTTATTATGGACCTGTTTACCTATGAGGAGATATATTTCATTCTTGAGATGCTGTAAGTTCAACTTCAAAATTGAGATCTGTATTTTTATTCAAATGTGAGAATATTTGGGTGGTTTTGAGCATTCAATTTGAAAGTTTTCAAAGATGCTTAGCACTTTGTTTCCATTTTATTTATACTGTAAGGAATCAGTTCTGTATTTTGAAAGTGTGCTTCTGTTGTAATCAATATTTATAGATGAGAAAGCAAGCAAGAAAGCAAGAAAGCAAGCTCCAAAAAGGCGTTCTTGCTACTATGATCTATATTTAATAAATGGCTTTTCAAACAGCTATGAGTTTTATTTCAGCAGGTGCTACCCATCTATAATTGAAATATCATTTGTGCTAATCAAAGTCTGCATGGTGATATAATTGTTTTGAAAGCTGCACAGCACTGTAATATACAAATTATTTTGGGTCTGCTAAATAAGTAGGAATTTAATCTGAATTCTCGACTCTAGAATATGCAGACTTACTGTACAGGTTTCAGCTAAACACAGGATAGACGAAGCACAATTGTTCAAAGGAAAAAACAGCAATATTAGAGATATTGAAGCAAATTTTTGTAGCTGAAGTAAGATAATCACTAACCTGAGATATATTTTTTAGACTGTACATATGTCTCAAGTATTTGAATGATAATACCGTTTTCAGACTTTTTCCTTGGTACCTTGATTGGGTCTCTTTTTAAGGGCTTATTAAGTATTTCATTCTATTATCTTTCCTGTCTAGATGCTTGCTAATTGAAGGTTCTTTAAAGGCTCTCTGACTATAGAAAGCTGAGGCTGCGTTGCCTGAAGTTGCATTAAGCAGAGCCTCATCAGCATTCAGCACCACTACCGTAGCGTAAAGCCTGGAAGAAGTGGGAAAAATTACCTACTGAAACATAAGAGGAGAAGATGAAAAGAGGCCAGCAAGAAGAAAGAAAAGCTCCTCATTTCTGTTCTGAAGCTTCTTTTTCTAATGGATCCCCCTCCCAAGCAATGTTGCAAATGGCAGGTGATGTGTTCTGCAAATAGATCAGCAATGTCACTTCTAAAATTGCACTTTTTGGCATTCAGGTGCCAGTCAGCTGGTACCCAGGCTTTATCCAAGGCTGTATTACAGAAAAAGAGTATATGTTAGATCATCCAGCAGCAATTACAGTAAAACACCTCTGGCTTGAGACAGAATCACTGTTACTGTTGCTTCCTGCAGTGAATTCTGTCACTACCGTATTTGCTTCCTTTTCCACTCTCAGGTGTCAGATATACTTGGCTAAGATTATTTTGCTGGGTTGAATTAGTTCCACAACTTCTTCAGACACTGAATGTAATTGTTACTCTCCAACCCTTCTCAAATGTTGAGATCTCGGTGAAAAATTACAAAGATATATATCAGATTATATTTTAAAAGGTATTGCAAGAATCATTAAATAAATTATGAGATATCCATTGTTAGACTTGCCCTAGTCACAGATGTAATATTTTAATTCTTTTCTTTTTTTCCTTTTGCCATAATAATCACTACAGCAAATTTTAAATGCAATGAACCTCCCTGATATCTGTGATGGAGAGGACACAGAAAGTGGTTTATCATACTGATTTATGATATTGTACTCTCCAAAATTCAGGTGCAGTCATAAAATGTTGCTAGTATCAGAAGTCTCTAGAAAGAAAAGAAGAAGGAAGTGCGGAAGGAAGGAAGGAAGTGCAGAAGGAAGGAAGTGCGGAATGAAGTGCAGAAGGAAGTGCGGAAGTGCGGAAGTGCGGAAGGAAGCACAGAAGGAAGCACGGAAGCGCGGAAGCGCGGAAGTGCGGAAGGAAGGAAGTGCGGAAGGAAGGTAGTGTGGAAGGAAGGAAGTGTGGAAGGAAGGAAGTGTGGAAGGAAGTGCGGAAGGNGGAAGGAAGGAAGGAAGGAAGGAAGGAAGGAAGAATAGGAAGTACAAAAAACAATATTACCCTTCTCAGATCGGAAAAGTATAAGGGAAATTTGCATTTCAGTACGCAGATACTGTAATGGAATATTTAGGTGTTATTTGCAGTTTGTGTAACTCTTGCTCATCACACTAATTACCTAATATATTTGAATGCTCCTGTTTGTGCCATTCATTGTTTACTCCCTGTGTAATTCTGTGTGGTTTATGTATTAATGTCCTGTCATTGCTTAGGTCTTACTCGGCTTCATGAATTATTTTCACAGGCTATCCAAAGAACCTGGAAACACTGTAAGGATTACCTATGATTTTTCCAGGAGACCTTTCCCCAGGATGAGCCTTTAAAGGGCTGCAAGAATTGGGGAACAGAGCTACTGGTTTGGCAGAAATGTGGGGCAATTGTCAAAGCACACATGATGTTACACGTTGAGTGGATTACGTGGAGAGGTTGGGTGATGTTGTGAAGGCTTGCAGCTGAAGCAGGGAGACTCTGCATAAATGCAGGAATAATGTTGTTTGTTAAGGAAAATGGGAGAAAGGATTAATAAAAGTATTTGTATAAAACCAGGAAGAAAGATCCACTAAAAAAATTATTAGATCTACATGCACATTTGATAGGACAGAAATTAGATGCCAGCAGTAGAACATTTTCTTCTTAACAGTGTTCCTCAGTCTGCATCAGCATGTGCTTTCATCAGATGTTTGGCACCCTTCTGCCTAAATGGTTTTTTTTAACAAGAAGTTACAGCCATCCTATGACAAAGCCTTAAGCTCATCCAGATCTTCCTATGAATTTTAAAAAAATTTATTGGTAAATATATTTATATCCAGATGTGGCCTGCTGAATTACTGAAGATGACCAACACATTTTCACTTTAACTAACCTGTGAATCTAACAGGACACCAACACCACTTATCAAAACTTCACTCTGTATTCAGAACAAGTTCATCCTTCAATAAATATGAGTTAATTGAAGTGATAGTCAGGATAAGCATGTTCTTTATAAAGCCTTTCCTTTGTAGGCTTGATAAAGCCTTACTTGAGTCAGTACACTGGAAATGGGACCAGTATTTTTATCAAGCTCAGGTAAAGAGGTAGAGTTAATTGTTCAATCTCTTTTCAAATCATTGATACCACTATTAGAGCTACTACCATTCTGAATCCTCCAGGACTACGATGCATTTATATTATTCCTTCCTGAATATATCATCCAGTAATATAGAAAGGAAAGGGAAATAGATATTAAAGTCCAATCCTCTATGATAAAGCCATATTTTAATGCAAAAGTTTGGCTTACAAAACTACGTTCTTTACAGATCAAGAAAGTATGACTTTCTATATGAATTTTCTATTCTAATTCTTCTTTTTTTTACACTTTACTTATGCTTTTACACAATAATGTACTTTAGTAGCTTCCAGGAATGTACTACACAACAGGACTAACATCTGTTACTTGGTAAAACTACTGTTCCTGCTGCTAAGTAAGTTTGGTTTTTTTTCTCTACCATTGTATAATACCATAGATATGATTTAGTGTCTCTCTGAAAGCATTTTTTTTCCTTTTTTATTTTTTGCGTGTATAAATTAGGCACATCAGAAACCCCAACTTACATTTCTAAGCAAAAACAAGAAGAAAATCACATACGTGTGTACCAGCTGCTGATACCTGATGATGCACCATTTCAGCATTCAACATAAAACATGGTCAATTTTCTGTTTATCTGAACTTAATACGTGCTGTGATTGAGTCAGCAGCACCTTCTTTAAAGAGCAAAAAAATCTGGCAACCAATTTTTGAATGTTGCAAAGCATTCTGGCAATTTTAATAATTTCGGCAGTAAAAAACAAGCTCTCTTCAATTGTTGTAAATGAATAGAGAAAAACACATGAAAAAGGAGAAACTCTAAGAACCCACATTTTCCATTCCTGTCCAGTCTTGCCTTACTAATGATCTCTTTGAAATACAGATGTAGTCTGGGAAGCTGCTCTTGGCTTTGAAGATACAAGCACACTGCACTGTGTACCATATGCACGACTTCAAATGCAGTAGCAGATCAGAAAAGGCAAGTGGCAATGCAGACTTGTAGCTGAGGAGTGGGCTGAACTCACAGTAACTCAAGTATGCTCAAAATTTAGATCACTGCTGTGAGATAAGATGAATGGTCAGGTTGCAAGAAAAATGGGACAACATTATTGAAGAAATAATAGGCCTGTGAAATTACAAGGCATTACAAAACTAAAGGTTTTGAATACTTAATTCTGCTTTGATTTGATTATGTTGTCTGTTGAGACAACCAAGGCCTGTTGGACTGGATCACAGCCAAGAAAGGCTCGTATTGATGGAGTGCTCAATAAATACTATTCTTTCTCACCTACAACTGAAGCGTCTTTTTGATTAAATGAACGGGGTCTAGGATCTTATCTATTGATGATTTAAGTAAATGTGTTCTGATGAGGAAACAGGATAAACAAAGTAAAGAGAATGCTCCAAGTAATCTCCATTCCATTAAGGCAAGGAGTCATTGCTTCACTCCATTTTGCCATTTGCTCAGGTAAGTTTGTTTGATATTAAAGGTTAATATACACAGCTGATGAATTATGTGTCAGCTCTTCATGAACTGGAAAAAGTTCTGAGTGATAATGCATAAGATAGAAATTAAGAATTCCAAATGAGAATTCCAAAAGGCAGTTAACAGTTATCTGTACAGTTTACAGTTAACAGTTTACATGTTTTTAGAGACTTTTTGTTTTTCCTTACTCCTTTTTTTGTTTGGTTGGTTTTTTGTTTGGTTGTGGTTTTGTGGGGATTTTTTTTTGTTGCTGTTGTTTTGTATTTAACTAATGTACTGGAAAATAACAGAGAGTAGATTTTTCAGAACACCCCAGAACCTGTGTAAATCTGGACAGACACATCTGAAAGCAGAGATCTGGAGGAGAAATTCTGAATTGATCTAGAGAGTGACTAACTCTAAGTGTCAGCAACGGGACAAAGCCTTGGCCGAGGCTTTGGATGAGCCACTTTGCTTTTCAGAATGGTCAATTAAATGCTGTGGAGAATACAGCAACTAAACTGCTGCAACGCTCAGGCTGGCACATTTTCAGTGACAGTGCTATCTACCTCTACACTGCATTGCAGTAAAGAATATAAACTTTAACTTGAAATGTGATTAAAAGGGCTGTGAGAAAGCTGAGAGTTTTCTAAACAAAGAGAATTTCCTTTCAGTTCGTGAGCTGCAATGGTTGATGCTATCCCCATAATGCAAAATTGTTGGTACAGTAACTACTCTGGCTGGGTTTAGGTCAACTAGCTTATCCCTGCTGGGAAAAATACAGAATGACTGCATTCATTGTCAAACCTATATATGAAGAAACCAGAATTTTGGTACTTCATGTACTTGCCAAGTAATGCTATCATTTATTATTGTGCATTACTCAGGGTTTACTTTCTGGGTGATTTAATTTTCCTATCATGAAGAGAATATCTACAGAAAAGACTGTGGGAGAAACTTTGCAGAGCTACTCTCAGTTACCTTTCTTCTCCTATAGTTCACTATCAATCTCAGAAAATGTCTGATGTTTTAAATCAATAATGTGCAACATAGGAGCTTAGGGAATAATATATTTATTTGTACTGACCACAGTACTGCTATAATTTTCTAAAGGCTGATGCTAGAGGCAATTTGTTTTAGGTTGAATTAGCTGACATTTCCTTTTGTACTCAAAATTCAAAGAGTACTTTTTCCACCAAGGGTAACAAAATTCAATAGCCTGTCTGTTTTTTAAATTCAAGATACTCCTTTTCCCCGAAAAGTTATGTATTGAAAAAGATAAAGAGTAGCTAAATGTAAAAGATTAAGAATGAAACACACATAATTGAAGAACCATCATCCCAACTTAGGGTAAAACAATGCTTTGCCACTCTCTTTTGATTCTTTGCTTATTTTAGTGTTCCATTAAATTTGAAATTAAACCATCTCCGTGAAAAATAACACAACTTTCACCTCTTACACTGGAGAATTATCTAGCTCTGTACATTTCAGCTATAAAATTGTTAACACAGAAGGCCAAAATTTAGAATGAGAGAGGCAAAGAACCTACTGCAACCAAAATGATCTGAGTAATGTAATTCTATTGTTATTAATATTAGTCCATATCATCCTGTTCACCTAAAATTCAGGTATGGCATTGCTTCTAGGATTTATTGATAAACATTAAAACTCACAGCATGGGTCCTTTACAACCTTTCATAAGATATTCAGCCTCTCTACACAGCTTTGAAATCCAAGTATTTGCACCCCAAAAACTTTTGTCACTAGTGAGGCTCCAGGAAAGTTTCCTTTTCCCTGATGATATATGTACGAAATAGACTTCTTAATAGAAAAGGATTGCAATTAGCAGCTAAAGTACAAAATTAATTCAAAGTATTCAAATTAATACTTAATAATGGAAAATTAATTCATAGGATTAAAACTATCTGCAGGTTGATGGATATGGTACTATATATGAAATGTCAGCAGATCTTGATTTAGGATAAATCTGAATATATGCCAGAAAAACAAATATTTTTAAATTAATCACACATATTTCTCTGATAATTAAAACTGAGTTAACTGAGTTATGGTCCAAAGATAACAGAAACACCAAACAAATTAAAAAAGGATACTATTAAGATATCCAGTCTGGGCTGTTGGCCCATACCCAACTGGAATTTTACTGTGACATTGCATAAAGTTTGTTAGAAAAAGGAGATAAAAAGGGTTTTTGCTTCTCAGTGAGTTAATGGGAGACACTGGAAGAATGATTAAGATTATATAAGCCTGTAAGGTGAAGTGGGTTTTAAGAAATGGGAAAGAATGAGGATAACGGAATTTAAAACTTCTGCTTGATTTTACTTGGTGTCTCAGTCAGAAGTCTTTTAAGAATACCACATTCCTTCATCTGGTAGGTTTCTTAATTCAGGAGAGCTGATGGTCTACACTAATCCTTTTTTCTTTTACTCATGATAAAAAATTAGCCCAAGTTAAGAAAAGAGAATGAAAAATACGGCATCTAGTGAATGAAGATGCTTTTTATTTCCTGACTATTGCAGAGCATAGGAAATTTAATTTTTAAAAATATAAACTAATGTCACCACTTTCTCCCTTCTGTCACTCCTGCTAAAACCAGATTAATTTATATGCCTACAGAAAAAAAACCCCAACCCAAATCCTATTTATTTTCTTAAAAAAAATTGAGAAATTCTATTAGATTCCTTTTTAAACTTCAGTCATCTTGAAATTTTCAAATTCACTGTTCAAGGGCAAATCTTTTATTTGTAGTTTTGTTACTTTTCTCAATTTCTTGATTCTGCAGGGAACCATGTGTTTTTATGTAGGTGTATTCAGAGACAGTAAATATTTTCTGTATAGCAGTGGCTGTATCATTAGATTTTTGTCCTCTTCTGTTATCTAACTTGATATCAAGATCTGCCAATTTGTCACTTGTTATGATCTTGTTTTGAGATAATTTGTTACACTTCTCTCTTTCCCTTGAAATCAACATGATAGGTTTGATATATACAAGATATTTATAAAATTTAATAATTCCAATAATCTTTTCTGTTTGTTATTACTGCTGAACATTTTAGGTAAAGTTCTGTTTTACACTGAATTCTGAGCATAACCATTTAGGTACAATAGTTTATGTTTGTGAGAAATTACTCATGGACAATTATTTCCTGAACATTGTCATAACTAGATTTCTGTAGAGTAACTTCTAATTTACATTAATTTAAATTATATTTAAGTAATCTCATTTTCCTTGCACAATTCAGTAGGAACAGCATAGAAATTAAGTCTAAACACTGATTTGAAAATTTTCACATTTCTCATTTTTTGTCTTCTAATTTGCCAATATTTGGAAATTAACATAAAACAGTATTTCTTTAAAAACAGAGAAAACCAGAGTTCTTCACAGGCTTTCATGATCTTACATTTTGGACTAGATCCCTGTATGAGCCACTTCTTCTGGAATCATTGGATTCTGCTGAATAATATAGTTCTTAAATAAAAGTATTAACAGGTTTCCCTTTTCCTTGGCTGCTCTTAATGAGAAGAAAACTTTTCTACTAGATTTTAGTTTAAAAACAAGTGTCTCCACTCCATGTAGAAACATCAGAAAACCAAATTACTTTTGTAGCTTTTGTAGTCCCACAGCAGTATTTGAAGAAGCACCATAAACAAACGAATAGCTTATGGAACATTCTCAGGATGGGCTAATGCTAATTCCTTATTTATAGATGTAAGGAATAAAAAAATTATCTATTTTGTCTATCTACAATAGACATGCCTATTTAAAAGAGGCATTTTTGGATTAAATTCAAATATATAAATGCTTGGAGTATCATCAAATTGCACTCATTAATTTTACAAGTGACACAAAACTTGAGGGCATTGGGAGCAGGCCAAGGCAGGGCTTCTGTTCAGAGGCACCTCACAAGGCTGGAGGAATGGACTTTTAGGATAACTTTATGAAATTTAAATGCAAAGTCTGCACCTGGCAAGCGAGACCTTCTTGGGACCATGCATGCAGAAGTCTGACTATCTGGGGCACCTCTGTGGCAAAGACCTTGGGGCCCTCAGGAAGGAAGTGACCTGAACTTGAACCAACATAATTTCCTGGCAGTAGAGAAAGGTCATCAGTATCTGGGGCTGTATTCACTGCAGTAGAGCCATTATTTTGGGGAAAGTTATAATCCTGCCCTACATGACACCCCTTAGCCCACGCTTAGGTCCTGTGTACAGTTTGGGTCTCAATTTACAAGAAAACTTGAGTACAATTTACCAGAAAAATACTGATAAACTCCAGAGAACCACCCAGATAATTGGGGTATGGAACAAATGGCCTGTGAGAAGCAGCAGAGTGAACTGGGGCTGCTTAACAAGAAAAGAGGTGGCTTGAGAGGGATCTGGTAGCAGATACAATACACTGGTAGCAAGCTAATAATACAGCTGAGGAGGAGATTGGGCAGAGGCTGGACTTATGCAGAATTTTTTTTTCCCAGTAGGAGACCCATAATATAAAACCAATGAATTTGTACAGTATGGTTTGTCTAATATAATGCATAGAAAATTGATTATAAAATTATTGTATTTTAAATCTGTGCTGAGTTTAGGTAGATTTAGTGTCTGGGGAGTGTGTGGTTTGTTTATAATTTGAAACATCTAATTTTCCTTTCTAAGAAGTCAATAGACAGAAAAAAAGACTGAAAGAATCCATAGTGAAACCTTTATATAGATATAAAACAGTTTCTTATCTTTATGCTTTGGAAGCTTTGAGCAGCAACTATTTGCCAGCATAGCTATTGACGCTTCAAAATACCTGAAAAAAGCCCTCTTAAACTAGAATAAAAAAAGAGGTTTCCCATATTCACTGTGTTTTCATTTAATATTCTTGATATTAATACATTATTTCAAGAATGTAATAATAGTAGATTTCTGTATGACAGGAGCAAATTTTCATTTAAAGTAAGACCATCCATTATCATCAGAGACAGGGTACTTTGAACTGAAGATCACTACTCAGTTAAAATAAAAAATAATGAATGTGTCATCTTTAATAGAAAATGTCATATGGATACATGACAAGTGGTGCATATTCAAAATGTTTTCTATAACTCATTTATGCAATTTTAGGTTTTAGAACTTAAAAAGCTCTTTACTGTTTTTTAGTTGGCATGGGACATTACATCTATATTTTCATTTTTATTTGAGGTTTTAGAGTCCATAAAGCTACGTTTCTGTATGGGTTTTTTGACAATAGACAGCCACCAAAACATAAGAATGTATTAAATGCACAGAGTAATTATAGATGGAAATGGGCAGACAGAACATAAAGCTGTAATTGACTGTAAGGATTTCTGCAACATAGAAAATTTAGAAAGGACTTTGAGTCGTCTCTGAATATCAGTGTGATCCCTGGACTAAATATCAAAACCTTGAGCTTACTTGGAAGACAACAAGAAAAAAAATAAAGATTTGTGGCCCCATTATTTGGTACACATTCATACATTAAAAATTGCTGTCTCAAACAAAAAGGTTAGCTTGGCATTTTACAACTATGTTCTCAGTATTATAGATAGAGTGCATTTTAGATTATAAAAAGTTTATAGAGAAATGAAAAATAATAAAAATACCTAGTCATCTTAAGACTGTAGTGAAACAGAAAAGGGTTAAAGGTATTATTTTTGTCTGCTTATTTATTTCTTTTTATAAAGAATGATATGAATTGCCAAGGATCATAGCAATATTTTTTAAACCTGGTTAATTTCCCACCTACATACATACATTTTTTCATATGCATTTCAATGAATGTTCATCACTCAGGTGTCTGGAAGACAAAAAATTTATGGTCACACATATATTATTCTGTTACAGACTTAAAAATTGGTGCATCAGCTGTAAAATAAACCATCAGTCTCTAGACCAATGAAACTTTGCGATAAAATTCTCTACACTTCCTGCCTTGGAAATTCTCCCTGCAACCTGTAGTACACCTTCACGCCTTTTGCTAAACTGAGAAAGGAGGAAGAAAGAGTGGGATTTGCTATGAATGAACCCGTATTCATCAAGAGGAAATTTCTCTGGAGAATTTTTGATGCAGAGTAGGCCTAGGCTCATTGTCCTAGGCAGGTCTTAAATAGCTGCAAAAGGCATTTCTCCACTCTCACAGACTAAAGAGGAAAACTAGGGAATTTGCTCCTGCCAGCCTGCAGTCCAGTTTGTGAGTCCTGTGTAGGGTCTCTCTGAATCATGTGAGCAAATGCCATTTATAACTGTACATTATAGTTTTTTATGGGCTTGGGATAGAAAATAGGTTCTGGAATGAAAAAAATAAATTGAAAACTCAAACAATTAATACTTTCCAACCCAGCATCCTCTTGTGATTTTTGTATCAGGGTACACAATAGAGTGAAATTTAAATGGTTTATCATTGGAACAACAACTAATTAAGAAAAAATCCAGGGGAAGTTTTCGAATCAGAAGTGACATACTACTCATCAAAAATTAAATATCTAAAGAATTTGATCTTAGTGAAGAATTTGGGCTTTACATATCATGAGGTACATGACACTAAGGAAGAGTGACAACATTTGTTGTTAGAACTGCCAAGAGACTCAACAATTAACCTTAGGAATCTGTGGAAATATTAAAAAATTTAAATATAGTGTGAAGGAAGATTCTATTTCTCTTAAGATGCACAAATGCCATCTTCAGTATCCAAACATTTCACCAGTGACATCATGCTGTCCTAAATTGTCCCTGGCCCTTAGATCCCTGTAGTTTCTTTGTTTCCATATTGCAATCATGGATTGCATTTTTTACATAGTTTTAAGAAAATTATAATTATTTTCTAATATCTCAGATGTGTTATATTTTCCATGTGTGTAATATAATCCTATTTTATTTTGGTAAATTGGTGGCTTCCTTGAAGTTTAGCAGTACAGAACATATATATTGAAAAGGAATAAAATAGAGTCTAAATTGAGTGACTAGTCATTCTGTTGGAAGTGGTTTAAAAGTATATTATGAAAATTTGTTTCTGAGCTGTTAGGAATAAAATATTTGAAAACTCTATTTTCAAACTTTTCATATCTACCAGGACATTATTGGATTGAACAAGATTCTGTGTGAACAGAATTTGAAGTTGTTTATTCAAGATCAAGATTCTTTGTCTTAGCTTGAGTATGGGATGAAGCTCCTTTACTTTTTCATGTGCAATGAATACAGATAAAGGAGCTTCGATTTTTTGCCTTCTGCATCAGGGCCTTGATCCAAGGCCAGCTTAGTGGAAATGCTCCTATTGATTTCAGTGGATTTGGATCAGACTTTAATTCTGTTGTGACTGGATTGAAAACCAATATATTTATCTCTTTGGAATTTTACTGACGTAGTATCTTTTAAAGGGTTTTGTTTAATTCTTTTCCTGATGCAATTCAGGTAATTATTCAAATAATTCAACTAACTTCCTATTTAACACATTGTTATCAGCTGTCAAAATAATTAAATACTCAATATAAATTTAAGCACTTAAACTGACAAAAATGTTGCTGATAAGAATAATGGAAGAAACAGAAAATCAGGAAAAAAAATTACAAGGATAATTCAAACCATTTCATCTGTAAATAATGAGAATTTAATGAGGTTGATATCCAAAAATTCTCTCACTTCTTACGGTATAAAGCATTCATTTTTCACAATAATTGTCTATTTAGTTACATTTTTAGGACACTGGAAAGAAAATGTTTATGTGAATATAAGTTGTTTTCATGGAACTTTTTCTCCGGTCCTAGAAAAACCAGATCACCTATAGACTTCCAGAAAAAACATTTCATCAAGTGTCTAATCTGCCAAAAAATTTCAAAACTCAGAAGACTCATACCGTATAAACAACAGGCTGCCTCTTTTATTGGAAATCTGAAACTCTGAATTCTCATGATATAGAACATGCTTTTAGCTTTGTATAATACCTTTTATAGTCCCAAGATCTAGAGTCAGCAAAGAATAACAAGTAAGAAAGTGACATTATGGCATTTGTCCACATTAGTTGGACATTGTTCTTTCACAAAATAGCACAACTATCAAAATAGCACAACTCTTGGGAAAAATTTGAAGCTGATTAGTGATTAAGTCCACAGGTAGCACCACCAGCGAAAGAATTGTTCTATCTACCCTAGACATTCACATTTATTGAGATGAATTATCCCCTGGAGGTACTGGGCTCTCTCCATTTACTATAGAAAAGTCTCAATAGATAAATTAAATGGTATGGTCAGCTCTTAGAGAGAGAAAATTAGGTAAATTGAAACCCACACTGGATACTGATTCATCTGTGTGAAGTATCTCCTAAAAACTTACTAAATAAGGCAAAAGAAAACAGTTATGTGTACTTTGATAGAAGAAGCTGGAGCTATATGTGCTTCTTTGTGAATTATTTCTTTCACATGTTTATTCAATGCTTTCAACTTTGAAAGTTCTTCTTTAGTTTATGTTAATCTATATAACAGGGAAGAAGAAGGGGGTGGGAAAGATGGGAAAAACCTTAGAGGAACAAAAATACCAGGAATTATAGTGAGGAAGAAATTACATGATTTAATATTAAAAAAAAATAAAAGGAGAAAGATGATTCTGTGTAAAACTGAAAAAATGATGGCAGGCCGCTGATGCATAGCTCTGAGCAGCTATCTCAGTTACCTGTTTCTACTGAAAAAGGTTTATTGCCAGCACATCACTGAAAGATGCTGTTAAGAGTGCCTCAAATGAGCACCCTTAAGTGGGAGTTTGGTGTTCCAGCAAGAGCACAACATTTGTTGAAGGGCTTAAGGTAAATAAGGCAAGTAGAACACAAAAAAACCCCTGGACTTCAGATAATGAAAGTTTTAAAGATCATGAAAATATTTTGGGTCTAAAAACCCACAAAACCAAACACAAGGTGAATTTTCTTTTTCTGATCTTTTAAGAAACATCAAAAATAAACTGTACGTTATAGTGAAAGAAGTAAGGGTCATTGTAATCAATATTTTCATTTATGCCATCCACAGATATTCACAGTTAATAAAAAGTATCAGCAAACTTTATGGACAGATATGGAATTATGTACTTAATGTCTGGAAAACTGTTGGTATGTGTCAGCCAATAATAATGATTTCTATAAGTATTAAAGGGCTGAGTGGACCTGTCAAAAGCAAGAGGGTTTTGCAAGTAGTGGAGAACAAAATATTTAGTGTTGTGTTGCTGCAAGCAAACTTTTATACCTCAGCAATCTAAATATTTGAGAGCAATATGGGCTTAAAACAATATTACCATAAGATAATAGAAAGGCTTGGGTTGGAAGTGACCTTAAAGTTCCAACACCCTGTCACAGCCATGGTTCATCCCACTAGATCATGCTGCTCAGGGCTCCATCCAATCCAGCCTTGAGCACTTCCAGGGACCAGAGATCCAGCTTTTCTGGGTAACTTGTTCCACTGTCTCACTACCCTCACAGAATTTCTTCCTAATACTTCACCTAAACCTATCAGCTTAAAGCCTTTTCCCATTGTTATTTCATTACACATTGTTGAAGTCACTTCTCTTTTTCATAAGCTCTGAGTACTGGAAGGTTGCAATGAGGTCTCCCCAGAGCTTTCTCTATGCTCAAATACCCCAGTTCTCTCAACCTGTCTTCACAGAAGGAGTGTTCCAGCCATCAGATCATCTTATTGGCACTTTGGATTTGGTTCAACAGGTCCACATTTCTTATGCTGAGGACTCCAGACCTGGACACATCACCCTTGGTGGCATCTCACGAGGACAGGGAGAGGAGGAGAACCACCTTCCTCAGCCTACTGGCCTTGCTTCTGGTGCAGCCCAGGGTGCAGCTGGCCTGTTGGGGCTGTGAGTGCACGCTGTTGGCTCATGACTGGGTACCATCCATGACAGCCTGCAGCTCCTCCTCCACAGAGCTGCTCTCAAGGGGCTCTTGTCCCAGATTCTACACATGTCTGGGATTGCCCCAGCCCTGGTGCAGGACCTTGCATTCAGACTTGTTGAACTTCATGAGGTTCTTAGGGCTCTCAGCCTGTTTGTGGCTGTTTCTCAGACATATTGTTGACCAAGACAGTTGAGCAGGGAAGGAAGTGGAAATTTTTCTATCTCAGCACAGCCTCACTGCCCACAAAGACATGCTTTGACCACATATAATTTTCAAAATAGAAACATATAAAAATATTGTTTGGGTTTATGTGGCATAGTTTGGGTAACCAGAGCTGGTGGTGGGTGAACAGGTGTGGTTTCTCTGAGAAACTACCAGAAGCTTTCCCTGTGTCTGACAGAGCCAGTGCCAGCTGGTTCCAAGATGAATCCAGCTCTGGTCAAGGCTGAGTCCATTAGCTGCAGCCCACAGTGAGCCAGGATGTGCCCCTGTAGCACATGGAGGTCCATGGGGAGGCAGAGATCCAGCTGCAGCCTGTGGTGTGGATGTGGATGTGCCCAAAGGAAGCTGTCACTCCATGGGAGACTTGCACTGGAGAAGGGTTCTGAGAGGACCTGTGGGCCCATGAAGAGAGAAGCCTGCTCTGGAGCAGGTTTGCTGGCAGGACTCATTTGCTGCAGGTACCACAGGATGCTTCCACTGGAGCAGGCTTTATTTGAAGGACTGCAGCCTGTGGGAGAGACCCACACTGGAGAATCTAGTGAAGAACTGTAGCCCAGAGGAAGGATTCACACTGGAGGAGTTAATGGAGGAGTGTCTCCTGTTGGAGGGATCCTAGAGAACTGGAGAGTGTCCTCTCCCTGAGGAGGAAGCAGAGGCAGAAACAACGTGATGAACTGACTGTAACCCCTATTCCTCGTCCCTGCTTCATCTCTTGGGGAAGGAGTTAGACAGCCAAGAATAATGTAAGGCCAGTGAGTACTAGCAGGGGCAAGGTGTGTTTAAGATTTGGTTCTACTTCTCTTTATCTACTCTATATGATTACAACAACTTCAATTAATTTCCCCAAGCAGAGTCTGGTTTGGCTGTGATGGTAATCAGTGAGTGATCTCTTCCTGTCCTTATCTCAGTCCATGAACTTTTCATCATATTGTTTCCTGTCCCTTTTGTCCAGAGGAGGAGGGAGTGATAGAGTGGCTTTCATTGGCATCCAGTAAAGGTCAAACCACCACAATATTATTGAAAAAAATAAAGGAATAATTATAACCAAAGCAAACTAGGATTTATAGAGGTCTTAATAAAGACCTCATTTTATAGAGGTCTTAATAAAAGACAGATGAAGTTATGTTGGTGGACAGGAAAAAAATAAGTGAGATCATAATCTTGCCTGATCAAAAGAGTTGAGAGATATGCAAAAGATAATTTCTGAAAAACAACTGGCTACACCTCTCTTTTGGGAAGAATTCCTTAATGACTCTTGAAAGGTGATTATAGGTTGATAAATTTGTATTTTGTTGAAAATAAGGACACCACACCCTAAATGAACTCTGTTCTCTGACCTAATTATACATATAAACAGTCTCCAGTATCAAATAGAATACATAATCTCCGAAGGAGATTACAGAATTAATTACAGAATTACAATTACAGAAACACATTCACAAAGTAAAATGTGTCAAAACCAGGTTGACACAGACACATTTTCCCATCTGTCATAGCAAACACTTATAAATATTGAATAATTAACACACAAAATTGAAGCAATTTTGTTTCAGGAAGCCCCAGTTTACCAGCTATATGTAGCTGCTTCTTACTTTGTGCTCATGAAAACTTGCTCATGTCTTAGATTTAGATGGTGAATGGAATACTTTACCTCATTATATAAATTAGCTACTGAAGTTACAGAGCCCAGAAATACAACTAAACACCAATGTGGCTGGTGTCAGATGTGATTATGTTAGGGATTCGTTTCTCTGTGTTTAAAAAATAGCTAAAGGAACTCATAGTAGCCTGGAGCTTTTTGGGAAACAAACTACTCTGCTAATGTATGAGAAAAAACAAAAAGTGCAGTAAGAAACTATCAGGGAAAATACATCTATGGAGAAAGGCAACAAAAAAGACAAGAGTGAGTCAAAGCACACTTTTGAGTCAAAATGTGTTTTTAATTTCATGTTTTTATTTGTAGCTTGTGATAGCACAAGCCATTTAAATCCTATGTTTGTCTTTAGAAAGCAGTTTTATCAATATGTGGCTTGTATGTATTGAGTATAAAATCATATCTGTTACACCCAAGGAAATGAAAAGTATTGATTGCCTAGAATTCTGTGTGGGTGGACTTAGTATCTTCAATACTAATGTATTAATACTCAATAATGATAAGTTTAGTGTTTTTATAGCATAAACTGACTTTATTTAGAGCTGGGAAGACATACTATTATTTTTTTATCATTGCTTTCTTTTCAAACCTAGAACAAAACAGCAGCAATTCATGATGAGTGGAAAAGAAATAACTCATTCTAAAACTGCTGAAATTAATGTGTTCAGTTATGTTCTAAAACTCTTGAGTTTATATAAATTTGTGTTCCTACTATTTACAGGTGTTTGAAGACCACTGACCTCAACCAGATGGTAAATGTTGATGTTGTCAACACTGGTTAAACAATTAAAAATATATTGAACATTTCTTCAATCTACACCTGTGAAGTTTGATCTCATTTTCCTGCTTCTCCTCTAGCTGTCCAAACAATTGACATTATTTCTACTGAGTATATAAACAGACAATTTCACCTCTTTAAGTCATTTCTATGAACCTGTTTTTCAGATTTTGTAGCAACAAATTTTTTCCTGAGTACCTATGAAGTTTAAGCCTTTCCTCAGAAGTTAATTCTTTTCTCCAAACAAATGCAGCCCCTTTACATGATTTTTCTACTTTCCATCTGGATGTGTTCTTGTGCAAAGAGAGAAAGTTGGAGGAGGAAAGACTGAGTTAAAAGATGGCAAATTTATAGTTGCTTTCAATTAATTTTCACTCATTTAAATTCAGATTTTATTCTTTAGTGGATTAACTACACTTCTAATGCAGTATCAGACCTCCTAACTTCAGATATATTGGTTCTGCATGATCTAGAATAGCAATCACTACACATTATCACCACCTATAATAATTCCTAGAACTGTAGGTCTTTAAGTCAGAAGTGACCTTTATGATCAGTCAGTTTAGCATTCTAGATAATAAGGCCCATATGATGTCAAATAACAAGGCATATCTCTACTTCAATAGCTCTTAATCCAAGGAAAATAACAATGAATGGTCTATTTTAACATGAACAGAATATCTGAGTTTTCTGGTGACTCACTCTGTGGTTCATTGTTGGTTACCTTTACTTTGATTCATGATTCTGACACCATGCTCAACTGCACATAAATTATTGCTCTAACCTGTAAACTGTAGATGCAGACTACCACTGTCTTTACTTGCAGAATAATTTTGGGATAAAGGAATAATTAAACATGGAATAATCAAGTGCTTTTGTGAGCCTTAGCTTCTGGAAGATAAATGCTGACTCTCAGGCAGGAGAACTAACACTAACACCTCAAAAATAGCATCCTTAGAATCCTGTCAGCTCTTTACTCAAGAATAGGTAGAGATTTGAAATCCAAGTGTGTGAATGAAGTGTGGTGTATATAGAAGGGATATAGTTATGTTAGGAACTGGGGAATTTCTCTGAAGTAGGAAATTGCAGAGGCAGCATAGCCTAAAACATAATCATAATGGAACCAGGTAATGAAAATGAAAAGTGATGTAGATTAACATTTAGAATAAAAAGGGAGAAACTGGGAGAAAGCTAAGATATACAAAAGTGACACAACTGTAAATTTGGCCTACAATTCAACAAGAAAACAAAATGGTCCAAACACCTACCTCTCGTTAGCACAACACACTGAGAAAGTTAAGGAAACTAGCACATGAAAAAACCTGACTTTTATGAAAGGGAATACTTGCTGAAATGAAAGGAGAAAAGGAAATTAGAGAGGCTGGAAAAGAATTTGAGGTATGAACAAAGAATTCTCAAACTGATTCATAAAACCCTTCATATCAGCTATCACTCTTGGTAAATCCATCTCTGCCTATGATCAGTAAAAAAGCTAGAGAGATTCTAATGGCCTATTAAAATTAAATAGGTGATTTTGAAAGAAAATCTCTAACTTCTGAGCTTAGACAAAAAGGCAGCTGGTGCTTTTATCAAAATATGCCACCCATAGTGAAGCACTGTGTTATTTTCAGTATCTAGTCTTTATCATGGAAGTGGTACCAAATCTACTCATTTTTTCCATTGCACAATAGTCCACTAGGAAGGAGAAGTGGTTTGCACAGGACAGCTGAGACAGTGTTACATGTGACTTCTCTGGTTTCCCATACAGCTGTGTAAACAGATGTTCTTCCTTTGCAATACTTAAGCAGATCAGTGGAAAAGAAACATGAAATAAATCAAGCTAACACTTAAATTTTTTGAGTCAATTGTGGATAAGCATAAGTGTCTTTATGAACACTGGGGTTACAGTTTAGTTCCAAATTAAGATTTTGCTAAGAAAAAATTTGGTGAGATGTTTCTGCCTTCATTTTAGGTAGGGAAGAAAGGGATCAGCAAAACATTTGGGGACATGGGGAATGCTGTACTGGTAAAAGATGAAAGATCTTCCTCTGTACTCTGGCTTATGTACCTCTTTTAGATCAAGCATTCTGTTCCATACCTGCTATGACTTTGTGATACAATCTAGCTCTTTTTTTCTAAGGTAAGGTTGCTTCACTAATCCACCAGATCAGTATCTTTCTTTTCCTACAGGAAATAGGACTAGAAATGATCTTGGGTTATTAGGTCCAGGACCCTTCTATCATAGGGAATCACATCATCTAATCCCTTCCTTTAACTTATCTAGTTCCATTTTAGTTAGTGTTTTGTTGCACTGGTACTAGAAATATGTTCCAGAACCAAGTTACTCCTCTTAAAACTTCTGATTATCTGAAATTAAATGTATGTATTAATTATATGAACTCATAGCTGCATATTTTTGAAGGTGGATAAAATTAGCAAATTGAACTGTTCCTAATACCCTTATGGCTTTCCCCACGATAAAGACTGACATACATCCAATATGCAGAATGGTATCTTAAAAGCCCACAACACAATAATAACTTCAGTGAGATATTAAAATTAAGATCAGCATTACAATCTCATTTTGAAAATCCATTTAATCTAGTCTTCTTGCAGGACATATTAGTCAGGGGTTTATTCCGTTTATGTTTCATATAAAATAGGCAGTGATGTGTTAACTATTGGAGCTTCTTTTCAGGTATAGAAACAGTTTCAGTTAAAAGGCTTATTTTAAGGTTCATGAGAAATATATTTCTGTTGTTGTAAATTACTTAACACCCTCTTCTTCTTAAACATTAAGTGAGGCTTTGGTTCAGCCAGTAAAATTTAACTTTTTAAGCTAGAAAGGCAAAAGGAAATCTTTAGTATAATCACTGATGCAGAGAAATGTCAGACCTATGCCTTTCCTTCTCCCCAGGCTTTAGAGCTATTTATTTTTAACAATATCTAATGTTGAGTTCAGCTTGGAGACTGGATGAAAAAAAAAGCAGACACTGAGTACATCATGGTAGGGTGAAAAATCCTCTTTTAGTCAAAGATGATGGTACTAGACTGTGAAAGTCTGAGTTACTCTGTGACTCACTCTGGAGAATGGACAAGGGCTGTGCAGAAGGGCTTCACCAGTCATTTTTCTGTGCTGTGGCATACAATCAGT
The DNA here is from genome assembly GCA_013399455.1 of Anthoscopus minutus. NCBI lineage: Eukaryota > Metazoa > Chordata > Aves > Passeriformes > Paridae > Anthoscopus > Anthoscopus minutus. The sequence continues at coordinate 5,866 of VWYI01037197.1, read as the reverse complement.
TTTTGATTACCCAGACTGAGATTTCCTGAAGAGGAAAAGCTATCACATTCAGAAATTATTTCCAGAAATGCTAACCAAAGCAGGACTCGGTACTTTTCTCAATCAAACTGCAATTTCTACTTGTTTTAAAAAAAAATACCTTGAAATGGGTCCACAAGAGGAGGAGAAGGGCAGAAAATCTTCAGAAATGCTTTTCTCTTATTTTATATTTCTCTAAAACTCATAAAAGACTTTAAAAATCACAAATATTATTAGAAAACATTCCTATCTTTCGGAACACAGGTATACAAAAAATGCTGTTGATGCAATGCCTAATATCATTTTCTGTTGTCATTCACTGAAGGTGTTAAGGCTCCAAAGAGCTCAAATATTTAGCAAATTTCAAAAATAAAGACATTTTTACATAAGATGTTTATTATTTCTAATTTTTATAATTTTCAGGGATTTTTGGAGGCTAAACTGGAGTTTTTCCAGCAAAATGTATTTTGGGGGGGACTCTCCTGTGCCCATTTTTTCATAAATAACTTGACTTAGGTGTCTGCTGGATCATAATCATAATCACTATCATAATGGGCTTCCACATATTAAAAGAATGGTAAGATTTTTAATGTCTGATTTTATGAAAAAAATACCCTCAAAATTACATAACAGCAGTTATAAAAAAATTTATAGACTGATACGTGTGAAAAAATTATTTAGTGAAGGTAATGTTGTCAAGGTAGCAGAGTTTTCACTTTCTAAGGCATAGTACTGATTCAAGTAATGAAATGTTTAAAAGGCAATGTTAATAACACCTTAAAAAACTTGCTCTGTAGCTGTGCATTTGGTGAACTTTCTCCTTAATCATTAAATGATGACTAAAATCAGAACAATTAACTGAAAAATTCTCAGTTTAGAGTAAGCCTATTTAAAACGATATCATTCTTTCAACATATTAAGAGAAACAAGCTCTACAAGCTAATTAGTTCATGCAGCAATCATTAAGAGCCCTTCCTCTTCTTTCTTACAATAAGTAACCTCTGTTATCAGTGATGCTGCATACAGAATCACTGTATTGCTAGATGGACTTATGTTCAGAAATCTTGCTTATTTAACCACACTAGTGTTATAACTTTGGCGTTTTTTCATCTTACTCATGAGTGCTATCTATGTCTCTTTTCATCTGTGTTGTAATCTGTTCCTTTGTTATAGATTTATGTGTTGCAGAAATTTTTTGCCTCATCCTGGTACAATGTGCTGGTGAAAATCAGAATATGTAACTATAATAAAGGTAGGACATGTACAATGTCTTATGATTTCATAATACATTAATGTTTTAGGCAATTAGATACTGTAGGTTTTTGTTCATTTTTATAAGCATCAATGTCTTAATTTCCTATAACTTCTAATTTCTATAATTATATGTATTCCCAACTCTCACATATGCTTATCTTGAATCTTCTCATCTCAGGGATCTGATATTTAAAAGTCCTTTTTTTGCTAACTTCTAAGACTTCAGAGATTCCACTAACTCTTGATGTTTATAGACAACACCCATTCAACTGTCTCTGAATAACAGGCCATTTAATTAAAACTAAAAATCACTTATTTTTCTGAAATCCTTATCAGGATGAATCTCTTTCTGGCAAAAACTGTTAATAATTTCATGTTAGGATAATGCTCATCACAAGGATTAGGCTGAGTTAATATTCAGTGGTTAGATAAGTATTCAAAGAGAATCTGTTACCACCTGATAACCTACACTAAAAATTTGATGCACGGTAGAAAAAAAAGAAATGGAGTAGGGCAGAGAGAAGCACAAGTAAACAGTGAGTAACATGTGAAAACTAACCCAATATCTTCCTTTTTCTTCTGAAGTAGTAACAAATAATTCTAAAATTAATTTCTTGCATGAGTTTTACAAATTGCCCTTGTGGTAGTTTCATCCACATGTGGTTGTTATTCTACATTGCTTACATGGTAATCAAATAACCCACAATCAGTTGTTAGTCATCCTTATTGCACCACTGTGGCCTATTAGAGCTTTGTCACCAAACATTGGACAGTATTAGGATGTTTTTTAGTCACTAAGAAAAAGTTCATGCTGCTTATTTAATTGACAGCTTAAAGCATAAATTTTGTATAGCTGGCTGCTACATACATATAAAAGGCCAAACTTATATTTCATTTCACACTATTGCCTTTGAATTTATTGGTTTCCTTTGTTGTCCTTGGGGAACCACTTTGAATGTGAGAAACTACAGTTATAATAGTTAGAAAGAAATCAGTGGTTACAGGGGAGGTGATCAAACAGTAAATAAAATAACCATTTATAGCTGTTTTAGCAGTTTGCCTTTATGTGTGCTTGGAATTGCGTCTCAATTCAAGCTAGGATTTAAAAACACACCATTTCAAAGGTAACATGCAAAACAACTTGACTCTTTTGCCAGATTCCACCCTGAGGGTAATGGCATGCTGCAAAATATCACTTGGCTAGGCTTTTATTTCTGGCAAAAAATATCTTCCACGAAATTGTTCTGTTCTGCAGCATAGCAGTACTAATTTATAATCTGTGCTTCAGTAGCAAGAGGCCTTCTGTCTTTCCCTCTCCCTTTTAATATTTATGTTTACTTTACTCCCTCCTCACTTTTGTTCTAGCTACTGTAGCAAATGCCTTTCTAAAAAAAAACAAACAACAAAACAAAACAAAAAAAAACTATAAGGAAAAAATGGAGCTTAAAGAAAGGCCTAGAAAAGTAGCACCTGAAGTTTTCTGTGTGTCTGCTGATGTCCTGTGGCATATAATAATACAACGCTGTGCTCACATGCTATATTTTCCACTTGGAGATCTCTTGGCAGCTTGCACATAGCAGAAAGTCACTGATTTTATTTCATAGATGAGAGGGAAGGGTGGAAGCAGAAGTGAAAAAAAAAATTACAAGGTGTATACAAGATTAGCATAAAAAGAAAGCATGTCTCTTCATTTTCATATTCTCTAGACCAAAGTGTCTTTGCATATTATCTTTGAAGCTTTTCTTAAAACATATCAGTTACATACAGAATCCCCAACAGTTCAGCAGGACAGTGGTAATCCACTAGCAAGGGTGAAAGATATGGTAAGGATAATCTGTCCACAAGGAATTGGAATTAGAGACATAATTCAGTACATGTAGGCTACTAAACATCTTAATTTGGCAGTTATTTTTGGTCTTGTCGGCCTCACTGGATTAAAAGTAGGAATGAAGCAGCTGGTGACTTTTCCACATAAGAGTTAATGTGTTATTAATTTCTTGAGTGTACCTTGGCTCACCTAACCACTGCATTGTCACACATGTTCACTCTTCATTGTCACATGCAATGCCATCAGCTATGATTTTTTTTCAGGGTATTGTCATGAAAAATACAGCTCATCCTCAAGATCAAAGAAGTGATTGTGTGTAAAGTGCACATTACCTAATCTGTAGCAAGGAGGAATCTGGGGTCACATAGACATTTGCCTCTTCAAGGAAGCAGTAGAAGCAATTTTTTCTCCTAAGCAGCATTTTCCTTCTTATCAGAATAGGTCTTGCTGTTCTTCTTTTTTTCACCCTTGTTACAATTTATTTTACTGCTATTGTATTGGTTGAAAGAGAACTAGTGCACAATTTACACCAAAAAAAGTAAAAAGCAGTAGTAATTTGAGCTGTTTCAGCAGATTAATTACTTTTTCATAACCCACCTTATCTACCTAATTACAACTCATCACTTATGGATTTGAAAATATTACAAATCCACTCATTCAGAATTATGATCAGATACAGGTATTCTCACAGTGCTTTATCTCTGATTCCTGATCTGACTTCTGATAGAGAAAATCAAGCTTCCATTATTGACATAATTGTGTTTTCTTACCTGATTTTGTTTGCCATCTTTTTCAAATCTAAAATAGACCTTCTCCCTTACATTATTCTATTAGCATTCTGCATAAAATACACTCTTTGTTACTGCAGATAGCAAAGGATTATCTTCATATTACATGAGTTATCACCTGGGAATTTTAGTGTGATCTAGTTTGGAGATTCTGGTAAGCAGCTTGCTCAATTCTCATCTTCCCTTGTTTTTGTTATTGGCAGTACATCTGCAAACAGAAAACTATTTCTGTCCTTTTGTCTTGGATGTTTCTGGGCACTAGAATGCTAAAGGCACTTGTTTACAAGGCAGTGAGAACAGGACCACAAACCCATTTTGATTATCCGGGTTACTCTTCAGACTTCCCTGTTGTTTTATTGATTCCCTAAACAGAAAGACTAATTCAAGTTTATGTTCTGTGTATTTGCTCTGGTCTCTCCAGAATTCTTCACCCTCCCCCAAGATTAAACAAAATAATTTTGTCTTTGTATCAGCACAGTGACAGCGAAGTAACCATCAGCTAATCAATTTTATTGCAAAACTAGTTTTTATTTTAAACAAACATCACCATATTTTGTTGACACAATTAAATTATTTGAGTGTTATGCCTTATATCTAGCATGCACCCTTGGGAGCCAGGTAGAAGCTACAGCAGAAATCATGACATACGTGCCTCTGCATCAAATTAAATATTTTTCCCTTAATCCTAGCACCAGCAGCTGTTAGACACTGTGGCTTACTGCATATAGGCTATATAATGAGACAGATGCAGGCAGTTCAAGTTCCTCTGCTGAATGCTGAATAAAGCCCATCTCTCCAAGGCCACTGTCTTATTGCTGTTGAAATAGTCCTCCTTAAGAAAACAAATACTTTTGGCATTCAGATTTCATAAAGATGAAAAACAGCACTGTGTTTTTTATTACTGGGGAGACAAAAAGTAAAGAGGCTTGGTAAACAAAATCCAGGAAACTTCCACAGAATTTGGTGCAAAAATAGTTTCTTTCTGTTATCCAAACAGGAGTCAAATTAATCCTTTGCAATAACTACAGAAGTTCTTAGTAAGCCCAAAATTTGAGGTGGCTATTCCCAACCATTGATAAAATATCCTGGAAAAAGTAATTTACTGATTGTGCAAAAGAACAGAACTGTCTGCAGGTGGATGATATAGCTAATTGACCCTCCATATTAAGAGCAGACGTAATCTGTTTCAAGCTCCATTTTATTTATCTCCTGTTCCATTGCTTAGCAGGCTGAAAGGTTAGGGGCAATCCTTTCACACTACCTGACAAAGTGAACACAGCTTTTCCATATTTGAACAATAAAATCCTGTTCAAAGGACTGCAGGGCCACCAATTAAAATTCTCCAGTAAAAGTAATCTGAAAATATGATCTATAACTGAGAATAGAAAAAGCTAAAGCAGAGCACTGCTTGAAGCTATGTGCTGATTACTTCCTACTGCAATGCATGCTGTTGGACTTCATTACAAGTGTGGGAAGGGGCTTTTGATTGTGGTTGGGTTTCATTATTAAAACAGATTAGTCTAAATTGTAAGAATAGTAAAATTATGCTTTTTTTTTTTGATCTGGGTGAAAGTTGGGGCACAATAACTGAAGTTACTTGTGCTCCAAGGGCCAAACCTTCTCCCTACTGTGTAGCCAAAGTAAACAAGTTGTTCAATAGAGTTTGAGGGTGAATTGAAAATATTTCTATAGGCTATAGTTTAGCTGTAAAACCAGAGTATACCTGCTCTGTTATATTTGTTGCATCTTCTGCAAATCTTTTGCTTATACCTCAGATATAACAATTATCCTGACATGAAGGATAAAAAACTATCATAACCTGTTATAATTCCCATCTCTTTTTCACATACTAAGAGGACATAAAGGTAACAACTTTAAGTATACCAAGTCAACTTTTGCTCTTAAAGTGTCCCACACACAGAATTTTAATACTTGTTTCAAAGATTCCACTTCACAGAAATCAATACCATAAAAAAAA
>VWYI01037195.1:0-21121 GCA_013399455.1 Anthoscopus minutus | reverse complement strand
CCTCTGTTCCAGCTCTTCCAGGCATCATGAACTTGTGATAGTATATTTCCATCCTGCTGGATGTAAAAGACAAGACACTAATAATGGGTACTGTCTTTTTCAGGTCTTTTTACAAGGGCATGTAGTGACAAGACAAAGGGGGTGGCTCTAAACTGAGAGCGGATTCAGATTATGGATTAGGAAGAAATTCTCTGTGGTGAGGGAGGTGAGGCACTGGAAAAGGTTGTCCAGAGAAGTCATGGATGTCCCATCCTGTCCAAGGCAAGGCTGGATGAGTCTCTAAGCAAACTAATCTAGTGGAAAATGTCCCTGCCCCTGGAAGAGAGCTTGGAACTCAATGATCTTTAAAGTCCCAACCCAAACTGGTGTAGGATTCTAAGATTAAGTAAGCAATCAACAAATAGTTTGTATAAATCTCTAACCATACCCTTTGAAGACAAAGGAAGTGCTACTGCTATCTTATAAATTTGGGAAAAACATTATTGCGACAGAAACTAGCTCTAAGTCACATAGTAGGATCACAGATGATCAAGGAACTAAATTCATTCTCAGTTCTTTTTAGATGGCCCAAGTGTCAAGGATGCCTTGTTCCATCTTTATGATCACTGTTGATGATTACAATATGTCAGGAAGCCTTTACAGAAATCATTCCTATATTTCTCCTCTAGCAAAAAGCAGAGTAGAAGTAGAAGGAATGTATTTTTAAAAATAAAAATTATACCTTTGTTGATCTGCAAAACCAGTTGCCAACAATGCAGATCCTCTTAGTAACATTAAGGAAGGATTGAGAGCAAGAAATACCATCACATATTCAGCAAGTAAGCACTCTGAATTGCACTGTCAAATGCGTGACTAATGTCAAACTCCATCCAGCAGCTCTCTCCCTTCTCTGGAGGATGCATTCAAAAAGCTAAGCTCCACAAATACCCCTAGAAAATGCTTCTTCCCTAGAAAGATCCTCTGTTATAAAGGAATCATCAGAATCGTTATAATATCAATAAAATAGCAGATTAAGATCACAAGACTTATCAGCAATACCCTGCTCCTGAGTCTGTCAATGCAGCCATGGCTACGCCAGCACAAGCAACTGGGCTGTTCTCATTTACTCTGCAATTGGTCTGGAGTACAAACAACAATAATGCCATCATGGGCTGGAAGATTCAGGATAAAGATATGACATTAAAACATCCTTCTTTACGTCTCTGAAGATTAAGACAGCTCCTGCTTTTAGGGGAAGTCTATTCAGCACAGAATGGCAGTAAACGAAGCATGCAGTGAGTATCTGCTCACAGAAGGGGCTTCAATATCCTTCCTAGATCAGCGACATTCTGCTGAGCCACTGCATCCCCAGCACAAGTCCGCAGTCTGAAATCAAAAATACCTGGGCCATAATGCAAAGTGCTACTTTGGGTTAAGAAATTTCTTAAAAATAAGTGCCTGTGTCTGAAAATGTGCTGGATAGGCATCATTATCAGTCTTTCTTCAGCTGACCTAAACTCAATGCTGCAGTTAACAACAAAAATATTGGCAAAATCTGTAGCTATGACTGACAGAAGAGCACACATTCCCAGGTTTAACAATTCTGGAATCATGGTCTTGTACCGATCCTATCCTCTGGTACAAGGCAATTTGAAGGAAAACAGCATTGATCATCAATGTCTTATCCATTTTAATTCTTTGGGGATGAAGTCAAAACAGGCTGTTTGTTTGTATGAGTGCTGTGGTTTTGTTCATTTTTACAGTTACCGTCTACTTTTAGAAATTCTGCTATAGTTCAGGGGCAACATTTTTCCCATGGATCAGGAAACAAAAGAAATAGAGGGCAGAAAACAGAGTCACAGTTTGCACAGACAGTATAACAAAGAAGGCAAAGAATTTATAGTACAAAAGAATGCAAACACAGAAAACTTAATGCTAACCTGATGTGATGCCAAAGAAATAAAATAGATTGAGAAGAAAATATTTGACAGTACATTCTCTGGATCATTAACAATGTCGAAAAATATCCTTGGTCAGCATCTTTCCTTGACACAAGCAATCTGTTTAGAAAGGCAAGTCAGCCTCCCACTAATCCTGATCAATAAAAGAAATCCACAGGATACAGTAACATCTCTTGAGAAATTAAATAACCAGTGCTTTGAACATCTGACTAAGCACGGCAGTGGGGGAACTAACAAAGTTGCAGAAAGCTGTGGGGGTACATGAGGGAGAAGTGCAGAGAACAGAAGCTGGAAATACCAGTGTTCAAGCTGCACGTCAAAATGCCACTCATAAGCACTTGGTTTACACAGCCAATCTGGAAACTCATGCAAATAAATATTTCCTTTGGAACAAATATCTACTTGGCATACAAGAATCAATCACATGATTACACGTTAATAGACAGAAACAGAATGCTCTGAATGCATTTAATTATAGTAATGGGAACCAGAGGGAAAACATTACCCACTGGAGTGACAGTAGCTATGGCAAATTATTCTGATAGAAAATCAAACATGTTATTCCAGAGCTTCCTACGTGTAGCCCAGAGAAAAATTATCTTCCCTTTGCTCTAACAATTTTAAACACAAAACAAGCTTAGCACTTACATGATACCATTAATAGCAAAACAAAAACTAAAATATAACTTGCATAACCCTGGCATGGCACAATTATATGAAAAGCTGATAATCCTGTAGAGTGACTGTAACACACCAGAAAAGCTCAGCCACAACACAACCTAGAGCTGGCTTCTTTATCTGTGCCACAGCAGCACAGCAGCACAGCAGCTCTTGAAACAGGCACAAACTTACTTAGCAACACCTCAAGACATTTCACTCATCCATGACAGAGGCCATGTAGCTGTCAACACAGGAAATTATACACACCTCTGACATTCAAGTGTGAAGTTTCTAATTTTAAAGATTTATCTTGAGTAAGGCCTAGCTCAGTTTTTACACAGGAAAGTGTCTAAAGTGGTCTATTTTTAAGTCATAAAAATGTGATGAAACCGGAATATCCACAGCAAAATATCTCGGGGAAAAAATATGGGAAGTACTCTATTTCAGCTTTCAAATCAATCTCTGTATTAGACAAGGAGCAAAACAAAAGCTTTGACTGTCAAGCTCACAGTGAGTTGAATATGCATGAAGCAGACCATGGAAAATGAGCCCACCAGTAACCGAGATACTCTGGATCTGCTGCTCTCTGAAAGCCAAGACCATGCTGGTTGCAGAGGGTAGCAGGTTTTACCACTGAAGACACTCACTGCAGCTCACAAGTCTGCCCCGACAGCAAGACAGCACTTAGAGTGTGACAAACCTGTGATGGTTCACTGCTTCAGAATGAAGCCTTATCTTTATCCCTATCTGGCTGCAGATGCCAGGATAACAAAATATGCAACTGATTTACCTTGCTGGTGTGAGGATGAAGATCAGTGTTCAAACATACTATGCTGTAAAGACATTGCAGAGGCTATATTGACTAATTATCAAATTACTGCTTTTCACTCTAGGCTTAAAACCACACAGAAGTGATCAGATTTCATATTTTAAAAAACTGACCCTCACCTCTAGCTACATATATAATTTATTAAATATTGTGCAACAATCAAACTATAAGTCTAGTAGTGCTAAGTTGCATTCTCCATGTTCTCAGCATAATGCAGACCTGTGGAGGAAAGTTCTCTGCCAAATATAAAACTCTGTTTAACAGGTGAAATTCACTTCCATCCTGAACAGCAATCCCAACTTCATCCACTGCAAGTTTCCAAGTCAGAATTCACAGACTGACACCCTTTAAGGTTAAAGACATGTTAACTAATGTGCCTTGAAGTATGATCTTGAACCATCTGCCTGTTGAATCCCCTTCCCCACTGTAAAAAGCTAGAAGGAATCTGTTTTTAGAGAAGGATGGGACAATTTGTGAATGCCATTTCCAATAGCATTTGATAGCATTCACAAAAAGTAATTTTGGCACCATGTACCACATGCTGTAACTGCACAGAAGAACACTCCTCTCCCAGTGTAAATAAATCCTCCCATGCACATCACCTGTCCCTACCAGCTCCTGCCTGTAGGAGGACTAACACCCACAACTAGACTCTAATGAGCCCTCTAATTCTACTTCTTTGGTAGGTGAACTGCCTGACATGGGAACTCCCAGAGCTGCCCTCCAGCCAGGAAAGTTCCAAGCAGTAGGATGCTTCATGGGATGTTCTCATTCCCCTCGTGTTGGATCAAACATACAAGAACAAATACATCAGGTCTCCAGATGTAACAGGAATAAGGCTTTGTCAAACATCACTCCCCTGACAAACACTTCCTGTACTGTACTAGAAAAAAGGAGACCCAACACTAATTGGTTTTTTAAGCAAATAGCTAAAAGTTTTTGTTCTATGTATTTTCACACAGCCTCATGACACACTCCTTTTCCTTAAAGAAAGCCAGCAACTTTGCAGCAGTAACCCCTCCAAACCCTAGTGGGATGCACAGAATCCGATGCAAGACACCGTCTCATTTGACAAACACCGCCATCACACTGTTAGATATGTTTGGTTTATATTGTCAGATGCTTTAAACTTTTAAAGATTAGTTATAAATCAAAGCAACTGAATGAAACTGAAAAGAATGACTCTTTTTCAAGAGAACAGGTAGTCCTACCCAGCTTTTGCAGATGCATCTCATGCAGCTCTATAGACAGACACTAATTCTCCTGGCAACTGCACAAGTCAACAAAACCACATTTACATAATAAGATTGTGAAATAAACTCCTGGAAACCAAGAATCTCGAAGTTAACAGTCAGCTCTTTGTCAATGTTAATAATGTGCATACTTGTGTGCATGTGAGTGGGCAACAATCACCTACAAAATGAAAAAACTGCATTAGCATTAAATTTTGAATTTTCTGTGTCTTGCTTGGGTTGCAGATTTAATCATTTTTTAATACAGGCTTTTTGTCCATTTTCTGAAAAGGGAAATAAATGGAGGATTGTGAAAAATGAAATGCATCCACAGAATGTTATTGCTTTAGCCAAGTGATTATTTTAAACTGTTTTAATGTTTTGAAAGCTTTGTCTCAAGTAATCAAACATCACTTTAAGGACAGTGTTCATGATATTTATGAATGCAATTGCTAAAGCAATTTATTCTCAAGCTATTAGCTCATTGGGTATCATGAGTCAAACATAGGATTAGGGTGAATGAGTTTCCTGAGATGCCTGTGACAGTGCAAGACAGGAAGAAAGGGAATCAAGAAGCTACTGGCAACAGTAGAAATAGGAATTCAGCAGGTTAAATGCTCACTTTTGTCAGGAACACTGCCACATCACCATGCTAGAAGATTCACAATATTCAAGGCTTTGTCTCAGATGAAAGCACAAGATCCTCAGGAAATATAGTCCTGTATTTAAAGGGTCAATACCTGATTTGCAGTTTATTGGCATTTTTTCACAGGACTTAGATTACAACATCCCTTAGTCCATGCCCCATCATACTCAATGTAATTCCTCTGGAAAGAAAAAAAAAAACAAACACGGAGCTGCCACTACTACAGCACCAAGTGTTCACAGAGAGCAAAGCAGCTCTTCTGTGTGAGCTCCCAGGACTCTCACTTTGCCTTCTGGACTTCTCTGAACATGTTCCTTCTGAGCGAGCTCTTGAAATGAACTTAGCTACTGGTAGTTTGCAAGGAAAAACTGACATTGGGATGTACTTAACAGAAGACAGACTGAAAACTTGAACTTTGGAAGACCATTTGGAAGCATTTTAAAGATGCAGTGGTAAGTTGTAAGAAATGATAGTGAGACTGAAGAGTGGGAATTTTCCTCTCTCCTGTAGGAATGAGAACTACACCAACACTAAGGACTCCTGCTGCAGGGACAGCTGTACCTCGGTGAGGCAAACCTGTGCTTCATTTAAAGCCCACTTAGGCAGAACATAGGTGGCATCATAATTCGTAACAGTAAATGTTTTTAAATGACAACAGACAGGAGTTTTGTCCTTGCAAGGAATGAACCTTCACAACCTTGGTTAATCAAGTGAAAATGAGAGAAAGCAGCAGCTTTCTCCAGGGCTGACAGAACAGATGGCTAAGGTGCAGCATGAAATCAACAGGGAAAAGGCAGGTTGATAATCTCTTCTGAAAATGCTCCTACTCACACTTTACTGCCAGAGAACAGACCTCTCCCTCTCCTTTCTTAGACTGCACAGTGGTAAAGGACTTCATCTCCTATTTACATCTACTTTTGCATCCTTCCCACTACCACTTCTCTACCAACAGAACTAAAACTACATCAGCCAAATAGCAGCTGTACCACATGCCATTTATCACCAGAGGTGGAAAACTACCCAGGGGAAGGGTGACACCAAACTGCCAAGCCCACAAGACCCAGCAGAAAAACCTAGAGCTTCTCATGTCACTAAGAGACACTGTCCAACAGTCAGCATCCCTTTTAGATTCACCAGAAGATGCCAAATAAGCTGGTGTGAGGGACAGAAAAATTTCCCCAGTTAGAGAGAGAGAGTACCCTCAGAATAACCATCACAAGCAATAACTGCTCCTATTTGTGTTTTGCACTGGGTAACGTACTCCCTTGTTTCAGCAGAGGACCCCTGTCTCAGCAAATGAAGACCATTGAACCTGACACTCTGCCTGAAGGGCAAAGGAAAAGATTTTTACCACCAGTGGTGAGACAGGGGCTGGTACAGTACTGCCAGTGAATAAATGTGAGATGGAGCAAGGAATGACAGAAGGAGAACACCTTTTAACAAGCAGCAGGAACAATTGGAAGTTTTAAGAGATACTAGTGGGATGGAAGAAATTAAAAGTAGGACTCATAGACTCCACTATTATGGCCAAAGAGGGCTCCCTTTCTATCTCACTGAATTCCCTCTGACAGTTTCTGTTATCTTCTTCCTCTTCTCCTTCTACCCTCCCATGGAAGGTCTCCTCACCAGACCCATTTTCTGGACGTTTCATGCAGTACTTGGCTAGTACAAATGCTCTTCTGCTGCCTGAAATAATTTTCATGCAGCTTGGATGACTGTCAGCAGCTGGACACCAGGCAGAGTTCCCTCCCTGCAATGAGCTCCAGCCATTCCCTGAGCCAGGCAGGGGACAAGGGTCTGGAACTGGACCTTGCCCAAGGAACAAGCTAAATAGGGAGGAGGAAACACTCAAGCATTTACCCCCAGGGTCACAAGATACACTTTCAGTCTGGAACACTAAATGTAAACTATGTAGGGCAAAAGTAAGGTTTAGATATTGAGATCCAGCAAAAACATACATAGGTAATAAATTGGACTGAGGATGAATTAATGTGATTTACCAGTTGCTGACTCTGAAAATCAACCTCAGTCACTTCCATCCATGGAGAGAGAAACTATTGCCAAGAAAAATGGAAGTGAATCCTTGTTTGATCATTGTTTTGAGTTCCATAGATCAAAAAAGCCCAAACAGTATAATAAATAATAAAAAATAAAGTCATAACGTCTGCATCCCTCCTGTACTCATCTGAAATGAAGCACCCATGTAAACACATGTGACTTGCAGGAAAAAATACCTCATAACAGATAGAATGCAGAGGACAGAATGAGATCAGGCCAGGTTAAACCATACACAAAACATCAACAGAAAGATCAATATTTGAAGATGAAGCCACAGGGCTGCAATTTAATAACTTCCAAATGACAAAATGGGCCTAAATGCAGCTGATCTAAACACTGGAAAAGTAACAAGCTAAAAGACAACATGCACTACATGATCCTACCTCTGGACAACGAGAATCTTCTTTCAAGAGTTATTTAGCAAGACTCAGCAAGGACTGGTCCATGAGACCTTCATAAAATTGCAGCTGGAATGGATTGTTCATTAAAAGCAGGAAGCAGATTTAATGTACAGTTCACAGCAAGAGTGGAAGCAGCCCAGTGTAGGGCAAACCTCACTTATTTAGCATCAGTTTTTCACCCGAAACAACTGAGAGAAAGTCACTACCCTGTTCAGGAAATCAGAGATATCTAGAGAGTTTTTTCTGGATGCAATAGACAAAGGACAGGTAAAGGTTAAGAGTTATTCTGCATTACAGGCTTGTAGAGGCCCTGAAATTACATAGGCTATAGAGCAGAGATTATTAAGTTCTTAAAGTTATTAAGTTAGAACAGGAAACCCTGTGAGAGCTGCAGTTACAATAATCCCCCAGAAACAGTAATTAAATCCTCCCAGCCTGAGGTCTTGAAACTTAGACTGAACAAAGCATAGCAGAATGGTACCGAACAGAGTAAACTGAATTGTCAAGATATAGTGATCCTTTTTGAAGCCTCTAACAAGGAAGTAAGTGGAAATATCTGTGATATCTGCTCCAGTCAGCATTCTTTCAAGCAGAGAGAAACCTTGCTTTTATTAAGTTATCTTTGGCGCTTCATTATTTACCTCCTTTAAAGAAAACCCACACTGAAGTTATATAAAAGGGTGATCTTTTCAAATTTGCCTAAGAGTACAGAACCTACTAGAAGGTGACCTTACGTGTGCATCTAAACATATGTTTTGGAAAAAAAACCACTTCATAATTTTTGGCTTTCTTTTTGGGACAGAGCCATAGCACACATCAAAGAGGCACATTCCTTTCTCAGTGTGAAAAGGGCAGAAGTGTGCATAGCCCTCCTCTTTCACTTGGCTTTCTCACTACATAGTAAAAGTAGAAGGTAAAAGGGCATGGAAAAGAAACGAAAGAAAAAAGAAAAAGCTAAAGAAGCCGGTCCTAACTTACAGGAGAAGAAACAGAATATGATGTGATTGCAATTCCAGAGGCCACAGCCATACAAGCAATGGTTTTGGAGAGACAGTCCTGCAGCCTCTGGAACAAACTGAAGAAGTCTGATTGGTTTTTTCCCCTCCCCTATCTACCACAACTAAAAAACTTGGGGAAAAGCACAGCAGAGAACTCCACCCTGTTATGCACAATAAAGACTTTTGGTTGAAAAAGCCAGGGGAGATTTTTCTCTGAAGCATCACTCAGAACTCACAGCAATAAGGAATGCTTCTAGACAACTGCTGGCAGCAGCCTGCACTCAATCCAGCTGCAAAGGCTTCACCCCCCACTCCCTTTTAATATATGAGCAGGCAACAGTTCCTGCTCTGCACCCCAACCTCTGCAAAGCCACGTTTACTGCTGTGTGCTGCATGTGGCTGGGGTTGGCCAAAGGTTTGTCCCCAGCATACATTCCAGAAATGGACTATTACTGACCCAGTTCCTGTGGAAACTTCCTCCTCCAGCAGATGTTTAATGCAGTAAGTTCTTTCAAGACACTCCCCCCACCACCTCCTTCCACTGCAAGGACTTGGTTCCAGGGTCCAATGGGAAGGTACTGCACCCAACAAATACACCTCATGTCAAAAGCATCAGGACACTGCATCCACCTAGCAAACCACAGGCAAGGAACTGCTAGCTGCATCAGAGGAACATGTGACATGTGCTATAAATCATGGCCATAAAATATAAGCAGTACAAGTAATGTGGTAAAAAAGGCAAGAAAGGAAATTCCTGCTCTAACAGCTATAGCACAACCAGAGTAGAAACTGATTCCTTTTCTCACCTGATTATGAACTGCAGACACCACTAAACTTACATTAAATCTCTCCTGAAAGAAACACACAACTGCTATCACTACTGTCAGCTGGCAATGTTCTTCTACAGGTCCACTGTCTGGCAATCACATTGGAGAGAAAAGATGTGGGGCAGAGATGGAACAGAAAGGAAAATATACCCCATCTTCTCAAGGAGATGTGTGATTCCTCCTGCCTGTGGGTTTTGAGGGTTTCTTACATTTGCTTATGTTTTAAGCCTAGATGATCTCCTGCCTCTCCAAGGTGACACTAAAATAGGAGAACAATGATTGCATAGGAGAGATTTACCTGAATAGGGCAATAAAATTTTGTGACGTTTTTAACTAGAGACAGTAGGGTGAAATCTGGATACGGTTTAGCACAGAGTTCTTCTGGTCTGACATGTCCAGAAAAGCCACACGTGTGACAAAAGAGCAAGATGCAAAATCTGAAGTTCTGTCTTCACAAAAACCAAAGCAAACAGAAACAAATGAGGAAAAGCCCCTGATGTCAGTAAAGAAGTAAATTACAGTAAAGTAATGTAAAGAAGGCAATTAAAACCAAAAAAGGGGAAGGGAGGAAGCAGCACAAATTTTACTTAATTTCTTTATTTGAAGAGTTTTTCCAACAAAAGAAAGCAGAGAATATGGTGAAGTGATTAATGAAAAGAGCACAGAAACAGGAGAAACAGGTTCAGTATGATTCCTCTACTCTGTATTTACACCAAGCTTTCTGGAAAGATTGATCATATTGCTGATGTACAGGTAAGAAAGACACAAACCAAAAGCATTCTGGTACCTTGCTGGGAAATGCATTATTCAAAGGTTAACTCATTGCACAGTGTTTTTCCATGTGCTTGGTTTCCACCTCAGACAGCCATACAGCTTGCAGAGGCATCTGCTGGGATCTGTCTCTAAAATGTGGGCTCGCAACATCAGGTCCACACATTTCCTCAGGCACTTCCAGCCAGTGCTTCTCCACATAGAGTCTTGAATTACACCCACCTTGGCCAGGAAGGCACTCCCTGAGTATTTTCTCAAAATTATCAGTCATGGCTAGAACCTGATCTCAGGCGGCTGCCAACTAACCATCAACTGGGATTTACATATCAAGAGGTGCAAAAGGTAGTCTGGAAAACAAGGGAGAGGCCAGTAGTGGCTTCTACAAACTGTCAGTGATTCAATCACATTTGTGCTGTGAACTCCATGAAAAAACCAAGAATTTGGGCTCAGGATTGTAAACCTTGGCAGCTAATTAATCACAAAACTGATCGTGTGTGCATATGAACAGCAGGTTACTACCCCCTCAGACTTAATTATATGAGCTGCCTCCCACACAATAGCAATTGACAAAACCATGGCAAACTGACCCTTTTATAAAATGCAATTAAAAAAAAACCAAAGGAGTATGGCTTAAGCCTCTACCTGTGATATGCAATTGCTCTTTGCACAGTAAGCTCTGCTCACTGCCACCAAGCCTCATCTTTTATCACAACAGCTGCTTCCATCCTCTCACTCCTGCTGTAGCCACCCTGCTGTGTGAGCCCATCTCTGAAGAACTTCTCTATGGAACCTATGCCCAACATACCTGTTCCAGTCTGGTCAGACCAATTCTTGGGCTTTAATAGCAAGTAAAAACCACAGAGAAAATCAACCTGGAATCTGTTCAGTTTTGATTGGAACATATGGTCTTCTCCTCTGCCTTTTCATGGTTGATCACTGTTGACTAGTTTTTAAGCAAGGACACAATTTCCCTCACAACATGGCATTCCTGAAGTCACATACTTACTGTTTTCTAATTCTAGAGTATGAAAAAAGGAAATTAAATTTGATGGTCACTTACTGTAAGGACCCATAAAATAGTCCCATACAGTATTTCACACTATGGTTTCTTACAAGTATCAGCACAAGATACCTTGCAGAGCTTCCATTTTAATTGCATATAATGTTTCCTTTCCCTCAAACTAACTCCAAACCACATCCTCACAAACCAGTCAGCCAGGCTCCAGCCACCATGGACTTCAAAGCTGACTCAGAGAACAGTTCAAGTTTTAGTTCAGAAAATCTCTGAGGTCTAGAACTTGTGCTGCAATACAGTACTTAGTCTTCTGTAGAGAACCATAAACACTATTTTCCATAGAAAAACCACCTCAAAAAGTCTAGAAGTGTTTTCCTGACAGCCATCACTAAATCAAGGCTGGTGTTTGCTCGCTATTCAGTAGGAAGGAGGCAGAAGGAAATGACAATCTATGAAAAAATACTTGAACAAATGGAACAAGTTAGTTCTTAATTCCTATGGGTTTTAGTGCAGTGTAACACATTTCCTAACCTCTTAACAAAAACACTAGATCCTCAAAATTATTTCCACTTAAGAGCTCAGTAATTGTTGCATTTACTGTAGTGCAATAATGCTGTTAGAATAAATGAAGCTTTGAAAGCTTCTGCTTTTAAGCCTCAGCAGATGTACTTCAGCACCAGTGACCAGACCCCACAGTGACTGGCTGGTGCACTGCAGGTGACTGACAATACCCAGAAATTATTAATCATGTTTATTTTCTTCAAATGACTTAATCTTTTACACACCTTTCAAAAGTTAAAAGTTTGGTATTTTTCCCATGCAAAATAGAGATGAGGCACAAAATCCAAACTGCCCAAGGTTATTTACAACACCAGTAGCAGTGGGCATCAGGCAGCTTCAGCTGCTGCCACCTCTGTGCTCGGGACGTGTGAACAGGCACTCCCAAGGGCCCCTGCCTTCAGCCATGCTAATGGAAACACTATTTAATCACAGGGCATTTGTATCAACAGGAGTTCTGAACCCAATTCTTCCTACACACAACGTTGTGACCTCCCTGGATAGCCCATATCTGTTTTGACATCTGAAGTGAACTTGAACAGAGATGCTAAAAGCACTTTATGGCATCATACCTTTCACATTCCTTCCCCTGCTTGTTCTCCAGGTTTTACTGTTTGCATAGAGTCTATATTACAAATAAACCAAAAATTAATTATTCAGCTTCTAATTTGCATTGTATGTTGATGTTTATGTAATTGAAAACCATATATATAATTACTTTGTTTTAACATCCCTCATTAATATGGATTTTTTAACACAATGCTTTACAGCAAATTAGCACCAAAATTCTGGTAACATGAAATGAAAGCATGAGTTACTTTGGCAAGCTAAGGGAACAGCACAAAAACTAAATACTGGTGTGATGTCTCTCATCACTTCAAAATTTTCAGCAGGCAGAAGAAAATCCGCTCTAGTTCCCAGCTTTGCAAGGAAGTCTGATCAGACTCTGGGACACAAGTTTTAATGCAAGAGCAGTAAAGAAGGAAAATCAAGAATTCAACAGCCTCATCCTTCACACATTTACAGGTACTGAAATGCTTGGCTGAGGATGAATCTCAGCTGAATCTAAAGTCTGGCAAGATATTTCCTTTTTCATGATAATGCACTTACTTATTAAGTTTCATTTGTTAGTTTTAGATCAGGCAGTATGAAATACCTTTCCCTAGAACCCCAGCTGGCAACTTGCTTGGGCTTTAAAGTCACCCTCAAATAATTTGTTCTCCAGAGTGAATAAAACACACTGGCATAGCAACTTAAGCGTGATCTACAAGAAACAAATGCCTTTAGCTTCAGCTGCAGAAAGTTAATGCTTCCATTGACCTGGCTGGGACGAACATTTGGAAGGAGTGGGAAGACCAGTAAGGTCTGGTAGATACACTTTGACAGTATTATCACCTCAGTGATCTGGCATCCCCCACAATTCAGTTTTCCATACCTTTATTTGTCCTATAGGATGATATAAAAACGTATTTTCTATAAGGCAGAACAGAACTGCAGCTATGCTAGCACAGTGAAGTGAAACGACTCAGACAAAAACAAGAATTACCCTAAACAAGAATTTCTCAAAGTAATAGACACAAACTGCCAAGCTTATTGAGGTCCTGCACTCATGGGATCACTTACATTTCTGCAGACATTCAGCATTTCTACCTGCTCTCCTTCCTACGAACCAAGTGCATTGCAGAAACACAGATTTTAGTTAAAAGGACACCTGGCTGACCTGGAGTCACTGCACTTATTCTCACTGAGTAAATGACAGTAAAGACATTCCCAGCAGAGCTTGGTAAACCTGCTCTAGGGGACTGCCTACACTGAAAACATACTGCTTTGGGTCAGTCACAGAATTGGCTATGCACTAAACTGCCACAGAATCTGAATGGAGACCCTTTTACACCTGGCCACATTGGCTCTACTGCTTGTGCCTTTAGCTTTGTGTAAGAACACACATACAAGCTCTGACACAGCTCACATGACACAAATTATTCCCAGATATAACTGAAGTAGTGAAAAGACAGATTTTAATCCCATGCAAAACTAGTTATGGCTGGGGACAGAGTTGCAGCCTGAAATTTTAGGAGCCTATCTTCCAACCTTACTGTTGGCAGCTGCAGACAGAAAAAAACAAAACCAAAATAAAAAACCTACCCCAAAGTCTGACACTCAAGTAGATGAGATCTTTTTTTCCTTACACAAACAGGCATATGCAACAAAACTGATCTTCCTGCCAATTCCACTATTTCACAAAAAATAAGTCCAACTCCTACAAAGAAAGAAAGGGACAGTGGTGCTGTCTGCCCAAGTCCCAGTGCACAGTGCTGAATGCAGCCACCTTCCTCAACAGTTAGACTGGGGAAATAATTTCTAACCAGTGGTTACAGACATGACAATGCTAGACCAACAAATCCACTGAAGCATTAATTAACCTCACGCTTTTTGCTGACCTGGTTAATGCACACAGGTCTCAAAGCTAGATTTAGGCTAAAGCATTATTATTCACCTGAGATTAATGTCAATAATCAGTCTAAACAGCAAGGTTTAACTAAAAGTGCAGGGTTGATGGGGCCAGACCTGGTGGGGGAGCCATGCAGACCAGCTCCCAACTGGGCTTCAAAGTAGAATTGCAGGTTGGGGCAGGCCAGTCTGGTGAATGAGGGCTAGAAATGCGACAGAAGACACAGCCAAGCTAACTCCCACTCTGCTAACCAGAGTCTCTTCAGTACTTAACCCAGGAAACCTTTGTTGAGGCTCCTCCATGACAAGTGTTTGCTATGACAACTCCCATTTTCCAACAAAAAACATGTTGTCCCTGTACTGAAACTGCACTAGGTTTCATTTTAAATAAAAATGCTATAGCCATTTTCTACAGTAACTGTAGAAAATGCACTTGGTCACCTTACCTGGAACTAATTTTGTTTCACAGCAAGTCTAAGATTAACATTTGTGCCTTTTATTTGGATTCCCTCCAGTGAGAGCAAAAAGACTTGGGTCTGGCACCTAGAGTCCAGCAAGAGGAACCTTTTGTACAATTACACTGACATAAATGAAAAGTTAATGCAATTCAGCAGCCAGGGCATGGTATGACATGCCAATACATACAGTGTATGTATATTATAACACCAACATGGTGTTATAAACTTGTGGAAAATGTATTTCACAGGAATTTATTTATTTTCACTAATGAGACCTCAAGATAAAATTTAATGAGCCTCAAGATCAATGGGGAAAATAGCATGTCCTTTATTTCACAGTTGTCTTCCTCAAGTGTAACATTTTATAACTTGTTTTTGAAGTTTTGAAGCACAGGCAATGAAACTGGATATCCATGTCATCACCTCTTTCTGGAACTTTTAATTAGGCATAAATGCCACAAAGTGAAGGTAAGAATATCTGGACACAAGCATTCAGAGCTCACATTTCATCCCTGCACAGGTGAGAAGACCTCATGGTTTTTCAGGCTCAGTTCCCAGCTTTTCTCATCAGACACTTGATGAAAGAAAAGTATCCCTGGAACCTCCTGTTTTTCTAAGTAGCCTGAGAATTGCAATTTCAGTTCCAGAAACAAAAAAACCAACCAACCAAAATTAAAAATCAAAGTATTACAATGAAAATCCAATGAGGCACTCCTGTGAGATCAGCACTTCCATGATGGGAGTAAGCTGTGCCTCGAGGGAAGTCATTTTGAAGTACATCTGTCTACAGAACATACTTAACACAAGATGGAGGCACGACAGTTTTCCATCCTTACTGTCTTCAAGGAATTGCTTTCAGGTCAAGATGATTGTTGCCAGATTCTAGTTTTCTTCCCTATAATCCCTGATAAACTGTTGGTAAACATGGTGACTCCTAGTGACATAGCACTCCATTCAATATTTGACCTAGATCATAAAACTGATTTTTACAGTAGTCAAGTCATCATCTGCTGGTAACTTTGAGCTTTAAGTCATCAAAGGTGAGCTGAGCAGATTAGGTGAAGAGAATGGACACCTCCCAGATCTAGAAACATCTTTTAAAGTAAGCTTGTCGTCCTTTTGAAAACTTAAGTCATTGCTTGTCTATTGACACATTACAGTTGTTCTTAATAGAACATCTGCTCTCCAAACAGGGGCAGCATGTCTTTTATGAACAACATTTTGGCAGCATATCTTTCACTATTCTGCCAAAATGACTATAGAAGAAACATCCTGGTCTACAAGAAGACTATTTCTCAGCTACATTTGCCTGCTCTGCAACAAAACCTTGTCATACTCACAAGCTCAGGGAGCTGAGAGACACAGCAACTCAAATCCACATGTACCAGCTGTCTGGACCTCTCCCTGAGATCTTCACATCTATTTTAAACTG
Source organism: Anthoscopus minutus (assembly GCA_013399455.1). Classification (NCBI taxonomy): domain Eukaryota; kingdom Metazoa; phylum Chordata; class Aves; order Passeriformes; family Paridae; genus Anthoscopus; species Anthoscopus minutus. Next base: position 4,845 of record VWYI01037195.1, on the reverse strand, counting down.
CTTAAATTCCAAAGCCTCCATGCAGAGTGAAGTAAGAGTTCCTCTCTGGATCTCACTCGGAAGCGAGCATGTATTTGAATGAGTCTGGGCCCATCTACAGTAATGCCTGGGTTATTATCAGCTGCTCTTATCAGGTGATCAACAATCCACTTTACAAATGATGGCCTGCCCTGGGAGGCGGCACAGACCACAGAGTTCACCCTGCTCTCAAAATTAACAGAGAAATGAACTCGCCAGTCACCTGAAGGTCAGTACCAACTACATGAACACCTGCCTCCTGTAGCTCACCTTACCTGCTAGTCCTCATGCAGATGGATCCATTTTTTTCTTGACAAGAACCCTCTCGAATAAGTCTTCTTTTGAGGAGAAAGAAAGGGAAAGAAGAGGAAGCATGGATTCAGGGAATGGAGGAACACAGGAAAAAGAAATTCACAGCTAACTAAGACATTTCCATCTAGCAAGTATTACAAAAGGAGGATATTAGAGAACTAAATATGGTCAGGCAAAGCCTTCATTTAATAAAAGATTCAGTAACATTTTATTTGTATCTTTCCTTATGTTCCCGCTTCTATTCAGTCTGCCTCTGAGTATTAAATTCCTGCTGCAGGCTGAATCCAGGCTAAGATTATGCACAATAATTGCAAGCTGAGCTTCAGTTTACAGACTGTGACAATAATGAGTCAGAGAGACTCAATAAAATCCTGTATACAGACAGGATCAGACTACAAAGCCTTGGGATGTCTAAGTGATACCACAGCATTTGGGAATTTCAGAATTTCAATTTACCACGTGCAGGCTGGTTACAAGCTCCATACAGAGTAGGATGTTCTGGGAGCTATTTGTGTTTCATAAATTAGGTTTTGTGGTATTTCATTGAAATTTAGAGTACGTCTGTTCCACTTAGCTGTCAGTTCTAAAAACCACTTTGCACTGCAACTCAATCATGCAAACATTAGCAATGGCCTTGGTGCTCACCTCTACAGCCAACCCACTTCCAGCTTTGCCTATAACTTAATCCACAGAAACCATCATTACAGAATTCATTTTATCATGCTAAAATTAATTTTAGGAAGTCAACATTTTGAATTATTTTCCTCTTACTCGACACAGGGTCAGAATTTTATTTTTTACTATGCTGACAAAGTTTTATATAAGCAATTTATAAATGCCCCAGAGAAAAGAGAAGAGACTTCTAAAAATTTGTATGCTTCTAAATCTGTTTTAGAATACTGGGATATATAAAAATCCTAATGTAAATTCAATTAAAAGATACACAAAAAATAAAATGAGGAGGTATCCACATGGACAGCAGTGGACATTACCAAATACACAGGACAAGAATTAACTTCTGAACACTTGCAAAACTTGGTTTATAACTTGAACACAATGGTACTATTTACAAACAACTGCAGAACTAGAATTTCAGGAATATTACTTTAGTCAAGAGCTTCTCTTTACAGCAGCAGAGTGAATACAGACTAGCAGCAATAAAACTCCCTTTCCTAGGCAACGGGGTTAAAGCTAGTAAAGGTATTTTAGCAACTTAGATAGAAAGAAAGGGAGGACCATGAAAGAAAAACGGGTTTGAATTAAACTACCCAGTATGCTTTTGTTAGCGCTGAAGTCTTCTAAACTAAAAGTACAAAATGGAGGAAAAGAAGCACTGTGAGAACACACTTAGATTTATAAAAAGCCCAAACCAATTAAGAAAATAAATTAAACACATTACTAGAGCTGAACAAATTTACATGGTTGTTGGAAGGTACTGAGAAGGAGTAACTCCTTTCCAACTGAGTGGATGCCTGTCACAGAAGAGGAAATCCTCCCAGCAACAAACAGGCCAGAGGAGTACACCCAGACTAGATACCATGAATGATTATGATTAACACTGTCAGCTAAATAGAGGCATAGGAGAAAAGTGTGGGGGGAGAGAAACTTTCATCTGAACTGAGATCAATTAAACACAGAACAGGAGCAGAAATTTCTAATTGCTGCTGGTGTTAAAACTGGAGTAAGACCTTAGAAAGAACAATTCTTAAGTAATTCACATATTAGACCGGTATGGATAATCCAAGCAATTATATCCTCCATCCAATCCCAAGACTCAAGCACATACTTGGATGAATACATCACATTCCAGATTAAGGGAAATCTTTTGCTGTGCTACTTCACTGCTGGAAAACTTAGATGACAATAGTATAGCTGGGGTGAGACTAAAAGAATTGCCCTGAAGTTTATCATGGCAGTGACAAGAGCTACAGATAATTTCTGTAAGGAATTAGAAAATAATTCTTCAACTTGCTGCTGAATTGGCGCTTTTTCATCTGACACCTTCCTCATGACACACAAACCTTTCTAAAATACACAACACTCAGTTACAAGTGGTAAGAGAAGGGAGGGCAGGAATGTCCTTTGAAATTTGATCTTCCTCTCATTTTCACAACTAAATCTTGGGGCCCTCCCTCCTCTCAAATGAATCTGCTCTTATTTGTGACTAAAATTAATCTTTATAAATGCACATCTTCAGGTCCATCTCAAACTGCAGCATGCCAGCAAAGCAGTTATTCATTGAGGATGGCACATTTTGAACTGTTCCAAATCAAAGCTGGGTCAATACGTTTTTCAATAGGAGGCCACATTCCTATTTTCCTAGTCTGCAGAGTGACTCTTCTTGACTGAAAGGATCCTTATGCATGGAGGAGTATCTGACACAAACCAAACTGATATGCTACTGGAGCTTTACAGTAATGACAGCAGGATAAAGGAGGCCTTTGAAGATCATGGAAGAGCAGTAAGGGGTGATAATTTAAAAAGTTTGTCAGTATACCCGAGGGAGTAGAAGGAGAGCGAAGTAACAATTAATAATTCACACTTCTATTTCCCATGTTATCATAGTATCTCAAAACAGTTTGCAAACACTGATAAAGTCTAATGACATGCCCCTGAAGCAGACAAGCACAGCTGAAGCTCTATTGCTACGAGCCAGGATGGCACTCTCGGAGCATTTCCTTTAGCTGATCTATGCCCTCTCTTTCCCATCTGTTAAATGGTGGTAACAACACTATCATGCAGTGGTTCAGAAGCTTAGTGACTTCTAAATCAACACATTTACAGACAGAAAAATAGCACACAACGACAATCTCATATGTCAGATTACACTCACTTACACTGAATTAAAGCTATCACATTTGACATAACATAGCCAGTGGGAAGAAACTCCTCTATCTTCATTTTATAACAACTTACAGATTTGCCTTGCTCTGTCCCTAAGTACCCAGAGCACTTGAGTTCTAGTTAATGACCAGGATTCTTGGGTAGTGTGTTAACACAAGCACACTGTAATTACAGTAATTAGATCTGCTGTAGAAAGAATTGTGAGAAATTAGGCTGTCCACAGTGGTGTCTAATTCCCAATTAACACAAAGTAGTTGGTGTGTTTGCAAGCCAGGACAGATATACCCATAGCTGGAAATTCCACAGGGAATCATCATTTATGTTCAGATGGGAAGTTGAACACATCACACTGTTTTAATTCTAGATTTGAAAGACAGGTACCCTTGCATTGTCCACTTACAGATGATGAAACAGCCATTCAGGGAGGCTTTGAGCTGCCAAAGGGAAAAGCCAATTACACAGGCTCCCCACAACCAGCATTTCATTTTGGGAACTCCTCATTTCCAACTCCATATTGGGACCATTATTTTTTTTAAATAAGCCCACAACCATGGCTGTTCTTGTCCTAATGGAAAGAAGGTCATTCTTCCTTTTTTCTGCCTCTTTCACACATATAATCAGAAATAATTACTTTGCTTACCTTCTTACTATTCTAATGTTTCCAGAAGGACGAAATATGAAGACAAAAGTAACAGCCTCATGAAATATAGCTCTTTTCTTCTCTTGAACCTGACAGTTCCAAAAGCAAATTGTCATGACAACAAACAACCTGGAGGCAATCCAGCCAATTAATCTACAGAGAAAGCTGTCATCCCGACCTAAAACAACAGCACCCCTGCTTTAAGCTTCAGAAGCAAAAACAAAGAGAGAAAGCAAAAGAAACCTTACCACCCACATTAATCAGATTAGGCTGCCTTACAGCTAGAGTGAAGAATAGACCTGGGCATGTGCTAGGCCCTTGGCAGCGCTTTCGTCCCGCTCCTGACAGAGAGCAGGGGCAGGACAGACCCTCTCCAGAGCTCTGATCCGAGCACAGCCACGTTCCCAGGCTGTGATGTAGCCCAGCACACTGAAGAGTTACCAACATGAGCCCTGCAACCTTTACATGTGGAGCCAAGGAAAGAGCTCATAGGCTAGGTAGAGGTATGACACAGAAGAGACTGTTCACACACCACTGCTATAAACCCTATTTTGTTGGCACTGCTGTTGTGTGTTTTTCCTCTTCCTCTGTGAATTGTCAAGAACATTTATCAGCATCTTAAGATCAGGATTATTTTATGTTCCACAAAGGATTAATTCATCAGTGCAGGTAGATAGTAAAGTAATTCTCCTTCACTTTCACTAAGGACATCTTCCTTCATATGCTACTTTACCTCTCTTCATCTGTCCTGCTTTCTACAGGCTGAATCTCCCCTGGAATTCTCCCATCCATCTCCCATATTTTTTCTACTCTGGTTTCTTGGTAGCAACTCAGACATTAAAATGTTTAGCAGCAGATGCCCAATAAACACTGTTAACCTCAAGTTATTCATATATACTTCATGTTTTATAAAATACTGTGGTGTTAAGAAAACAAAACTGAGAAGCACTACCTGTAGACTTATATGATAGGTTAAAAAGAATAAAAATGTTACTGTGTTGCAGTAGATAAGGGACAGGCAACAGCGGAAG
>VWYI01037171.1:0-21427 GCA_013399455.1 Anthoscopus minutus | reverse complement strand
TTTGGCTAGCTCTAAACCCACAACAGTTTGCTCCATGGGGATTTGGGCAGCCCTGTTGCTCTGGGTGTCAGTTAATCCAAAGGACGACTGCATTAGTCCAGGTGAGGGATTTGTTGATTCAGGGGGTGTTCTGTTGACATGGGATTGTTGGGTCAGATCCCCACACCTGAATTTCTTCTGTCTCCCTGAAATACCTCAGTCTCTGAGCTGCCTCGTGGGGAAGTGTGACACCCTGAGGAACCAGTGGAGAAGGAAATACATCTACAGAAACACTTCTGGCTCTGTGGACATGGACTCTGTGGCAACCAAGGTGCTGCAGAATGTATCCACACCAGGCTTGCAGCAGTAAATCATCGGGAAGCAAAGGCTGGAGGTCTTTGGGGTTTGGTTTGCAGCACACATACAAACACTGCTCTTTGATATCCACATCGGTCCAGGGGGGGAAAGGGGGAAACTGCTGGGAAAAACCTTTGATTTCAGCATTCTGAAGGAAAATATGTATGTGTCAGTTCCCAGGACAGAGCAAAGGCAGGGAAGTCAAGGCACTTTACAAACAAGGCATAAGAAGAAATAAGAGAAGTAAGGAAGAAATGTGAAGACAGAAATATTTAGTGATTTTTCTTTCCTTCAGTTATGCCTGGGAATCACCTCAAAGCCAAAGGGAAGATCTGGGAGTGCCCAGGAGATGTTTAAGCCACAGCAGAGGGAAATAATGAGTGGCAGAGTTTGTGGAGAGCCCTGGGGAGCACGGCGAGCACCCCAGGTAGGAGTGGGAAGAAAAACACACAGGAGTGGAGGCGACAGCAGTGGCAAACAGCCATGAACGGGACAGAAAGCAAACAGGGACCTAAATGCAACAAATGAGACTTACTTTTCTCTAACGAGTCATGACTAACACTATTATTTCATTTCAGTACTGGAGATCTGAATGTCTACAGAGTTCCTCTTCTCACTCAAATGAGGACACACCAGTTAGGATCTGTGCTGGAAACATGGATCAAAACCTTTATTTAAGGCCTTCTCTTGGCTTTCCTGGATGCTTCCTGAAGGAATAGTCTAATCAGTGCCTCAGTGACCCAGGGGACTGGAAAATGTGTGTAATGTGATGCCTATTTTATGTTTAATAAAATGAGATTCTTCACTGTTTTAAACCTTTGAATGTTTGTGGCTGTTACTCAGTGAAGGAAAGGTGCCAAAGTCTGTGAAGATGTCCCAGCACTGGTTATGTTGTTGTCTGGAGCTGAGAAGTTAAATTAACAGATTATCACTTATGGGGTAATTAAAAAGCATTTGTTGGTCTGGCCACCTTCTCTCATATCTTGATTTTCAAATTCTCATTTAGCTAATAAAATAGACTGGAATCCTTCCTGCTCCATAGGCAACAGGAGAGACATTAAGTCTGTATTTCATTGGCTAACAATATATTGACCTTATCATATGACAGTTTCTGGATATTAACATTTAGCCCCTCTTATCTCTGGTACATTCTCCTAAGGATCTCGATGTACTTTCCAACAGAGGCAGTTTAATCCCACTGTCCTTTTGTGTGCTAAAATTGTATTGCTATCCTTGTCACACACATCAAAGAACTGCACATTGGGGAGTGTTCCCATAACCCTCAAAATCTGTTGCAAAGCATTTTAAGAAATGCAGATTTTAGTACCATTGTGGCATTCACCAAAACTGAAATCTGCTGAAAGATCTAAAAGTTGTTCATTAAGAAAACATTGTTCAGATGAGTTAAACTACTTTGCTGGCAATTATAAATTTGTGCAGGGCTTTTACTGATTATTTTAAGTAAAAACATGTTATTTCTTCCTGAAGTGCAGCCTGACCCTCCCCTGGCACAGCTGCCCCGGTGTCCACTCGTCCTGTCGCTGCTCCCTGGGAGCAGAGCCCGACTGGCCTGGCTGTCCCTCCTGCCAGGGAGCTGGGGAGAGTGATGAGCTGAGCCTCCTGTTCTCCAGGACAAACAGCCCCAGCTCCCCCAGCCCCCTCCTCTCAGGACCTGTGCTCCAGACCCCTCACCAGCCTTGCTGCCCTTCTCTGGCTACGCTCCAGCCCCTCCTTGTCCTTTCCCAGCTGGGGCCCAGGCCTGGAAGCAGCGCTGGAGGTGCTGCCCAAGCAGTGCTGAGCACAGGGCAAGAGTCACTGCCCTGCTCCTGCTGGTCACACCACTCCTGATCCAGGCCTAGGAGAATTTGCAGTTTGCTCCTTATCCCAAACTCCCTGTGGGCCAGGGAGGTGGTGATGGTGCTCTGGCCCCTGCTCTGGCAAGGCTGCAGTTCGTGACCTCTTGTGCTGAGACGTCAGTGCAGCTGAGGACAGCAGGGCACAGACTGCATGCTGCAGGCCAGGCTCCTCACACTGCATGCTGCCAGTGCACTGCCTGCCCTCTCTGGAGTTTGTCTGATGAGGAAATGTAACCCTAGCCTCTGTGTGCTGCCAGGAATGCCTTGCCTGTGTGGCACGAGGTGAGAGCACAGCCAGCTTTGTGCACTCCTCCAGCAGTGAGGGAATCATTCCCTACCTGCCCTGGGACCTGGCCTCTGTGCACTCTGAGCATCTCCCTGCCCATGGGCACTCAGAGGTAGGGACAGGCTGCAGGAAGGCTTCTGTCCTTCCTGCAGGAAGAATGGGAATATTTTGACAGTGTATTTTATCTCCCTTTCATGAACTAGCCTTTATGGCTGCACTAGCCTCATTCTTGGGAATGTCTCTCAGGTTGAATTTCTCAATTGTTTGCTACAGGAGAGTCCTGGAGAGCATCTCCACAGCACTCCATCTGCTCCATCCTCAGGGGAGAATGAGAGCATCCTGCCCTGTGTGGGATGTGCCCGAGCCCTCCCGGGGCACTCAGCAAAGGAACGGGCACCAGCAGCACCTGAGCCAGGGCTGCCCCTGGAGCAGCTCCTCTCCCACAGGGAGGGCTTTGGGAACTGCCCCCTACATTTAACAGGACTGCAGTCTCTCTCTCGTGCTTTTTAGAGCTGCCACAAGAGCCCTGAGAAGATGACGTGTCTTCATTGGGAGGGTGAGGATGGTCAAGGTGAGGTCGTTATCCCAGAATGGTTTGGGATTTAAGGAACCTCAGAGCTCATCCAGTGCCACCCCTGCCATGGCAGGGACACCTCCCATTGTCCCAGGCTGCTCCAATATCCAGCCTGGCCTTGGGCACTGCCAGGGATCCAGGGGCAGCCCCAGCTAATCTGGGCACCTGTGCCGGGGACTCCCCACCCTCCCAGGGCATGTATTCCAAAATAATGTATTCCCAAAAAGAAGGATTGGGAAGACAGCTGCAGGGAAGAGTGACCAGGGAATGGAAACAAAGCTGACAAGGAACAAGGCATGTTTTAGGATAGAAACATTTCTATCCAGCATCCAGCAGCTCCAGGCAGCCTGTTGCCATGCAGGAGCAGGTCCTTTGTGCTAAGAGAGCAGGTGGTAGAGCAGCAGATTGCCTCGCTGGGACCACTGCCTTTAGAGCAAGGTACCAAGCTCTTCTTGACCCCAGAGCAGCAGCTGTCTCCAGCCAGCTGTGGAGCTCCATCCAGCAAAGGTGAAATGTGGACATTTCCTGCCAAGCAAAGATCTTCCAGCTGGCAGGCACCAAGCGCTACCTGTGTGTGCTGCTCGTCCTGACACAGGACCACAGCTCTAAACAACCCTTGATTCCCATCAGGGAGTGTCCCACTGCCACTCGCAGAGCTGAGGAGAGCACCAGTGAATCTTTTTGGGCTTGGAGCCACCCAACCCATCCTGGATCCCAGGAGCCGGGGCTGTTGTGCTCTCTGCTGCCGGGCTGTGCTGCAGGAGCAGACGGAGCTGACCCAGCAGGTCTGAGAGCCACAGAGCTGCAGATCGCTCCAGCAGACCCCCAGGCAAAACACAGCTGATTGCTGAGCCATTTCCCCTGGCAGCAGCCTGAGCAGGAGCTCACTGGGCAGCGCGGGGACGTGCGACTCACAGGTCCAGAACAATGCAAAATTTGTTCCTACAGCATAAGTCGATTTCCATGTAAAAACCCTCCTCTCCTCGTGCCACACTCTATCAGCCTGGAGCCGCTGGAAATCATGTGCTGTTAGGAGCCCGTGAGAGATTTATGCCACGGGAACAATGGAAGCCTGTTGTTCTGATGAGATGATATACACTGAACGTTTTCAGACTATATATTTAACTAAGAAAACTTTCAAAGCTCTGATATATGCAATAGAAGACTCATTATACTGTATAGGTTTGTACTCTCCCTAGTCTGATCTGATTGCACCTCTACATCATCTCCTGCCGTCTGTCAGTGCCTACTGGAGTGCTCGGAGCTTGGGACTAGTCCAGGAGGGAGGGAGAACATCCAGGAGGGAGTGTGGGATTTTCTGCTGATTGACTGGAATGCAGCGTGAGGCTGCATGTGCTGCACTGAGGGGACAGGTTTGGAGAGGCTTTAGCTCAGCCTGGGAGCTGGGACAGGTCTGGAGAGGCTTTAGCTCAGCCTGGGAGCTGTAAGTTGGAAAATGGGTGAAGAAAACCCCATCACTCAGTGTATTTGTTTAAAATATTCCTGCACACAGAGGCAGATGCTTGGGCTGGGTGCAGTTCCAAGCACCACACTTCAGCCACTCTGCCTCAGTCTGCCCACCTGAAGTTTTGCAGCTCTCAGCCACCTCAGGAGCTGCTCCTGACACAGCAAACCCTGAGGCATTCCAGTATCCTCAGAAAGAAGTTGCTCAGCGGTTTTTATTTTAAGGAAACTTCTGGCAAGACTTGGCAGTCCTGGGACAAGCAGGAATTCTTGGCAGGTGCCTCCCAGGTGCAGAGCTGCTCCCCTCTGCTGCTGTGGGCCAGTGACAGGCTGGATGGGGCTGCTGGGCTGATCAATGGCCATGATGTCAGCCCAGCTGGGACATATTTCACAGAGGATTGTGCTTGTCCCTTCCCTCACCTTCCCAGGGCTCCTGTAATTAAGCCCCGGGCCAGTAATTAGCTCATTTGGGCAGCAGAGCCAAACCAAGCTCTCCCAAAGCTGGTGGCAGCTGGGGCTGATCCCAAGGGGCAGCTCCAGCTCAGAGCTGGTCCTGGCAGACGCTGGGGCTGGGGAGCTGCTCTGCTGTGGCACTGGGCACGGCCACATGAGTTTTCTTCTTCCCAGGAACCCAGCCAGGGTCTGCCAGCAGAGCTCCACATCTGGGGAGCTGCAAGGTGTCCTGGAAATGTGCTGAGACACCAGTGAGCATTCCTCAGGCACTCTAAAAGGGGTGCTGTTAATAAGTTTCATCAGAAAATGCTTATCGTATTTTAAAGGTCATTTTTCAAAGATGAATTTTCCAGATTTGATGGAATTTTACCCTTCAGAGCATCCATTTTGTCAAAATCCACCTGCACACCCTTCTTAAATTTGGTTTTGGTCCATCAGACATGACAAGATTCAAAATTAAGGACCAAAAATTTTTTCAGAACTAAGAATATAACTTTTAGTTAATAACTATCTCCAATACTTAATCCTTCTGCCTCAAAAGCCTCCTATGAACTAACAGTATTAGGATACCACAGAGAAATTTTAGTTTAGAAGAATTTGGTCCATGTACACCCAACTGTCATTGTCCACACCATTTGAAATGGGGAGTAGATCTGAGGACCCACAGATCCCACTATTTTCACTGCAAATGGAAATAGTTTACTGTAAAGTTGCTAAATGTGGCCTCCCAGGTTCACAGAATTCACAGAATCACAGGGTTGGATGACACCTTGAAGATCACCAAGTCCAACCCAACCCTAACACCTCAACTAAACCATGGCACCAAGTGCCACATTCAGTCTTTAATATCTTTAACATATTTAAATTAAATTAAATAATCTTTTAACATATCCAGGTCGTTCCCAGGCTGTCACCTGAAGAGCTGCAGCAGCTTTTATTTCTCAGCAGTTTTAAATATTTTGAATTGAAGTGCCTAGTTTTAGAAGGCAGTGTGTGAAGGTGGGGGGAAGCCCAGGGAAATGAGAGCAGGGGTGGAACGGGAGCACAGGGAGACGGGCTGATCTTGGCTGCCTCACTTGTGCTTTCCTGTGCCTGTGTGAACCAGCCTTGTTTTACAGAAAAGCAAAGCTGGGCTTTCCAAGCAGCTCATCTTTCAGCTGGGACCATGAGAAAGGGGCGAGATTCCCAAAAATGCTGGGCAGCCTCTGGAGAGCTGAGCCGGCGAGCCCCGGCCCGGGCTCTGACTTCAGGGGATCCTGCTGAACACGGGAAATTCGAGCTGAGCTGTGTTGAAAATCTGTCCAGCCCAAGCATTTTAAAGATATTTAGGCCTTGCTCCACTCACTGTTGCAAGACTTGAGCGAGACAGGTTAGAGGTTTCAATTCCCTTGAAAGTGGTGTCAGGGAACCATGGAAGCCTGTTCTAAAGCTCTGCATCTTCATCAAGGAGCTTCAAAACCAGGCTGGAGATTATTTGCCTAAAATCATGCAGATTCAGGGATGTATTTTTAATTGCAGGGCTATTCCATTTCCTTATTGGTAGCCACAGCATGAAATAACAGGATGAGAAATAAAAAGAATTAGATTATTCTCTTTAGAAATTCCTTAAAATACGTGAAGATGGCAAAGGCTGGGGTGTGACCTTTTCTGCTGTGCTTCTGAGACATAACCAAGTCTAGCAACTTCTCTTGGCTCCTGGTTTCTCCCTGAAAGCCTGGACTTTTGGTTTGGAAAAGATAATATCCTAACCATATGTCTAATGATTGATTCCTCTGGATGTATGTTCAGCGTGTGTAATGCTCTTTCTAGGGAACAAACACGGATGTGGTTGGGTCAGCAGCATGGGAACATTCATTTAATCAGTGGTTTTTTGTCAATATTTACTAATAAGACAAAACAACTTTTACTCTGTGGGGAACATAACATTATATTTCCTAATACAACAGCTTAGGGATAAAGTCCTTCATTAACCCATTCCAGGTTCTCCTCATTCATCACTAATGCAAACAAGAATCAGCTGCCTTAAAATGCCACTCACATTTGATCTATGAATAATATTTCTCTAGAAGCTTTCTAGTGAATAATTTTTTAATCATCAATGATTTTTACTTCAACTTACTGCTCTGGCCTCATCATTACCATATGGTCATTAACATATGGTAGAGTATAATTCGTGAGGCCCAACAAATTTTAGTTAGAGCTGGGCTCCTCAGTGACCTGTAGTGTGGGGTTTTCAGGATTATCTTGCAGAGCTCATGTGAACTCCCTCCTCTGTTCCTGATCAGGCAGCAGCCTTCAGGCTTGGTTCTTTATTTGCTCTGCTGTTGTTGCAAGGAAAAGCAATGGCAGGAGAGGATCAAGAGGGAAGGAGAGTCCTGCTGGTGGCTGATGGAGCCACACTGCCCACCCTGAGAATGTTACAGGCATTGGCAGAAAAGGAACACTGCTCCTTTTCTGGCTTTTGTTTGCAAATTTTAAGGATCTTGATCTTGCCAGACAGCACCAATGCCCAGCTTGGTGTGAGAGCTGTGAAAGATGCATTTTACCAGAAATCCAGTTTTGTGTTTGACACACCCACGGCCCTCAGGTCTGATCCACGAGCACAGGATGGGTCAGGGTGAGAAGGATCTCTGCCCTTCCCTTGCCCCCCTTCCCCTGTGAAAGCCACCCTGGTGCAGCCCCCAGACTCTCTGTGGGAGAGTGGAACAGCTTATCCCTTGTGCAGGAAAACATAAAGCTGGAAATCAAGGTTGTGCCTGGGAAATGACATTAAATGTGAAAACATGCTGAGGTAACCAAGTCAGTTTTGGATCCTGGAGTTTTTACAGCCAGTTGCATTCAGCAGAGCACCCCTGGGATGTGCTGGGGAATAGATGTTTTCAGACTAGGATGAGGGCTACTGGAACCACTCTCCATGTGCAGCAGGAGTCCCTGTGAGTGCTGGATTTGGGTGGTGCCATCCAGGTTTGCTGTTGCCTCCTGGATCTGGAGACACCTCCCTGAGTGCTGCAGAAGAGTGGGAGATTGGGCAAAACAATGGCAAGGCCCCAGCAGCAAGCAACATGTGCTCTTGGGGAGCACAAGTCAAGTCATTCTTGTCATCAGACATCCCAGTCACCTGCAGGGATACCTGGGGGAGAAATTAGGGCAGCCAAACACATATTGTTTCTTTTGTTGGAAGTGCCAAGCTCGGTGGAGATGAATTGGCCATCTGTTCCCTCCCAGCCACGCTCTGGCAAGCCGTAAAGTTCCTTTTTATACCTTGCCACTTTCCATCAGTGCTAACAAAAGTCAGGGGGAATTGCTTGGTTTTTTCCTCAGAACATTCTCCCCTCTGACAGCGTGCAACCCAGAGCCTTTTTCCACTCGGTGCTGCTCTCCCTGCGGCCCCTGTGTTTGCACAGCCCATTCAGGTGCCTTATCTCCAAGTGGGATGGTAACCAGACACCTCTCTCGCCTGAAACCCAGCTCCTTGATGGACTGGCCAACAAAGAACTCCTGTCCACAAAACACTGCTCATCCTGGTGTCAGCCCTGGGCTGCCACCATGCCCAGCCTGGCCCTGCAGGACGAGCCACAGCTCTCCTTTGGGGCTGGGCTCATGGCCCACATGAGCCATTAGTTACATCCTCATGGATGCTGAGGCTGCAAGGGCGCCCTCAGGCAGGCTCTGGGAGCTGGGGAGCGCCGGGCTGCTTCAGCTCTTGGTGTACCTGATGTAATGAACGGGCCAGGAGACCAGCTCCTTTTAATGCCTTTATTTGTGAAATCAGCTCTGGGTGGGGGCCCGAGGGGTCGCGCACACCGCCGCTGCTCCCGTCGGCGACGCAGAGGAGGAGGGTGAAGGCAGCTTTGCTGTGTAGCAAAGCTGGGGCTTCTGTCCTCATGTTCGTGCTTAGGAAGAAACTGTTGAGTCCAAATTTGTGAACTTTTATACTCTGCTTAGCTGTCTACAGTTAGAGTGACAAATTAAAATCTTGGTTGTGGCCTTGGTGTAGTCCCATACCTTCTCCTTAGTTTGACATGTTAAGTTAGTTCTTTATTTATATAATAACTCGTTGTCATAGGGGTCTTTTATAAGGAATCGTCGTCGCAAGGTCTTATGGGCGTTCTGTATTTGCCTATTAGACGATGTAATCTTCTTTCTCACCATTTTGACAGGAGCAGCGGAGGCAATACCCGACGGTAAGAGGGTTTAACTAACAGATCAGTGAACAACTTACTAACATTGAAACAGTTAACATTAACAAGCAATGAACTTTCTTGACAAGTAATTAACATTGAACTTTTGTAGCAACCTCTGTAACAATGTATTAAGTGTCTTCTACACCTGAGAAAGTCTGTGCCATTCCCTGTGCCAGTCGTTGCCATCCTTTGTCATGGGCTGGTTTTACCCACCCATGGATGGCTTTATCCCGGTGGGAATGTGGGGCTTAAGCTGTGTTCAGTGCCCCTGGCAGAGCACTGCATGCTGTACACGGCACACAGCCACGAGCCCATGGTTATGTAGATATTTGTGTAGTTATACATGTGTGTGTACATGCATGCAAGCATGCCTTGCTGTGCTGAGCTTCTCTTCAGGAGAGCACAGAGCTCTGTGTCCCCCTGGCCACTCAGGCAGGGCAGGGGCTCTTGGGGAGGCTCAGGGGGCAGAAGTGACTCTGCTTTCTGAGAAGGTGAAGCTCCTGTCTGGAGCACCGGCTTTGTATATACTCAGATTTTCCAAATTCCTGTAAATACTTTCACTAATAATTCTTTACAGAGATTTTCCCTTCCTGAATGGCTGTGTCTGAGTGTAGGCCAGCCAGCTGAGCTCTCCTATGTTAGCTTTCTGTAGGTATGGATTTTGAAGCTCTGTTTTGCTAAACAAAATTACACCCTTAAAGGATATTTCTGAGCTTTGTAAACGTGTCAGTGAAGCCTTGCTGTGTTCAGTTTGGTGCTTTTTAGTATCACTGACAGAGAAAGAAATCAGACACTGCTTTTTTTCCAATGTGATTTCCTGCTGTAGAAATACAGAGATGATGCCATTTGAAATTTCCTTCCAGATAATTTTATTAGAGAGATAGGAAGGAGGGCCCTAGGTTTGTGTTTCTTCTTCAGAAGTTTTTATTCCAGCTTCCTTTCCTTGGCATAAGCATCCTGGCTGCATGGATGGGGAGCATGGGGAGCAGTCTGGGATTTTGGAGCTCCAGCCCCTGCCCAGGGGGTGTTTTTGGAGGCCAAAGCCCCCCAGATGCCCACCTTGCTCTGCTCTGCTCCCCCTGACAGCAGCAGGGAAGTTTGCTATCAAAAGCCCCGAGACTGAAGTAAACAGCATCAGACAAATGTCCTGTGAGAGCTGCCAGGCCATGAACTGATGGAATAAATAATGCCAGCCTGCTGAGGTACCTAATTAACTTCTGTGTGATTACTAGAGTACCATGCAATGTCTGGGTGCTGGAGCGGGGCTGGGGAACATTTAGCGCTCACCTCAGCACTGCAGATTGCTGCTGGCAGGCAGCTAAATGAAGTCCTTAGCCCTGGAGGGGAAGGCAGGGCTGCTGATGCCTCTGCAGACGTTGGCCCCGATTACAGCAGGGCAGCAGTGATACCCGATCACACCAGGGGGCTTTAAGAGATTGGGAACTGCGGGAATTGGGAACTCTTTTGCCGGGACACAGCCCCTCCCTGCTCCCTGCAGCCTGGGCTGCTGCACAGGGCAGAGGAGATGTGCACACTGCAGGGAGCTCCATCCAAAGACTTGCAAACCTCTGGGGCTCAGCCTTGCCCTCCCATCCTCTGGGACTCCGCGGCTTTGGTGCCTTTTGCACTTGGCACCAGTGGAGGAACAAAACCCTCGCCTTCAGTGGAGTTTTGTGATCTGGGCTTCGTGTGTGTTACAGAAAGGAGACCAACCGTGATTCTTGCCTTGCATCCTGCCCCTGTATCCCATTCTTGTATCCCAGCCCTGTATCCCATTCCTGTATCCTATTCCTGTATCCCATTCCTGTATCCTATTCCTGTATCCCAGCCCTGTATCCCATTCCTGTATCCCATTCCTGTACCCCATGCCTGTATCCCATTCCTGTATCCCATTCCTGTACCCCATTCCTGTATCCCATTCCTGTATCCCATTCCTGTATCCTATTCTTGTATCCCAGCCCTGTATCCTATTCCTGTATCCCATGCCTGTATCCCAGCCCTGTATCCCATTCCTGTATCCCCCTGTATCCCAGCCCTGTATCCCATTCCTGCATCCCATTCCTGTATCCCGGGTCTGGCTCGGCCCCACCCCGGCGTTCCCGGGTGCATTTCCAGGACTGGTTTTGCCGCGCTGGTTTGTGCGGCAGCAGCCGAGGGGAGCCCATCGCTCCCGGGAGGGCGCATCCCCTCCGGGCCTGCCCTGCCCTCCGCGGAGTCACCCTGGGGCTGCCACGGCTCAGCAGGGGCTGGGAGGGACAGAGCCCCGCAGTGTCCCTGCCGCGCAGGGAACGAGTCCCACACGTTCGCTCTGCCCCGAGCCCTCCCGAGGCAGCTCGGAGCGGGCAGTGAATTAATTACCCACAGACACAGCACTCAGACGGGCTCGGCTTTTCCCACTCTCTGCATTTAATTTGACTCAACAGTGTCGCAGATTACAGAGTCCACGCTCTCAATCATTTCTATTGCTCCCATAAGGCGGGAATTTTGCGTTATTTCTTTCTCGTGTGCTTGCACCTGCTGTGTTTTATTGTCCTCATTAACCCTTTCTCTGCACGGGCGTGTTCCCCCAGGCTCTGCTGTGCTGCAGCAGCCCAGGGCTTTGCATGCCTTGCCTGGGAAGGCAGGCTCAGGAGGAAGAGGAGGGGAGGCAGAGCAATCCACAGCACTGTGCACCCTGGTACCCTCCTGCTAATCTAGTCCTGGTCTAGAAATTTGGATTCAAACATTATCCCTGAGGTTCCCAGCTGAGGAATCAGTGAATGCATCCCACTTACAGGGCAGCAGGGTTTGACACGAGAGGGATGTGGCTGCCAACCTCACCCTGGGCCCTGCCAGCCACAGGGGACCTCAACAACCTGCCCTAGGCAAACAGCTGCTCCCACTCTGAGGGGCTCTGAGGTGGGCTCACAGCCTGGAGGAGGATTGAAGGGAAAGGAGGGGGAATGCTCGTTTCTCATCACCTGGAGAGGAAGGGAGTCCAGAGGTGATGGACAGAGCAACTGTCTGATGATGTAGGCTGGGAGAAGGAAAGCTCACAGGCCAGAATAAAGACAGAACCCTCATGAGATGCAGCTCTGGTGGTGTGGAAATTTCAAAATATGGCTGTATGTGCTGCCATGTTTCTGGAACATCCCTCAGATCCTGCTGGGATCCAGAATGGAATTATCAGAGACTTTCCGCGGGCTCAGCTTCCTGTATATCTATTCCCCATTAGGATTCATGGCTTCTTTCTCTTCTGGGCAGCATTTTCTGGTGGTGATTGGTTTGATTGCCACTGTCGATGCCCATCATGCTCTCAGGAGGTGTCCAGCCCTGGCTGCTGCTGCTGTGACTGCTGCAGCCACACTCCAGAGCTCTGTGGCCCAGGCTGTGAGAGATCACAGCACCACTTAAACCACGAGGTGGTTTTCTTGGCCATAGCTCAGCTGCTGTCGTGGCTGGAGACAAATCAGATGGGAAGGCAGCAGGAAAGCAGGAGCTGGAGCCTGCATTGGGAAGATGTGTGTGACAGTGGCTGCAGAGGTGTGAAAACGTCTCCTCTTTGCAGGTACAGCCCTCCCCAGGTGGCTGCAGGGATGTGAACAGGGGGAAATGCAGCTTTGCTCGTGTGTGTTTGCAAACCCTCACTAAATTCCCCTGCTCAACCCCACAGCATCTCAGCTCCAGCTTCTCCCAGGTGCATACTTTGAGGAGAATCCCTCCAGCCTCATAAGACCTTTACTGCTGCTGCTGCTGACTTCAGTGTTGCTCCTGCAGCACATCCCAAACCTAGTCAAATATTTCCAGAGAAGGAATTAACTACAGAGCGTTCTTCCCATGTTTTGTGACAATAGCTGGAGTTCCCATCCAAGAACTGGAGAGCCCACATTTGTTTGATTATCCACGGAAATGTTTGTTTTTCTTCCCCTCAGACAGAAATGGGCTTGTCAGAGCTGCTGTCACTGCAGGGGCAGGGAGAAGTGGTTGGGAGAGAGGATGTGAGCACAGCCCTCGGTGCATGAGCGCTCAGTACCCCACCCTCCATCCTGCCCACCCTCCTGCAGCCTCCCTGCAAGGCCCAGATTCCTTCTGGGTATCCGATATTCCGTCTGTAGGGAAGGGAACTCATGTCTGTGAAGGTGCTAATTGCTCATGTTTATCGGAGCCCCGGCAGCCTGCAGGGAGGTGGGGGAGCATTTCCAGCCCGGGAAGTTCTCCCTGCCCGGCTGCTCCGGAGAACTCCGGGGTGATTTATGGTCCCGGGCACCAGCGAGGACTTCACGCATGCTGGGCTCTTCCTCCAAAGCTGAGCGTTCAGGACAGGGATGATTAGAAGTGACTGGCCTAGCACATGAGTCAGGCTCTAATAATGAACAAAACATGCAAACAGCTGTTCCTAAATGACAAAAGCTGCAGCAAATTTACAGTCCACAGCCAAGAGGACACCACTCAGGTAAGGGAGGTTAGTGGGCAGACCAATCCAGCTCAAGGCTGTATCTCAGCCCTTGCAGCGCTGCAAGGTGTGGGAGAAGCCTCGTACACAGCCAGGATTTATCCAGAGAGGTCAGTGGCAGGAGGCTGATGATTGTGACACTCCATCATCCAGCTCTGCATAACCCAAATCCTCTTCTGGCCACACCACTGTCTGATCAATTCCACTTAAAGGTGACAACAACTTTGAATTTAGTAACAAAAATATAAGAAATACAAAGAAAAGGGCAAAATTCATAACATTTGGATCTCCAGGTTCTAAAGCACTTGGCTGGAGGAACTCCTGCTGCACTCACCTCTAGCTGAGGATACAGTCCTGGACATAACTGCTAAAGCTTCCTTTGGCTGCTGCTGCCTTGAGCGCACTCCCTGTGCAAATACAGCAGGGGAAGCCGGTGACCTTTTGCTGCAGGAAAGGTCAGGAAATCTTTCAGTTTTCTGAAAAGGTTTGGCCATTGAACGCTGCTGTCAAAGGCACAACACAGAACTACATCTGCAAGTCTGTCAGACAAGAAAAGTATTAATAGTTTTTTAATATATGGAAGTGTTTTCAACTCATTATCATAAAAATAAGATTTCAGCAGCTTATAATTCAGGAGGACTGCTGGAGGAGATTTGTTGGCGAGTTTGCCATTTCTCCAAGAGGCTGTGAAGGATGTTTGGCTAAGAGGAAGATGTTCTCACTCAACACTGCTGAGGAAGCTGATTGACTGGGGATGGGTGTCAGGTTTGGGTACAGGGACCCTCGGCTGGGAGAGGTTGGGGTTGGACAATAGGCAGTCCCTGAGCAATCCCTGTCATGGGCAGAGCAGACTCAGCTTGGGTAAAATTAATTTACTGTTCATTAAAACAGGCAATCTTTTTTCCTTTCTTCTCTGCCTTTCTGGTGGCTTTGCCCTTTCTAAAATCTGCTTTTCCTGAGGTGCCACCAGCATCTCTGCTGGGCTCAGCTGCACCCTGCAGAGTCAGCCTTGGCCAGGCGGAGCTGGGAGAGGGGCCCTCAGCCCTGGGTGTCCCTGGGTGTCAGCCCAGTGTGCTGCAGCACTCCCAGCCAGCCATGAACTGGGAATGCTGATTATTGATGATGTGGGAGCAGAGCCACAAGTGGAAAGAGGTCCGGCCTCAGAGTCCACTCTGCTGTGCCAATGGACTGCAGAGCTCATTGCTCATTGCTGGCAGGACAACAGCAGGGAGAAAAACAATCCCTGAGCAGTAAATATGGGCAAAGCTTTCCATACAATGGAAAAATCCAGATGCATCTGCCTTAGAGTGTCAGAACTCTCTACAGGAGCTGCTCCCACCCCCCCATTTCCTGCTAGCGTGGCTTTCCTGGAAATGGAAGCTGTGTCCTCAGCCCAGGACTCAGCTGGGGCCTCTGGCTCTGCTGCTCCTCCCTCACCTGCTTAGATGCCCCTTTCCTCCTGGAGCTGCAGCATCCAGAGAGGAGCTGAGCTCTCGCTGAGCTCTGCACAAGTCGAGCTGTGGAGGGACGGAGTGCAGGCACTCAGAGCTCTCAGCGTGCATCTGACAAACAGGGTCAGCCGGGCTCAGCTCGGCACAGTGGCCTTCTCTGGGTGATTTCTCTATAGATCTGGCTTTTTATGGAACATGAATTTGTAGTGTAGAGAAGAGCTGGTGGAGGTTTCCAATGTAACTCTTCCAAAAATTGCTGGTCTTTAAATACACCTAAAATGTCCATTTGGCAAATTTTCCTATTCAAAAAAACCAAAAAATCTGGGATTAAAAAAAAAAGTTAATAGGATTAAAGTACTTCAAATTTTACAAGAATTTTAAAAATATTTTTTGGTTTCTTTCAACTGGAATTTTTGATAAATGAAAGCTTCAAATTCACAAGAGTGCTCTGTCCCTGAAAATTATCAACTATTTCAAAGTATCTTCAGTCCTCTCACACTTGTTCTGTTGACCTCTGAACCATTTGGCTGATTCCAGTCAGGAGGAAGAGGAGCTGTGGAGAAAACTGCCAGGCTCCCCCAGGAGGGCCCAGCTGGAGCTGAAGGAGCAGAAGCAGGTGTGCGAGCCTGGTGCTGCAGTGGCCCTGGAACAGAAGTGTCTGCACTTGAGCTGCATCCCTTTGCCACCACCTTCCCCTCCTCAGGTTCCTTCTGGGGGCACCTTGGAGTAAAGGGCAGGATTTTCTGGGCAAAATCATCTTTTCCAGTGCTTTGCAGCGCCCCAAACGCTTCCAGTTTCAGACAATCTCTACAATAACAGAGCACTCACCTGATCCATTCTTCTGGGGCAGGGATTTTCCTGCTTTGTTTTCTGCTTTTCTTTTTACCATTGGTAATTCACCAAGATGCTTCCCCACAGCTGCTGTAAGCACTGGGAATGATGGATCTGTCCTTTGCACTGTTCCTGTCCCTGTTCCTCTCGGAGCTCTCCTCTCTGCTGGTAACACTCAGCTGTATTGTGACCTCCCTTACGTTTTGGCAGACCTTAGGAATTTTGGCAGCAATAAATTTAAATGGATAGAATTAAGAAAAATGACAGCTTTTTGGAGCAGAGAGAAAGGCTTCTTTTGGTGGTTTTTCCTTTTTTTTCCTTTTTCTAGATATATCATCTGTGAGTGCTCACCTGGGACTGCTTTTATATAAGAAAAAAGTATCATGTGCTTAAATTTGTATAGATTAAACCTGGAACTGAAAGTAGATTTCTGCTCTGGCCATATTTCTCAGTTGTCTGTCCCTGAAAGGAGCACCCAAGATCATAATTTGACTTGTCATATATTTCCCTGGTCTTTCATTTGCAATTAACACAATATTTAGCATTTTGCTTACAGTAAACTCTTGGAATAGGCATGAAATGACCATTTCTGGATTTTGATAATGATCAGAAAGGCTCCATTTTTGGGTGTTGCTGGCACACCTCTGCCTTTTTGGGTTTGCACTCCTTTGTGCCTGCTGAAGGTGTGCCCTGAGAGATCCCTACTGAGCTTCAGGCTGGGATTTTGCTGTCTTTTGTCTCTCAACCTTCCTTCAGAAAATCCTCAGCAGGAAAACTGTGCCTGTGCATCAGGCAAGGAAAACCACCCTGGGCAGCTCTGTGAGCCCCCAGCACAGCTGGAGACAGCACCTCCTCTGTCACACAGCTCCTGCCATGGCCCCCTCGGGGCTCTGGCCTCCTCCACTTCACAGCATTGCCAGTGTCAGCTCACCCCAGTGCCCTGGGGAGCCCCTTCCCTGCTCCAGCAGGTCTCACCAGCAGGAATATTTTCCAGATGTGCAGCCTGAGCTCTGCTCCTTGCTGTGCCCAGTGGCTCTGAGTGGGCTTTTCACATAAGAGGTGTCCAGGCAAAAATGCTGCAGCCTGGTAGGACCAAAGGAAATATTTCCTCTGCTTCTGGGGAGAATTCATGGCTGAAGAAAACAACACCACAAAACAACCCTTGGGAGGAATTCCTGTCCATGAGGACTTGGAAGCATCTGGAGCCTGGCTCTTCTTCCCATGCAGAAGCTGCCCTTGCCTGGCCCCTCAATCTGCTGGGAAGGCAGAACCCTCCTGTGTGCACAGGGTCCCTTCTTCAGCCCATGCTGCTGCTGGTTCTCAGCCGCCCATGGGGAAGCCCAGGTCGTGCCCTCAGAGCCCCAGAGCTGATCCCTGCCCTGGCTCGCTGCCCTGGCCAGGCTCAGCTGTGCTCCAGCATGGCTGCTCTTGTCCCTGGGTGCTGCTCTCACCAGGCTTTGTTTTTCCTGGGTGCTGCTCATAGCTTGCTTTCCCTGGGCTGGGCTCTTGTGGGGGTTAGAGATAGACTGGGATGATCAGGACCAGGAGATAGAGATGTAGCTTCCTGTCCCAGAGTCTTTCTCTTTGGCTACTGGTTCCCCTTCAGGTTCCCTTAGAAAGCAAACCAGAGCCTCACCCACCACCTTACCCTAAACCTGAGAGGGCTGGAGGAACCTATTCCTTTGTGTTTAGGGGCCAAATGGAACATGAATGATGTTCTGACTCTGGCTGGGGACACTGGAATTCCCAGGGCAAAAGAGCCCTGAGGATGGAGATGCTGAGGCTGTGCTGAACACGGGATAGCAAAGAGAGGAGCAGCAAAGAGAGGTTGTTGCTGGCAGCAGGGGTACCAGAAGGGTGGGGTGAGGAGTGTGGGAACTCTCAGGGAAGAGTTGCTTTGTTTGATCTTGCTTTCATCCCGAGTGATCTCCAATCCCATCAGCACTTTTAATTAATAATTACCCTAAAAAGTTGTATGTATCTATTTCTTCATTCAAGGATATTGAATTTGTACTTTACAGGATTGTTTGTTGTGTTGGTATTGATCCACCTAAAAATTACCCTCAGCAGAAGAGCAAAATGTGCGCTGGAATGAGAGGAAGGAGGGAGTGAGTTGTGATGCAGAGCTCTGCAGGCTGCATCTGCAAACAGCAGCAGCAAAAACAACAGCCCAGTTCTTTTGTGATATGTGAAGTGCAATTATGAGGTGAAATATGAAGCTGGTATCTTAATATCTTAACAATACTGAATTTATTTTCAAAGCTAAGCTGTGCAGAATGAATCATTTATCAGTGAGCCATATGGAAAGGCACTTATCTAAACCCCCTTCTTGGTCCCAGGTGTGTTCTCTGGAAAGAGCAAATCACACACAGCACTTGGAAGAGAACTTAAATTCCAGATGCGCAATTTTAAAAGATGCATTTGCAAAAATAAGGCCAAATTTTGCAATATGTTATTTTTCTGCAGCTTCAGGGACGTTATGGAAGTTACCTGCTGTTCCTCAGGGGAAACAGCCCAAAGTGCAGCCCAAGGGATGCCCTTTCCTTCAGTGCCACTGGTTTGATGGCAGTTTGATCTCCGAGGAGCAGGGCTGTCGAGGGGAGGTGGCCCCAGCCCCAGGGATGTTCCCTTGTGTCCTGTGCAGAAGCACAGAGGGACAGCGAAGGAAGCCTTCATGCCCAGGCTGCTGCTGCTGGACCGAGGGCACAGCAGCAGTTTCCCTCTCAGGGCTGCACTCCCGGCAGGGGAGGTACAGTTCTCCCCGAGGGGCTGAGAGCCAGCGCCTGCCGCACTGCCAGCCCTTCCCAGGGGAGCTGCTCCCCTCGGGAAAGCCAGAGCTCAGCCTTGTCTCCTGTTCCTCACTGCCTTGCTACCCAGGAAAACAGAAACCACAAACCTGAGTCTGATGAAAAGAATCTTGACAATCACTTTTAAAAAACCAAAACTATTTAGAAATAATTCCTCTCTACCAGGAATTTCAGTCTTGGTGGAGACTAGAGCTGTCCCTGTGCACAAATCCATTGCAATGGATCTTTATGGGCCATTTTGTTTTGTAGCACCAAACTGATGTGATTTTATAACAAAATCTTGGTGAGGCAGCTGAGCACTTCCAAAGTGCAATCCCTGAGCAGAATTTAGAAGGACGAGAGAAAAACCTGGTTAGACATTGTGACTGAGAGCTCTGGAGGGAATATTTCCTCTCAGATACTCAGCAGAGTTCCCAAACTGCAGCGACAGCTGTCAGTCAGAGGTGAGGTTAAACCTCACATCTGGCAGCAGTAAATGAGGCAGAAGCCCTGCCTGTGCCTGCAGGGGATTTGGTGCAACAGGAGAAGGCCACGAGATAGAACCAGTTGTTGTTCAGGCCTCTAAACCTCCAAATGTATTTGGGATTCATGTTAGGCTGGGACAAGTCTGGCTTCCTTCAAGAAGGAAGGAACAGGGTGCCCAGAGCTGCTGTGGCTGCCCCTGGATCCGTGGCAGTGCTCAAGGCCAGGCTGGGCAGGGCTGGGAGCAGCCTGGGATGGTGGGAGCTGTCCCTGCCATGGCAGGGGTGGGATGGGATGGGCTTTGGGGCCCCTTCAACCCAAACCAAATTCTGGCATTTTATGATTTGCTTCAAAGCTGCAGAGCTGCTCTGAAGTTAAAAGCTCCTGTTGCTATCAATACAGGGGCAGCTTCTGTGGTCTTGGTGAGCAATTTCTGGAGCAGAAATCAGCAGCTGCAGGGTTTTGTTTCATTCAGATGCTGGATTACTGTGAGACTCCAGGCAGGTTAGTAACTCAAAGCCTTTTTAACCCACTCTTGGGTGAACAATGGTACCTGGAGGCAGGGACAGAGCATCAAAACCCTTCTGATGTACTCAATTCTGGTTTCAAGACTAGATAGAAAAAAATCGATTCCTACATTTGTTGAATGAGTATTAATTAAAAATATCCACAGGAGGCAGAGTGGGATGTGGCAGCTACTCAGTGCTTGTGGCAGTGCCCAGGAGTGGTCTTGCAGGAGGGAATTTTAGGGAGGCTCTGACCCCCTGCTCCCTGCTGGCCTCTGCTTGCTCGTGGTGACTTTGTGAAGAGGCACAGGGCAAAGTGAGGGGACCCCAGAGGACGGGACAATGTCACCTCTGCCAGAGCAGCTTCCAGCTGGTGCCTGCATCTGTGGGAGGGCAGCAGCCCCTGCATCCTGCCCTCTGACAAAGCTCCCCTCAGAACCAGCCCCTGCCAGGCTGCTCTTCCCTTGCTGCTTGGCTCCCTCCATCCTGCACCCACTCAATCAGCAGGTGGCTGCAGTTCCAAAGGCACGAGCAAATTCCTGCAAAAAGCCTGAGGAGTATCTTGAGATGTTCTGGAATATGTCCAGCTGGTTCAGAGGATGGGATGGCCTCCAGGAGCCAAATACTAAGCTAAGTGATCCAGAGAAGCCTGACGAGCTCCATATCCTAATAACACCAAAATATCATGGAAATTGAATGTCTGACTGCCTTTAAGTAATTTGAAGATCCCAGTCCTGTTATATTTATGAGACCATGCTTAGGGAGGCACCAAACAGGCTCTCCATGAGTCCCCTCCCATGCAGAGCAGCAATACTCATACAGAATTGTGTGAAGGGGTTTTACTCTTGCCTCTGAGTTCTGGCATGATGCAAAGGTAAATTTGTTTTAAGAGGGAAGTGACACAGCTGCAGAGGGCTCTGGCCCACGCTGCAGGGGAGCTGTGACCAATCTGCAGCTGCCAGGAGAGATGATGATCTTCACAGCAAGAGATGGTCCCAGAATGGTTTAAGGAGCGGAGTAGCTGAGCTCTGGCTGGATAAACCAAAGGAGTGCAAGCGCACTGGAGATCACCTGTGTCCCCCCACAGCAGGGGCTGCTTGTTTCTGTCTCAGTGCCCAGATGGGCCTGATTGCTGTTGGTTTTTCACTAGCATTTTAAGTTTCTTTTCTCCAATTTTGAAAAAAATGCCTTTCCTGAGCCAGCTTAAAAATCCTTTACTTTTTCTCTTTGTTTGGTTTTTTTGTTTCTTACACATCCTGTAGCCTGGAGACTGTGAGGGACCAATTCCCAAAAAAAAATACCTCTGCTGCCCAGGCTCATAATTTACAGAACGGCTCTTCTGACCAGTTGTGTTTTCCATTTAATATATTTTCTGTTTTTCAAATCTGCCCCTTTCAAGCGGAAATACGGCGCTCCTTGGAGCTGTGATGGAGGAACGTAGCTGAGAGCTCAGTTTGAGGGTCGGGGGTCAGGGGCCTGGGGCCGGGCTGCGCTGAAAGCGGCTGAAGACAAAGGTGAGAAAGGGAAATGCCCTCAGAGTGTGGGCAGCCCCGCGAGTCCCGGCGCTGCCTCCCGCGCTGCCCTCACCTGGGCGGGCTCCTCCAGGCACCGCAAACCGGAGCCAGCGCTCACCAAAAACCAAAGCAGCCGCAGTAGCAGCTGTCCCGGCCAGCAGCGCCTGCCCCGGGGGGAGCGCAGCCATGGCTGCTGGCCGTGGCATGGGCTCCTGGCACACCTGGCAGTGTGACAGGGCCAAACACCTCGGCCCTGTTCTGTCACACACCC
>VWYI01037167.1:0-11209 GCA_013399455.1 Anthoscopus minutus | reverse complement strand
CCTTTTATCTCCATCAGGTCAGGGTGGGTTGAAAGGGGACAACCAACAGCAAACACAGAATGAACATGAACTGAAAAGCATGCTGGACAGGCAGCTCCTAAAGGCTCTCTTCCCTCCAGAGGAGGATGGGTGAACCATTAGCTGGGCGAACCATTAGCTGGGCCACTGTCCCCCACAGAATATGTTGGGGAAGTCCTGTAGTTACGGTGGACTATGAATCAAACATTGCCATGTTCTTGGCATAAG
The DNA here is from genome assembly GCA_013399455.1 of Anthoscopus minutus. NCBI lineage: Eukaryota > Metazoa > Chordata > Aves > Passeriformes > Paridae > Anthoscopus > Anthoscopus minutus. The sequence goes on along the minus strand of VWYI01037167.1, from coordinate 10,963 downwards.
TACCTTGTACTGTAAGGAACCATTCCTTGCCATCCTGAGTCAGCTGTGCAGCACTCATCATTTTTTCCTTTCCTTGTCAGAAATAAGGTACATGAGCCTTGTTTACTTGACTGGCATATCTTCTTTTTGGGAGAAATGTCTGTGAAGCAGTGTAAGTACTTACCTCCACACCTAGTCTTGCAGAGGAGTCTCTGTCTTTGGCTGAGCAGCAGAGATCAGGGAGCTGAAGTCGGGAAATCCAAGATGTACTTGCCTGCACTTCCTCCCCAGATTCTACCTGCAACTAGTTGCACATGGCCAACAGAAATCTCTACTGTCTTCTACCATTTTAGCATTTGTCTACCATTTGTAAAGAATAGCAAAATAACTCTTAACAAAGGAGGATGGAAAAATAATATCCAAGTAATCCATTTTTTTTGCAAGGGGAATGTCCTTACCAACCCTTTAGTGTTCAGTCCCAAATTGCACACTGATTGGTTACTAGTATTTTTAAATTATTTTACAAAAGTTTTATAAATATTTTCCTGACTGAAGTCTTGGTGTGGCTAACTCTGGTTAGCTAGGTGATACACACCATGACATATCTGGTTTTGTGCATGGATTTTAAGTTAAACTAATAATACAGTTTTAATATTTAAAGCATCATATTCCAAAGTTGAAGAGAGGAAAAATACTTGAAATAAGTTCATTTTGTTCCATATATGAGTGTCATGTTGTAATGCCTGGGGTGGAGTTCTCTTTTGTTGGCCTGGTTTTTTATATTTTAATTTTCTTATTAAAGTAATGGAAAATAAAAAATACCCTAGCATGAAGAAAATGCATGTTTTCAATAAACAGATTAGAAATAAAGCTGATAAAGATCCACTGAAAACTTGCAAACCTTTGCTATCAAATTTTGTTCAATCCAATGCATATAGAGAAAATTTATATTTCTTGAATCCGCATCAAAATTTAAATTTCAAATGAGAAGATTTAGAGCTTTTCTAATATATAGTTTGTTTCTTTTTTTCATGTCTTTTTGTCATTTTATCAATCTGCAGAAGAATAGCATCCTGAACAAAAATGTCTTAGTTATTTCTAGTTCCAAAATGTCTTTAAAATTCTTCTTATAAAGAAAAATTAATGAAACAATTTGCAAGTAAAATTTGCCTATAGTAATTTATCCTGATGCTTCAATATTTCAAAATCAATTAGATTTTTTAACTATTGACTGTTAATAGGTTTATGGCTTAATCCAGTTTTTAGTTAGAAATGAGAACTAAACAAAAGTTCTCTAACTTTTCTAATCTTGAATAATATTTTAGTGAATGCCACAGAACTAGGAAGGCTGAAGGTCTTTCCTAAGGGTAGCATGCACACACATACAGCAGTGTGCAGTCTTTGAAAAGATAAAGACTGAAAAAAAAGTATAAGAGAAATCATTCCATAGAAACTAGTCTGAAGTACTTCCATAATAAAAAGAATTTGTTGATAGGTGCCAAAGTTACTGGAAGTGCAAGTTTGTTGCCGGAAAATATCGATATTTATAAATTCAAATATTTGCACCTATTTCAAGTGAATATGTAAGCATTGCTCTTCTTGTCTCTTGTTTTCTCATACAATAATTTTTCTGAAACATTGTTAGAAGGTCATAACTCACAAACTAATCCTTGGTGAAGGATAACTCATGATCAAAAATGTTAAAACCTGAAAACATAGTTCAATTTTAACAGGTTTTTCGTCTAACAGAAGAACGATTTCTTGAGTAAGGAAGAAAATCAGCCACTGTATTATGTGAAAGTAATGCAACTAAAGAAGTGTTCCTCATAAGATCAGTCTATGGATAATTCCTTTCTCAGAAGTGAATAACCACCTAACTTTCTGCTGAACTCTAGAAGTGCATTTCTGCCTTCACCTTTTTAGTTGTAACATTCTTTTTTGTGTTTGTCTTGTGAGAGAGAAGGTTAAAGAAATTGTGAAATGCTAGGTTAGGTTTACGTAGTTTTGTACAACAGCACCTAAGGTAGACCTTTAATATTAGTTCTGCAACTAACTTCAGTGCTGATAGAAGCATTTTCAAATGCTGAGAGCATCAAGAATGTCTTGGTACTTCAGGAAATTAGCACTGCTATCAGAAAAATATTGAAAACTGAAATTCTGTGTGACAGGTAACAGAAGCTTTTCTGTTATTAATAATGCAGAAACTGTGTCTTTCTGCGAAGCACTCAGGCACATGCCTGTGTTAGAAATGCAGGTCTTATTGCAGAAATAAAACTACCTCTTCAGATTAAAAGTCTAGACTAAGAAACTTAATTTTGTGGGGATTCTTTGGTTGGGGTTTGGTTTTTTTTTTAAAGAAAAAGAAGGCCTTTTTAGCCCTTTCTGTAAACATGTTCTACACTTGAGCACATTACTATATCAAACTAGGAACTGCTAATATCTTATGTAATGAAGAAGTTCAATTTTCCCTTGAATTATAGATTCCTGTTTTTAAATGATGAAGTGCACATGAACAGAGTGTGAAGAAAGCATTTTAGAAAACTTGAAGTAATCACACAGTCATAAAAATGTTCTCAGTTTTTCAAACAGCGGAATATTGAACCAGCAGAAGCTATGATTTGGATTTGGATTTGAAATTTACTTGTGTTTCACCACTTAGGCTCCTAAGCTTCCTTCTTACCCGACTTTCTTTCTCCCTGTTCTGGAATAAGATGGTATCAAAGAACCAAGGAATGGTTGAGGATTCAAAGGGACCTCTGGAGGTCATTTTGTCCAGCCCTCCCCTGCTCAGGTGGGGTCACCTAGAGCTGGTAGGTGAACACCAACTTCCGATGTGATATGGATTGAGTGGCAGCTTCAGGCAAGCCCTGCCTTAGTCTCAGATTTTTGGCAGCAGCTTAAATTTAGGTGTCCGGTACCTAAATTTGTTCTGGCCTGCAAGTTCTGAGGATGGCAGATCAGGTCAATTATAAAATGAGTTATTTATTGAATAGACGGGAGATTACAGGAAAAAAGACCACAAACAGAGTTACTTACTACACAGTAAGAATTGCTATTAGATGACAAAACAGTGCACAATATCAAGGTATCTCTATTGAAGCTAGCAAAGAAATAGTAGAGATTAAGAGTCAATGTAATTTACTGCCAAAATGACAACAGTGAACACAAAGTCCTTTCACTCAGCCTCCAGAGACATAACCAAAAAGTAGATGTCCCAGGTGTGGGGAGAAAGCCCAACTTTACCAGGCAACATGCAGAAGATTTCTGCTTTTTGAAAGTTTGGTGTAATTCATGCCTGTCAGTCAGAAACTCCAGATTATCTTCCCAGATCTCACTTCCACAGCAAGATGTTTATTGTCAGCTTCCAGTGGTAATCCCATGGTGCCAAATTAAGTCCCTACAAGACAAGCTGTTCTGATTGAGTTATTTCATCAGTTAGTGAGCAACAGATAAGCTCTTGTGAGGGGTGAGATGCCCTGGGTTATTTCCCCAGCTAAAAAGCAACAGGTAAGCTTTTCTGGGGCCAGATGCACTGCTTTATATGGTTTTTGAATATCTTCAAGGATAAAGAATACCAAAATCTACTGAGCAGCCTGTTCCAGTGCTCTCTTGCTTTCCCAGTGAGAAAGTGCTTCCTAATGTTCAGAAATAATCTCCTATGTTTAATTTTGTGTCCATTGCTTCTGGTCCCCTCACTGGGCAACATCATCACAAGTCTGTCTCCTTTTTGTACTGTCCCTTCAGGTATTTATATACATTGATAAGACTCCACCAAACCTTCTTTGCTCCATGTTAAACAGTCACAGCTTCTGAGCCATTTCTCATAGGAGAAATGCTCCAGTCCTTTCATCACTTTTGTGACCTATGCTGGACTTTCTCCAGTAGGGCCATATCTTGAACTTGTCTGTTTTTCAATATACATAAACACATACTCTCCTTCATGATCAAATTTCATCCCAATGCTCCTTGAAAACTGCTACTGGGTAGAAGCTCAGCTGTTGACAAAGCTCATTACTACTGGACAGCTAAAATAATGAAGCAAAATTAGTCAATTGCAGAATTAAATACCTGAGTTACTAGTGGCATCAAAAGGACATTAATCATAGTCATACTGAGCTCAGTTTGGGTTGCTAACTTGCATTTCTGCTTTGCACTTTATTTCTTTAACACCCCCTTTTATTTTATTTTTTGAGATTTCCCATCCATTAGAGTTCTGTTAGAATCTGCTCTCTCTTATGAGAGTGGTGGCTCATCCTTCTGAAGCTTTTCAGTACTGCTGTAACACCTATTTTTTTTAGTGTCAGCCAGCATATTTGAGGATTTTCTAGCACTATGATGTCTACTTAAGCTTTCAGATTCTGTGTACTTATCTGAACTAATCTTCCTTTGAAGTGTGTCTGTTTCTAATATTCAAATTATGAATGATTTCAGTATGAAGAATTTTTGGAAAGAGTGTATTAATAAATTTGAACTTTAGACTTTGTAACTGGAAGAGGGTTGAAGAAACCTTCTGCATTAACTTTTCATACCTCTCCATTAGAATTTGGTCATGAGAGTAAAGAAAGAAATTTGATAGTGAAAACTCTGAGAAATACAGGATGATTTCTTGTTCTTCATTCTAATGAGAGCTTCGAATACACCTCTCTTCTGAGGAAAAAAAATTCATTCCAGGCAGTAAAAATTCCAGTTATAGTGTTCATTTCCATGCAGATAAATATGTGTTATGTGATTTTGTGTGTCATTCAATTTCAAATTCACTCACACACATTAAAAATTCAAAATATGTTATTAAATTCCCTTTCTCCTTCTAAAGTAACTGGAAAACATATTGGCAACTGCTGTAATTTCTCCTTTTTTTTTTATTAACAAGACAATATTGGTATCCAACCCACAGTTTCATGAGTATTTAAAAGAAATGAAAAAATACCACTCCCTGTGTTTATTTACATTAGTTAACATTGATCAGTATTTTAAAAACTGTAGTACATTGCAGTGTACAAGCTGATTTCTGCAGCAAAACACTGAGGCAACCTACAAAATTGATTTGTTCTATAGAATCTATGAAAAATGGAAAAACCTAAGTTATGGAGGCAATGATTTAACATGAGTTAAACATAGTTACACATACACTATAGTTCTCATCACTAATGGATATCTACTTGGTGTTTTGAAAAGACTAACTTAGGAAATTAGAAAGCAATTATAAACCCATTCAGGTGGAAGACAATTTAAACTGAAATAGAATGATATTAATTGGGAGCAGTTTAAGAACATTTAATTAGATGCCCCCAAAGCCCCAGTTCAATAATTGGAAGGGAAAATCACACAGTTTAAAAAGAAACTAGCTTATAGAGGAAATAAGCCTTATTTTAGAAAGAAATCCTAGAGAAGAGGAAGAAGCAGTGGTAGAGGATAGCTACTTAAGAGCCTGTATTACCATAAACTGGTAATTTCATTTAGCTGCTAGTAATTGGAAGAAAAATAACAGAAAAAAACCCCTTCGTGACTAGTGAAGCAAAGCATATCTTACTTTTTAAAGTATACTAGCAATCATGTATATCCGTTTGATTCTACCGCTAGCTGAAATTCTTGGAAATCTCTGTAATAAGGATTTTGGTTTTGATAGCTATTACTAATTTGTATTTGTGGGTGGGGTGCCAGGTAATCCCATAAATCCTGATGAAGAAAGAACAGTTGCTTCTCAGTTAAAGATATATTGACTTAGAAATGACAGCTAGATACTTTTTTTATTAAGAGTGTGAGTTTTTGCATTATTTTTCATCAGAAGAAAAACAAAATTTTTATATGACCTTATCTTTTTGGCTTGCTAAATTAGACTAAGTGATAACTAGATCTGGGGATGTGCATTGCATACTCTCTCTGAATGCTGGAGTTAAAAATTATGATCACTGAGGGGTTGGCTTCAAAAATTTTATCAGTGTTTCATTGAAGAAATCCATTACCAAAAAATTAATGTGTTTGCTTTATATACATTGTGTCTTATTACTCTCCTTTACTTGTCTCAAAAATCAGAGCCAGCCTAATAGGACTATCCAAAATTAAGAAGATGAAAGTATTAAGAAGCAGGTATTTAAACAAACACTCATCTCTGACTAGCCAAAAATCTTCTTTGGGAAAGCTGTATCTTCTGGTTTCCCCATTAAAATAAGTTTGAGTAAAAGCCTGTTAGCTTCAGTTTAAGGTTCTTGCATGACATATGTTTGTTTCAGGTTACATTGTATAAAAACCGGGCAAATTAATATTGAAGAGAAAGCACCATTTTTACTCTCCCCACTGATTCTAATACTAGTGCTGATTTTCTAGGCTTGCTGCATGTAGAAGCAGATGTGAGAATATTTGCATGTGCTTGCACATTGTGTTTATTCAGTCTTGACAATTGTGTTGTCAACACTAAACAGTTGTTGACATAACACTTGGAATGGTATTTTCTAATTAAAAAAACCCCAGCAAACTACTATATTCTATGTTTTATCTTCCTGGTAAAATAACAAGAGGCTGCTGGTGTTGAACTTCAGGAATTTATGACCTCCAGATAAAGCATGTACCTTTAGCTGTTAGGTAAGGTAGGTCATTGCATAGAGTCTGAAAGATGTTGCTGGAAATAATTGATTGTTTCTTCTTCTTCAGGCTGGGTCAGAGAGTGTCTGAGAACCTGTGGTACCTATCAGACAGTAGGCACATGGGTAGGCAAGTTTTACTGCTCCTGCCAGGGAGGACTGGGAGAACCACAGCCCCCTGTGGTGGCTGCTTGCCTCAGCTCTCCCACCCCCGTCAGCATTGCTTACCAAAGCCTTGCAGATCCCTCTCTGGCTTTCTAAACTATTAATCTTCTCGGGTAGTTCCTCCTTGCTTGATGATACCAGCTGTGGTATAGGTGTAAGGTGCAAGGAAAAGAAAGACCCATCCTGTGGGGAAGGGGAGAGAAAAAGGTTAAGGCTGCAAAATGATGGTAGAGGTAATGGTGGAATTGTGAAGACAGAAGGGTATGTAGGAAGGCAGGTAGAAGAGTGCCAGTGTAGGCCCTCTGGGCTCAGTATTTGCTGTTCTGGTTTTGTTGCTTTGTTTTGTTTTTTTCCTGAAACAGAGCTATGTATTTGCCCTTGTCTTATTATTGCTACTTGTTCTTCTATCATTTTATAACTTGATTACTTCTATTTGTTTTTTGTATGACATTTTGAATGGTTTTCTCTGGGGAAGAGTCCTCACAATACCTTAAGTGGATTGTTTTGAAAGCAGTATTGTTTTCAGGCTATGTCTGAATAACTCCTCCTTGACATATTTACCTTGATAAACAAGCATTTTTAGAGTCCTGCAGAATATTTCCCAGTAGAGCAGCAAGAGCCCAGGATGTTCCCTGAAGGTGGCTTTGTTTAATGTCAACTTCTCTTCCGTTACCCAACTTTGCTTATGAATTAATCAAGGAGCACAATTTTTTATATCCTTACCTACTTCAGATCATGACTAGGTAATACCAAAATTGGGACTTTGGGTGTGGTTTCCAGCTGATGAATGTGATAGCTTTAATACTAACAAGCCTATTGAAGCACACTTCTCATGAGAAAAGTAGTCCTGATGAAAGATAGAATATTGCCTCAAATTAAGTCCACTTTACGGTAGTAGTAACTGATAACAAGCACATTAATAATATTCTAATATCCCTTCAGGAAAAGAAAATGCAAACAGAGCTTGTGAGTATCCTAAATATTGGGTGAGAGTCACTGGTAGAGTGCTCTGTGAAGGGAGCAGGTGCTTTGTTTGGGTTACTGATTGACTAAAGAAATCCATGGTGTTTTGCATGTTCTGTTCTTTGCTAGTTTCCCCTCTCTGGGGGAGGGCACAGGGAAGTGCTCAGCTTGTTGGGTTTTCAGACCAAGTGCTATCTGGTTTGGGAGGGTAGAAGTGGCAAAACAAATAAGAAAACACTCCCGCCCTGAAGGTCTTTTGTCTCCTTGTATTAGAGACAAGAGTGAGTCCTGTGCAGATTGTGATTCCTTTTGCCTCATATTGGGTATGTGAAGAAAATCTCACAGGCTTCATGCACATAGAGATGACTCTAATCAGTAAAATATCTTCTTGATTTATTTATATTCTGATCTTCCAGACAAGGTCTGTTAACGGAGAAAGACATGTAGACCAAAACACAACTTAAAAGGATAAAAATAACGAGGTGATGGTGTTTTCTGGACATTCTCTTTGGTGACAGTTTTGTTCAAACTAGTTTTTTGTGTAATTCTGTATCTTGTAGGTAATAAAGCAACTCAGCCTTTGCTGAGGGAGAGATTCACAAGTGACCAACTGGGGCAGAGATCATGGCAAAGGCAATGAAAAACTACTGACAAAATATTGCTCCGAGGGGAGCAATGTCCATGGCATTCTTGTCTGAGATCTGGGAAAGCAGTATTTAGGATGAACACAGCACTGAGTAGAGAGTGCACACATTTGAGTAAAGAAATATGGTAACATCTGAACAGCATGCTTCTTGAGAAATACTGTTGATTCTTTTCTAAATGTCAGGAGTTCTCTAGTTTGTGTGTTCATGACATAGTTTTTCTCTAAGTAAATAAAAGCCATTCTGGTTCATGTTTTTATTTATTTATTTATTTAAATTTGGCTGGCTGATTTTTTTTTGGGGTTTATATTTTCCTGCTATAAAAACCATTTTATCTTTTCCAGATGTTTTCTTTGAGGTCTTTTNNATTTTATCTTTTCCAGATGTTTTCTTTAAGGTCTTTTGAGGTCATTCAGGTAATTGATTGGATCACTGGAAGTGGGCTTCTTTATTTGTTACTGGTTTTGATTTGCCTATTAGATCTTGCTTCATGTCAAAATTAGTGTTCTCAATGTGATTAGATGATCTCAGTGAAAGATTTTACAGCTGATGTTTCAGGCATTCTTCACCTGCTTTTCAACCCCGACCAATAAATTGGTTATTTCCAGTATCTGTGTAACCATTCAGGTATGACATAATTTCAAGAGACAGAAAAGAAAACAAAGAAATCTCTGTAGAGCAAAATGGACAGGTCCCATCTAGAGTTTTTCTTGTACTTAGTGGCAGAAGCAAATGCTGCCCCACAGGCCCAGAGAAGTGAGGAGCTTGGCTGACTGATTCTGAACGGAAGGTTTAGGAGAGGAGAAAGCTTTGGAAATGTGTGTTCAGGAACTGTTTCTCTCTCTGCCATAAATTATATTCTAAACTAAATGTTAATTTAAATAGATAATTGTAACTTGATATGTGTAAGACAATGTAACTGGCTTTAATCTCTGTCTTCAACAACTGTACTTGCAGAGGTGTGAAAGATAAAATGTTGACCTTTAAACATGAGAGTCCAGCACTACTATTTTCTCACATATCCTTCTGATCTTTACAACAAAATTATGAAAAGCAATTTGCTTAATAGCTGTGCATCAAGCAGAGACCTATTTCAGTTCTTGTTTATTGTTTCATCTGTGTACCCATCAGTGCTGCTATACCAATTATGTGTTTTGAACAGATGACTTGAGACTCATCAGTAAGGGCAGGAAGGGAATTCTGAGGAGACTACAGCAATCCCTTCCTGCCTTCATAAGCAGAAGATACAGGGAATCTGAGTGCCTCTCTTATGTTTTTTCAGATATTCCAAATTACTATCTCTCCCTGTAGTTTGGAATAAACTTGTCATCATTTCAGATGCAGTAAGCAGGGGCAGATTAGCTGCTGTGTTATGATGTGAAGGTTTGCAGGCCCAGTACATTCACGTAAGCTCAATAATTTTTTTTGGGGAAGCACCCAGAATAAATGTTAAATGTTGGAGTTTCCACTGATGACCTGTATGAGGACAGGCTCCTCTGCTGGTCACACAGTAATTGTATAACAGCCAGAGTACTCTGGGACAATCCTTCTGCAAGGCATTTAATTCTTCTGATGCAACAGGATAGTCAGCAGAGCACACCCTTGCACCAGGTCTGCTGCAGGACTTACCAAAACCAGGTGTGTGTAGCCTGGATTGCATTTTGACATGATGCCCTAGCAGCCCTCTCTTTTCTGCCTTTGCCTGTCTCATAGGCTCTGCTTTAAAAACTTGTGCCCATGTTTTATAAACATGACATGATGAGTCATCTCTTCAGCTGTCCTCTGAACTGATCCTTTCTGTTTTCTATGTGGTTTTGACTAAGTACTTTGCAACTGTTTTTACTTAAATCAGAAGTAACTTGCATGGAGTTGAACAGAGCAGCTTTGAAAAAGAGAGGACTTAATCCAGGATGCTCAAAAGTTGTCTTTAGTAGCTCTTTCTGTTCCTCAGACCACTGAATGTTTTTCATTAGTGGTGAACTTCATTGTGGCTGAGTTTGATAAGCCTAACTGAGTGTCAGCCAGGTCTGAATTGTCCCTGTGCTGGCCACTGTATTTGCTGGACATGAGGGCCTCTGGAAGTGCCTTTGCCTTAGCCACAGTGAATTAGTGCTGGATTATACATGACAAGTATTACAATTCTTTGAGAGGGCATGACTTTCCATGGAACAGACTCATGAATCTGCAGCATGGCACAGTTAATCCCTTCCTGGACATGGCACCTAGGGCTGATAGATAGGGCTTATTTAGTACGTGTGGAATTGAAACTATCACAGGGCTCCATCTTCTAGTGGAACTTGCTATTAAACTGTGGTTGATCATGCTATTAAAATTCTGCCATATAGGATCCAAACTTGAGAAAATCATCTTCATGGTAATACCGGGGTAAGTAAAACTATTTTCTGATGACACTGAACTACACCCAAATGAAAATTTTCTGTCTTTTACCAAAAGTGCCAAAAATATTCATTTCAAAGGGCTATACCATTAGCTTATGGATTCAAAACTTTAAGTTCGTGGGCGAAAAGAAGAAGCAGTTGAACTGCAGGGAAACAAAGGTGTTCTTCATTTAGATAAAGATGTTACTTGTCTAGAAGCTGTTTGTAGTATGTTTCTTGACATATGTTTAGCATA
>VWYI01037106.1:3610-52664 GCA_013399455.1 Anthoscopus minutus | reverse complement strand
AGGCTTTATGAAATACAGGTTTTTTTAGATTATTCTAAAAAGTTGAGTTTTTTTTCTTTTAGAATTGCCTGAGATCTGTATTGGAGCAGATAGCAGCATATGGTCAAGTTGTGTTTAGACTACAGAAGTTTATTGATGAAGTGATGGGACACAGCCCAGAAAGCATAATGCATGGAACAGTTTCCACTCCAAAGAAGACTACTGAAGCCCCATTCAGAACCTACCAAGCTTTTATGTGGGCTTTGTATAAATATTTCATTAGTTTTAAAGAAGAACTTACTGAAATTGAAAAATGCATAATCAACAAAGGTACAGTGCGAGGGAAGTTTTACATGAGGGGGACACACAATTAACATGGACAAAATTTGCTTTTCTGGTGGGTGCTATTTTATGCATCTTGGGTTTTTTTTTTATTTCCAGATAAAACAATCACACTTTCAATAGTAATAGATAAGTTGTCTCCCAGACTGGCACAACTGAAGGTGCTTCACAAGGTGTTCAGCACAGGAGTAGCAGAAGTGCCACCTGACACTAGAAATGTTGTACGAGCATCTCATCTGCTTAATACCCTCTACAAAGCTATTCTTGAGTATGACAGTGTTGGAGAGGCATCTGAGCAAACGGTAGGGGAAACTATTCCTTCCTTAACAGAACAACCCACTAGAACTAACTAAATTAGTTACTAGATTTAGTAGCTAATGCAATATTGTTTTTTGACCTGAGTTCACTCAACCTGCATGAAAATGGATTTATGAGAGGCTCAAGAGCAGTGTTTTTTGAGGACTGAGGGGAAGAACTGTGGAAAATCAGAGGTCAGGAAGCTGTTTTGAAAGAATGAACTTTGAAATAGTTTTCCCTCCTATTGCTACAACTGCATAATTCAGTTAATTATGAAATGTTGGGGTTTGGATTTTTAAAGTAACTTGATTATACTATTGAAAATATAGTTGATGTCATATCCTTTGTTTCCCTAATTTTGATGTTATGAAACCATGAAGTGTTTTATGACTATCACTGTTTCAGAGATGTTAGAGTGAAAAAATGTTGTTTGGATCTGTGATGACAGGAGTAACAAGAGGAACCATGACCATGAACAATACAGGCTTCTATTAAAAAAAATCCTGTAATTTTTAGTTTAACATTTTAGTTTAAGATTTATCTTTAAAATCCTTAAGTGTAGTTATGTGTATGTAACAAACTGTGTTTGCACAATTAAGAGATTAAACTTCACCATATTGCTTTCAATGCTTAGTATAAAAACATTCAGCTGGTTTGTTTTCTATTTTCCTTTAAATTCAGGTATCCCTTTTGTTCTCTCTCTGGGTTGAAACTGTGAGGCCATACTTACAGACAGTGGATGAGTGGATAGTCCATGGTAATTTGTTTGATCCTGCAAAGGAATTTATTATTCAGAGGTAGGAATACTTGATACTAGACACACATAATGCTGTGCAAGTACACCTGTTGTAGAACCTAGGGTAAAGGGTAACGGTTAAAGTAGATTTTCAGATTTGTTATTTTGCTTAAGAAATTATTTCTTAATCATATTTCTATAACTTGTCTCATACCTTTCATTAGGGAAATTACATAGATATGGATCTCTACCATGTATTGTTCTAGAGTATAAATCAATTATTTTGTTTTTTTCCCATCTATAGTAAATAATGAACAGGCTGACTCTGAGTGTACTGACTTTTTTTAAAAAGCAATTAACCATTTTACAAACCCAAGACATTTGCAAAAATCACAAAATTTACTTTTAAATTCCTCTGTTAATCTTAAGTTGTTATGAATCAAATGCTATTTGGAATTAAAATACTCATTGCTTCTGACTCGTAGTAAAGTTAGTAGATGTATTGAACTACATGTGCATACCCTAAACATTACTTGAGCTGTCAATTTTTGTTCTATTGCATTTTGTTGGTCCCTCTCTTTGACAGCTTGGAGTGGAAAGTGAAGACAGAAATTAAAGTTCTGGCTTGTATTAAAAATGCATTTTTCCCTATCTGCCAAATTTAATTGAACCTGTGTCTATTAACACATGTTGAAGTGAGCATGAAGTAAGACAACAGCTCTAGTAGTACTATTGTAATAATTCCTTAGTAACATCCTTATTATGTCTTCTTTTTTAGTTCTATAATTGTGTTTTCAGTGCTACCAACAGGGCTGATCTCAACTTATATTTATGCTTCATTTTAATTACCTAAGTTTAATTATCTAATTTAGGTTTTTCCATCTGACTTCAAAGACCAAAGTGTGTATCTGATGTAAACAAAAAAAAATCCAAAGTGAACTACAAATTGAGTTTTGTCTACTCTAGAATTTTTCAGCTTACCTAGTAGATACTACTTCAGTTTGAGGTTTTAAATAAGTCTGCAAGTCAGTCACTCATTGACCCTTAAGATTCATGCCACTGTGAATAGTTAGCATCCTGGACAAATTTAGTTATAATTGCTCTATTTGACTTGCTTTTGCTCTTCCATGAGCTAATTGTTTCTCCTTTTCAAAGTGTCTAGATAGTTTGCAAATAGGGATGAGCTACTTTCATGCAGTTTTGAAAATGCTTCGTGGCTGTTCTAAGAGAAAGGCAAAACATAGAACAAAGAGGAAACATATCCTCTAGTAATGAAGTTTCCTTTTGGAAAGGAAAATACTCAAAAGCTTTTTATTTCTTTGCAGAAACAAAAACGTTCCGGTTAATCACAGAGATTTTTGGTATGCTACCTACACGTTATATAGTGTGTCAGAAAAGACAGAGAATGAAGAGAAGATGAGTGATAATGCCAGTGCCAGTTCTGGCAGTGATCAGGCCCCTTCAAGCAGACAGCACACAATGGTTTCTTTTCTGAAACCTGTGCTAAAGCAAATTATCATGGCTGGAAAATCCATGCAGCTGTTGAAGAATCTTCAATGCAAAGATGGTTCTCCACAGCAGGCGGCATCAAGAGGTGAGATGTCAGTTTGTACACCATTGTGCCTTGGGCTGTCTAACACTATGGGTATATTTTTGGTAATGGGATTCCCCTGGCTTTAGAATAATAAAACATTCAGTTGAATGCCAGTATCATGGTTGGTAATTTCAGGTCTGATGGAAAACGCTTTTCCAATGCAAACAAGTGAAAAGAGCAAAGTGAATAAAGTTGAGAGTTCCATGTTCTTTATATTGCTTTAAATTTTTCTCAAACTTCTTTTCACGTGCTTACAAAACAATTTTTTTGTTATTACGTGCAAAACCAGCTTGTATGTTCTAGTAGTAAAACCAGTGTTTTTTATAAATAATTGCTTTCCATTTCTCAGTGGTTGAGTAATCTAAAATAGCATGTGGAATTTTTTTTTTAGAGGAAAAAGTAGATCAAAGATGTTCAGATATCTAGCACATTCATCTTGAGTGATTGTAAAATGATGTTGGGGTTGGGATTTTTTAAAATTCTTTTTTAAGGAAGCAAAATGATTTTTTTCATTTTGCTGCTTCTTCATGTTTAAAAGTAGAGATAGTTAAATTATTTTGGAGACTCACTTTAGTACATACTGAAGGATTGTCAGGTGCCAAAAATTAATTGCCTTTACACCTGAAGTAGGAAGTTCTTTAACAACCTCAAAAATATGTTGTGTTTCAGATACCCATTCTGCAGTGCATTGGAACATATGCCTGACATTAGGCATTGGGCTAGTCCTAGAATTTTAAATATGTATTTGAAGGTGGTTTGTTTTCTGAATAGTGGTCTAAATGTAGTGTTTTAAAAGTTAGCTTGTGAATGTTGGACTGTGGAGTTCTATTTCAGACGTTTCAGATATTTTCTCCAATGTGTTGCCCATTCAGATGCTGAACGGAAGAGTTTATATACACTGTTCTTGGAATCAGTGCAGTCTCGCCTGCGGCACGGGGAGGAGTCTGTTCCAAACATTATTACAGAACAGCAGGCCACAAAGCAGAGCCTGATAAAGATGCAGTCTATAGCAGAAAGACACTTGGAACTGGATGATGTCCATGACCCACTGCTAGCTATTAATTTTGCCAGGTAAATGAATGATCTTCCTGCTGTGTTGTTGAGAGCAATATTCAGCCTGGTGGCATTTGGTAGATCACATTTTCATTGCTGCTGCTGGTACTCAAAACAAGCAAGTTCAGAGTAAAGACAAGCACCAGCAGTCAGTGACAGAAGCTAAATAGACACTCTGCTTGTGGATGGTTAAAGAAAAACAAAATCAGTGAAAAATGTGCTACTTGCAATTTGTAGCATAGGAAATTGGAGTAGTCCTTATCATAGCAGGCTTTTAGCAAATAAGTGGTTTAATAGCAAGTGCCATTGTAAAATCTGAACTTTTCAATGAGTTTGCTTGGGTTTTGTGCACAATGTCCTTGATTTGCACCAAGTATATTCTTAGAATTCAACTTCAGTTTTGCTGTGCTTAAATCACTTAAGTGTAAAAGCCTTCCAAAAATTCATGTTACTTGCATAAAAATTCTTCATAGAGAGGAAAGTCCTATAGAGAGTATAATGTCTTGGAAATTAGCAGGAAAAATGTCTTGGAAATTAGTGGGAAAGATAAACTCTGAAAATCTTATTATGTGATAACAAATAAGAAAATAGCTATGTATGTTTTTACTACATACTAATGGTATATTTACATGTTTTAAAACTGACATTAAAAAAGGAGGAACTTGTTTTAAAGAAATCATAGATAGGACTTTGTTTCTGTTGTTTATTTGGACTATCCTAGTCAGAATCGCTACATTAATTCAATATCCAGCCCACTCAGTCTATCCAGGCAATAGCCGCTATGAGCTGAACTTCCTCTTAGAGTGGTTACACCTGGCAACTAGCTTTTTTGAAAAATATTTCAATGATTTGGTGCTTTCTGTGTAAAAAGCATTAAACTTACCAAATGTAGAGCACAGATACTCTCGTCCCATCATATAATACTGTAGATAATATGTAGAGACCCCATGATTAAAATGCCTCAAACCAGTTCTCCATTTCTGGGGTGGTTTTGGTGGTTTTTTTGTTTGTTTGTTTTGTGGTTTGTGGTTGAATTTCTACTTTGTCTCTTTAACTTTATTTTTCTTTCCTTGGAAGCTCATTTGAGTGCTGTATATGCACAATATAGTTCTAAAAGTTCCTATCAAAGTGGGTTTGTTTAGTAAGCTGTATAAAATTTGAACTTGATGTTTTTCAGAAGTATGCCTTAAGCAGTTATGTTATTGCAGAATGGTGTCTTCTGTGATACTCTTATGTCTGGTGATACAAAAACAGTATGATGGATCACTTTATAGGCTGCATACATGCTCTGCTTTTAACCAACTTTTATTACCCCTGCACCATATATTTCAGAGCAGAGAACCCAAACCTGATTAAAATCTTTAAATGTATGACATTGTTTTATACCTTGTATGAATAATGAGCCTTCTTCCCTAAGTATCTTGTTTTATTTTGAAGATTGTATTTGGAACAGAGTGACTTTCATGAGAAGTTTACTGGTGGGGATGTCTGTGTGGATAGATCCTCAGAATCTGTGACCTGCCAGACTTTTGAACTGACGCTGAGGTCTTGTCTTTATCCTCACATAGACAAGCAATACTTGGAATGCTGTGGTAATTTGATGCAAACTTTAAAGAAGGATTATAGGTAAGTAATTTTTATTACCAGTGGTATGTCATCACTAAAAGAAGCAATTCTATGTTGTGTTTCTACTTCATGGCTATAAAATGATTAAGGAGAAAAGAGGGAACTGACATGATAGACTCTTGGGTGAAAATGTGGTCTAGCTTGAATGAACAGCAAAGCTGTCATTTGTCATCAGTGGATGACAAATGGTGGGGATATTATTTCAAACAGTTTTTCTTAATAGTGTTGTCATTTTAAATTCATTTCAGGGAGAGAGACAGGATTTCCAAACGCTGCTATTTCTGAGAATTACCTAGCCTGTAGGATAGCTTCTAGTGAACTTAGTGGAGCTGTTAAAGCTTACAGGGAAAAATGCCTTTCTTAAACAAAGGATTCACTGTAGGCTTTGTTATGCTTGTATTCGATACTGAGTTTTTGCTGTGAAGAGTTTTTAAGATTTTTGTTTCTGTAACAGTTGTGTTTTGCATTCACTTGGATGATGACACTCAGGAAATGTTACATATTTCTTCTGTTCAGGCTTGTAGAATATTTGCAAGCAATGAGAAATTTTTTCGTACTTGAAGCTGGAGATACCATGTATGACTTCTATACATCTATTTTTGACAAAATTAGAGAAAAGGAAACTTGGCAGAATGTTGCTTTCTTAAATGTTCACCTACAAGAAGCAGTTGGACAACGCTATCCAGAGGACAGTGCAAGGTAAAGTGCAAAACATGCTTTAGTTATGTTTCTTTCACACTTAGCTGTATTAATGTAATGCACACGTGACACACTTAGCACAATATTAATTATTGTGTACTCACTAAACTAATGTGTTTTAATGGAGTTTTGAGCTGTTTCCTGTTTCCTACCCATGTCTTAATGGATTAATTCAGAGAGTTAATGGTTAGCAGTGAGAAACAGAAATTAGCAAAAGTAACTACTCATTTAAAACAGATTCTCACCAATTACATGACTTGTTTCCTTGCACAGGTTGTCAATATCGTTTGAAAGTGTTGATGCAGCAAAGAAGAAACTCCCTGTCCACACCTTGGATGGTTTGACATTGAGTTACAAGGTAGTGAGTTAAAATGGCTGCAGTTTCTATTCTAGAACAGATCTAAAATGTTGTATTAAAGTGACTTATATTTTCTATCTTCATTGTCCTCTCCTCCTCCTAGGTTCCTTGGCCTGTGGATATAGTTATAAGCTCAGAATGCCAAAAAATTTACAATCAAGTTTTTCTGCTTTTACTGCAAATAAAGTGGGCCAAGTATAGTCTAGATGTTCTACGATTTGATGGTAAGATACTTCTTCAATGAAAGATACTCTATTTTCTGGTCTAAGGATATGATTAGTCTTCTGCTTTCTGCAGTAAGTAGTAAAACTACTTAGAATTTTGGTACATTCTATAGAATAATAATCTCTGCTAGTGCTGCAAATTATGTGTATTAAGGTGGGCATGTTTTTCACTTCTTTTCAGCCTCAGGGACAGCTCCATTCATGCATTCCCTTTGTCTCTCTGATTCAAGTCTAGTCAGTTATATTGGAAACTTGTTACTTCATTCTAAAGACTTTACTGTTGAAAGAAAGTCTGTCTACACACCCTCATGTTTATGTATAATCATTTTATGAGTAATACCTTGCAGACAAGTTAAGAAAACAAGGTGAAAAAATTACTCATTTGAGATTGAAACAGCAAACTGTTAGGGGATTATAGAAAGAGTTTTTAGTATTTCCTTCACCAAGTTAATGTTTATACTCTTCCTGTGCCATGTAAAATGGATATAGACTTCATGTCTTAGAAAAAGAAATTAGAAATTTGATGGGTTCATCTATATTTTGGACATCAGCTAAGTAACTGTTTTCCTAAAATTATGTGGTTTTTTACTGTTTAAACTTTATGGGTATGACTTTTTGGTTAAGTCCTTGCCCAAAAATGTCAACATTCTTGCCTTTTTTTTTTTTTTTTAAAAGAACTAGTCTCTGCTGCAGAAAACTCACAGATTAAGGAAGGATCTTCATTAGAACAAGGAACACTTCCTGTATTTGGACCACAAAAAGAAAGTATAAAACAACAAATACATCGCATGTTCCTCTTAAGAGTGAAACTTATGCATTTTGTCAACAGCCTGCACAACTACATCATGACTAGGGTTTGTCTTATATTGCAATTTCATTTATATAAGGAGCTTGCAACTGGAGATGCAGTATTAATTTTCCTTTAAAACCTAACCCACCCCCCCAACAAAAAGAAAAATGGAAATATAATGTCCTTTTTGCACATTTTTCAGTTTAAACTTGGACATTTTAAATCATTAATTCTATAAATGCTTTAGAAGTTCTATATGCATGTGATTGATCTTTGAGTATTACTGATTCTTTTGTCTCTTTCTCCCAGTACTACATGACTTAAGCACAGTAATGTAAAAAGAGGTTTCTGTAAGCTGTAACTTAACAGCCATTATGCTTATAAAAGTGTTAACAACAGATATTTTAGTTAGATAGATTCTTCTCAAAAATCTTTAGTAGACCTATACATGGCTTTCTAAAAACAAAGGCAATGCCTGTAGATACATATCTTCTCTATTACTGCCTTTTTTGCTTTTAATAAAATTAGTATATGCTCCAGTTCAGCCTCTCTGGGGGTAGTCATTCCTTGTGTAGTGGTAGTATATCTATTTATGTGAGGAATGTTGCTGTGTAGTTATGGGAAGGGCTTGAAATTTTTGCTATTGATGGTAATTTGGAGGCTAATCCTGAAATTTGAGGGGGAAGAACAAATGAATCATGCAGTTTCAGGCTTTTAAAAATATACTGGATGAGAGGCATAATCACTTGTGTGCAGCATTGAATTTAATAGCTTTGATTTTCTTTTTAAGATTCTCCACAGTACAGGCTTGGAGTTTCAGCATCAGGTAGAAGAAGCCAAAGATTTAGATCAATTGATAAAGATTCATTACAGATATCTATCTACAATTCATGACCGCTGCTTACTGAGAGAAAAAGTGAGTAAAAAATTAGTATATTTGATGTATTGAGTTACCAGGACTCTAGTAGTTTTGTACTAATTATGATGTCTGTTTTGCAGCATACATACTTAGCAATATATAGGTACTCTTGACGAAGTGGTAGCTTTTCACACTGAGATCCAGTTTCCCTTGCTGTTCTCAGCTCAATTTTATCAAGGAAAGAAGATAAAATTAAATTCTTTATATTGGATGCTACATGACTTGTTCGTTTCTAGATAATGGGAGGTTTTGAACTAACTGAGGCTTGTTAATGTTAGAAAGATTATACATAGTGGTATGGCAGGAAATGGAGGTACCTGAATAGTTTTATAACCTTTTATCCCACGTACTGTCTGTGCAAAGTCCACATCCAAGCAGTCAGATGGGAAATGAATTGGAGAACAAAAACAGGCATCTTCACTTTGGAAGAATCACATTATACTTAGGAGATGGGTTTTACAAATCAGATTAAGTAGCATGTGAAACCTTTATTGCATTTTAATAATGAAAATCATTATGCTTAACAATGAATTTCTGACTTACTCCTTGTGTTTTAATTATTTTAGGTGAGCTTTGTGAAGGAAGCTATAATTAAAGTGTTAAATTTAGTACTGATGTTTGCAGATCGTTGGCAAGCTGGATTAGGAGCTTGGAAGTAAGTACACATACCTAAAATTGTACATGGTCATAATTTTGCAGCTCTGTGTATGATTTTGTGCCTGGAACTGCACCTCCAGGTGAGGCTGCACCAACACTGAATGCATCAGTACAGTCACCTCCTTTGTCCATCTGACTTTGCTGTGTTTGATGCGCCCTAGGATGGCATTTGCCCTTGTGGCTGCCTTGGCATCCTCCTTCCTCATTCCTGTTGAGTTCTTGTTGACCAGCACCCCCAGATCCCTTTTTGCAGCCACTCCTTTCCTCATTTATACTTCTGTTTGTGCAACCTGCTGCTTGAAGGATGAATGATACTGGGCAAGTCTCCAAGGCTTTGTCAAACAGTCAGAAGTTGATGTATGGTCCTGAAGCCAGCTGGTGTGGGCTGGTTTTCTTCATATTTTTCAGTACTATTTTTCTTTGGCACAGATGCTACCTAAAACTTAGATTCCAGTCTCCTGTGACATTAGGAAGTTGCTATTTTTGGAGTGTTTTTCTCATTCAGAGTGTCAGAAATAATTTGTGAATGCTGTTGAAAAAGACTGAAACTCAGGGCATGTGGTTGCATGCTCTTGCATGTGGCAGGAAAAAGTCATAGCTGGTGTCATCTATATCTTCTTGGGAACAGAGAAAAAGGAGTGACTGTTGTGAACTGTGTCTTCTCCCTTGAGTGGTGAGTGATAGCTGACAGAGTCCAACGTGGAATTCAAGAGATTACTGGATAGTAAAGCAGTATGGGTGTCCCTGTTTTACTGGCCATGTAGGTCCCCAAGGACCTCTAAAGCAGTAAGGACCAGGAAAGGCTCTCTTGCTTACACACCTGTGTAGAAATGATAAGTGCCTGTTAGAATCACACAGCTCCTCCAAGTCACTGCAGAGATTTCTAAAATGAAGAATTCATTAATGCCCCTTCGATGGCGCTCAGATGCTCCTGTCAAAATTGCCTTTGTTTTTTTAGAAGTAGCATATGCAGGCATAACTGAAGCATTATAAGTTCAAGCCAGAATTCTATGTAAAGAGTACTTTTGTCATTTACTGTGAAATTTTGGTCATATTTTGAAGATAACATAGGGGCTGGTCTGTTAAGCATTCATCTGTTTAACTGTTTTGTAGGATGGAATCCATAGAGAAGATGGAATCTGATTTTAAAAACTGCCACATGTTTCTTGTAACTGTTCTCAACAAAGCGGTCTGCCGAGGCTCTTTTCCCCATTGTAAGTACATAAGGCTTTTCACATACCTGCACTTACCCAAATTTGCTAGGAATGTGTTTGTTTTAATCTGTTCTAATGTTTGCTGGCATATTTTAAATAATCTCATTTTGTGAGTTATGCACAGAGGGACACCGAGACTTACCTCTTATTAAGTTAAAGTTATTATTTTTTAGAGTATTTGTGCCAAGCTTTCCTGTGACAGCTGTCTTCAGTTTACTGAAGTTTATTTCTGTTTACTTGATGAGGGGGAGGTGTGTAGCCAAGCAAGCAACAAGCAGTTCTCTAAACTAATGAAACTAAGATCTAGGGGCATAGAAGAGCATTCTTTTTGTTGGTATTGGGAATGACAGCTGTGATATATCTTGACCAGGTGAGATTTTAGATATGATGCCTCAGCTGCAACTGCACTGGGCTCTTGGCTCTGCCCATCTATTGGAAGTTACTCCCTTGGCAGTAGAAGCAGCAGAGGATGACATATCTCTGCTTCTACTTCCAACCTAGTATGAGCTTAAATTGTTAATCAGTGCCAGTTTGAGTTAGGGGAGCAACTGCTCAGTGAGGTTGTGGGGCATCAGGGTTAGTTGGGACACAAAGGGGTGTTCTCACAGGTTTCTACACCATTTGTAGATGTGCCTAGGGGACATGACTTAATGATGGACAGGGCAGTCTTAGGTTAATGTTTGGACTAGATGATTTTAAAGGTCTTTCCCAACCTAAAACCTGTGTCTACAGGCAATATCTGCCATCATTGCTACTCACATCTACAGAAGCTTTTCTGCAGAACCATCTGTGAGAATGGCTTGCTGTATATAAACCTCCACAACTTTTTTTTGTGTGTGCGACAGTATTTCAAACAAAGGAGCTAATTTCTTACCAGTTGTTACCATGTGAAATAACTAATGGGTAGCTGATGATGAATGTGGTGAAAGTTAAGCTGTCAGAGACTTACAAAATGTCTTACTGTCTGAAGCCCCAAAGTATTAGAATTTAAAAAGTAAACTGGTATCTTCCTATTAAAGGACAGAATTGAATATTGAAATTAATGTTTGCAGAGTGCTGCAAATGCAAATATTAACCAAGTTTTTATGGTTTGTTTCACAGTGGAATCTTTAGCTTTGTCACTGATGGCTGGCATGGAACAAAGTTAACACCCACTTCCACTGAATTAAGGAAGAACTGATAGCAGGATTTATGTTGAAATTCATTTGTTAAAAAACTATAAGCATTTTGCACTCCAATTTAAAATGTATATAGCTAAATGATGCCAGTGTTTTGGAGCTGTGTAAAATATTTTAAAATGTAAATAATGTACAGGTAAGTGTGTTGGTAAGTGTGTGGCAGTGTGTGTATATGCTTCCAACATCAGAAAACGTGTATAGTGCAAAATTCATTCCATGTAAACAATCTTACTTGAAAATACATTAAATGTGTTTCATGCTGAAAAAAGGAATTTTTCTTTCTTTAATTATGAGTAATTGATTGTTTACTTTTTCAAATAATTTTCAACTGTGAATAGGTCACAGGGCAGTGTGGAGTAGTGTGAGTCAAATCTTGGTGTTTAGAAGGTTGGTTGAGTTAATTTTTGGCCTTTTTTTCCTTTGCAAAAAAGGCTAAGGAAGCATTCATCTTCTTTGCTTAGTGGTTTTTGAGAAATCGTAAGAAGACTGTTACAAGAAGCAGATACGAAAAATACAAGATTAATTTATCAAAATGGATAATAGCAAAACATAGAACACCAGCATTTTTTATGTTAAATGTTCAAATGCTTACTAATGTTAGTGGTAACTCTGGTCAGTTTAAGTGGGATTAAGATGACATTGTGTAATGTATTAGTTTTAACGATTGGATTGTTGAGATGTTTCAAAGGTGGGCAGCTATGACTTGACCTTTATCATTCTAAGCTTTTTGCAAGCAAACTTTTACATCTAATAGCAAATCTCCTGTAAAGCCAGTAGATTACTATACAGAAGGGTACATTTCTGGACAAATAAATGCAGAAGTTCTGCATGAGATGACTTGCCCTGTCTCCTCTCCATTAAAGTTTCTCTGGAATTCTGGCATGAGTATAACTGCATTAAAAAAGATAAAATCAATTATAGCTATTTACCTAATGATTTTTTTTTAATAAATAAATGATTTGATAATTAGAATTCACTGTTGTGTATGTTTCTCCTGAAATTCAGTCAATAACTTAAAATTTGAGAGGTATTTCTTTAAGGTAATTGAAGTATGTTACTGCTGGGACTGTATGGCTCATTATAAAACTTTTTTTCAGCTGTAAACTAATAATTACTTTATATGAAAGTAAATATTTGTGTTTGTGTTTGAACAGGAGATCTCAAGGTTCTTCCAAGTTATAGCTATGAAATGTCCTGAGGAAAAGAAACTTTTTTTTTTCCAAGTATATCACTTGAGAAAGTTTCTGCTGCCCTGTAACATGTTCTTTTTTTTGTTTGACTTGAGTGGAGATTTTTGCTTTAGAGAACAGTATGTTTGTATTGTCCTTTGCTACCACATGACACACTTTTCCAAGTGGATGTTTTTTGTGGTAGGTGGACACCTATTAACAAAAGTAAATTGTACTTGTAGTTTACCATGACTGATTCTCATTTAAAATTCCAGATTATTTATTTATTGCTAGCAGAAACTTTTGCATTGTTTAGTAACTTTCTTACTCAGAGAAAAATTGAATAGCATACTGAGAGTTGTAAAAGACACTTGTACTTGGAAGTTCAGCACTTCTGTGCACTGGTTCATTACTTTTTGAGTATGTTTTGTACTCTGCTTTTGAACTAACATGGTTGCTTTATTTCTGCTTCCTATATCTTCAGTGAAATTCCTGCTTTTCATAGCTTTACCTTGGATAATATTAGCAAGATATGGGAGAAAAAAATCCTTTAATCCTTCATGTTGTTGAAACAATAATTCCTATTAAATCCCTTTGCAAATTTTACTTATGTGAAGGACCCTGTGCAAGTGAAAGATTTTGCTGTTTCACCCAATTTCCTGCTTAGGGATTAATGTTGCAGAGAGACTTCTGTGCACTTTGTAGATGAGTGATGCCTGCATGCTGTTTATTCAGCTAGCTTACAAGATTTTCTCGTCTCTCATCACAAAAGCACAATGGAAAATCTAGTTCTGGAAACATTTACTAATTCTAGTCATGGACATCCTCAGTGTTTAACTTTCTGTGCGTCAGTAGTACTTGGCTGACAAATTCCCTTCAGTGAGTCGATCATATGGCATTCTTTTTTCTTCAGAGTCACAGAAAAAAACCCAAGTCCTGTCTTCTAGAGTGCATGCCCTGTGATGCCACCAGAGACCTTTCCATCAATCCACTGGCAGTTGTTAAGATGATTATTTACCTGTTAGAAGAAAAAAAGTGTTTTATGTGAGATATGGGGTATTTTAGCTGTATATTTACTCAGATTTCCTTGTAACATTTTCTGTTTTCTTTACAGAGCAGTGTTATTTGGATTCTGTCCTGAATCCATTCCTTCTGGACATTTTGACCTTGTTTTCAAATTCCTGTTTTTGCCAGTTATTTCTGAATTGGTTTGAATCTTAACTTTTGGATACTTTTCCTTTTTGTTAGAGGAGACACAACATTTCAATATGCTTTCCTTACACTTCTGGAATTTCAAGTAAGCAATTTTAGAGATTTTAGGAAAGGCGTAATCTATTCTATGTGTGTATAGAACATGTTCTCTTCTGTCATAGTGTATTGTGAATTGTCATTGTTTTGTGAATTGTCAAGTTTAACTAAAGGAAAGCATAAAATACCCCACAAAGCATGTAGAAACAAAACTTTCTAAGCTTCTACAGTATAAAATTCTTTGGAAAAGAACACACTCCATTATTGGATGCTATCACAATTTCATTTCTACCTTTATTTGTTCTCATTAACTTCTGGATGTCTTGGCAGAGTTGCAGCATAGAAGCCCTTATTTGACTCATTACTTTTCTCTCTTCTTTATTTTTTCCTGTGGGCTTCTGTTATCTCTAGGCCACATTTTAGCACTGAGTTCGTAAATTCACCAGTGCTTTCTTTGCTGTGTAGTTTTAATAACCCCTAATTAAACACTGGGTCCTTGGGGACCTTTGCTAATGTCAAGCTCTTGATACAAAAAAACATTAACAACCAGTTGCTGATTGGATGGTTTCCATGGGAGCATGGATTAAAGATAGCAATGCTAAATTACAGGCTGATTAAAAATATAAAAAATTCCTCTGACGTGCTTTTAAATCTTATTAGCTAAAGATTTGCAGATCTTTTAGCTTTCCGCTTGTACTATGCACACTTAGAGAAAAACGTTTTCTCACTGATTGCATTGGTATTTGCTGGCTGTTGTAGTGTCTTGTTGCTGCACAGGATCACAGGTCTGAGAGCCCAGAGAGCCAATGAAGTTACCAGGAATAGAGAGGCAGGGCTGGGGTGAAGAGTGAGGGGGCTGAATTGCCTAACATACATGCCCTGATTTCTGCACTGATGTCCTGCATGAGCAAAATGAATGTAATTTGTAATAGAATCAAGAAAGGATTTAATGTGTGTTAATGTCTGTCAGGGGGTTAGGAGGGCTCTGGTGTAGTTTGGCAGCGCTGTGTGCAGCAGGCTTGAAAAGCAGAGTGAGGGGACATGGGCCCATTGTATACACATCATATGCATACACATGCAGAGTTACATTCCTGAGTTAACAAAAGAGCCTTGGTCTAGTGTTTCAGGGAGCTGGAAAGCAGAATTAGGGAACCCTGCTTGCTCAGATCCATTTCAGATGGTGTCACTCCACACTAGGAGGGATATTGGAACCAGATTACACTTGTAGGTGTCATCATCTACATGAATCTTTTGCTACACCCAGAAGGCCTGTGCTCAGTGTGACAGGGACCATTGAGAAGGGCAAATACAGTAGAGGGAGAAGCAGGTCATGGAGACCTGCTGAACATCTTTAATCAAGTACATTGCACTACTTAAGTTCCACTAAAGTGGAAAGAACAGGGAGTTGGGGCATTAGAGAGTTAAATCAGGCATCTGGAATGGTATTAGGTGGGCTCACTTAAAATGGTTCTGATAAGCATGCCCCACGTTACATGAGACCATAGACTTTCAGATGGTAAAATGTGAATGTCATCTAATTCCGATATTAAATAATAGAAAAAACCAACACAAATCTTGAGTAGCCATGTACCATCACCTACTTTTTTTACATGATCTTATGGGTTGCTATAAACTGGTGTATAGGAATGCTAATAAAAAGCAGATTGCCCCAGCAGTGGGGAAGCAGCTCCTTTGCCCAGTCAGGTGTTTAGATGGAGATAGCAAGATCTGGGGCATCAGCCAGTCCTTAGGACAAGCTCTTGTTTCCTGGACAGGATGGCCCCTGTTGGCAGTCTTGCTTTCATACAAAGCAGCTGCTCCTGGCACCAGCTGGCTTTCAGCAACTAGGGGAGCCACAGTGGTGGTCTTGTTTGGGACAGACTGGCAGACAATGAATTATTGCCCATGTGGGGTCAAGCTGCTGTTGATCTGATCTCATGGGGAGCAGTCGACTTTTCTGCCCTTGCTGCTCTGTTCTGGCGCTGTAACAGATGTCTCTTTGCTCATGTAAGCTGAGTGGTTGCATTAAGACAAGGCTGTTCTGAATTTGCACTTTCTCAGGACAAGGAAACAAAACTAATCTGCTTTACAAAGGTGAGTAATATACTTAATCAAGCTCTTTGTCCCAAGCAGAGTTTGCAGAAAAGGGCATAGGATGGATAGCTCTCGAGAAAATCTGGTGCCACTTTAGAAATGGAACCATCCAGCTCTGGTTGTATTTTACACTTTTGCTTGAGCTGGGTTAGGCTGATAAGGAGCTGTGATGGTTGAAAAGAGCTGAAATTAATTCATTTGGTATATGCACTTAAAATGTTTATGAATATATAGAGACAGAGAAGAATAGCAGCCATACCTAAAGAATTGATTGTTTTGTAGAAAGGACTATGTTGCAGTACTAGGAAGAAAACGTGGCTATGAAGATGATGTGATATGATGAAACGGTAATGATAACATTTTGCAATGATGCATAACTTCACAAGCTGTGAAAATTCTTGATGATATGGAAGGGGTGGGATAATTGGATTAGATCATACTTGATATAATGAAAACTAGGGGTCTAGCACCTTATCCCTACTCTTCATAGGTTTTAATGTAGATTCTATTAAAAAAAGGTTATTTAAAGAAACTTGAGGAAGTGCAAACTTTTTGGGGAAAAATCCAACAGCCAATAATAGAAGTAAAACACTAATTATTCTGTTCTCAGCACATTAAAATCATTAATAATGATAATTAAAAGTCATTAATAGCAGTGTCTCCTGAATAGCTGTTGGAAACAGAGACTTACAAGTGCTTGCTATGCCAACAATGTGCAGTCCGATTATGATTAGAGAGGGTTTTCAAGAGTAAATAAAATGATGCAACTTAAAGCAGACAAATACAAACAAATAGGTTTTGATGAAAAATTGTTTGGAAGTTCCCATGCATTCCCTACATGGAGTAGTTTGTGGATTCCCTTTGCCATGAAATAATGGCTGGAAAGAGCAATCTTGACAAACCGTGAAAAAGAACAGGCAGTTTGATTTTTGTGGTGCAGTGCAAAGTTCATTAGATGGAATCTTGAACAAGTAAGTAAAGCTGAACTTCAGTGGGAGAACACTGCATGGAAAAAGTAAGAAGACTTTAAAATGAGAAAGCACATATATTTGATGTGGTTTACAGAAAAGTTAGAGTGGAAGGTCAAACGGCAACCTGCCTGTTTTTTTATGGTTTTGATTTTGATGATGTGTGGTTATTTCGGATACAAACACCACAGGCATGAGTACCCTCTGCAGGATGTTTAAAGGGGTTTCACACGCGATCCCTTTTGATTTTTTAAGGCTAGGTTTTTCATCGTTACGGCTGGTGTCTTTCCCTCGCCATGCTAGCAAAGTTGTGAAGAGGGAAGGCTCTGCACTACCTTTTACTGCCGACCCCGGTGCCCCTGGGGCGCTGGTTTCCTCTGCGGTGGTGCTAGGGAGGGCGCCGGATGGCACCATCTGATATGAGTGGGCGCGGTCGTCCTGGCCGTAGATTTGTCTTCCGACAGATTGCCCCGTGTACAGGCCACAGAAAAAGTCACTTTCATTAAAAGCAAAGGGCCAGTCTGGGTCCTAACTCCGCCGCCTGCAGCAGCTCCGAGACTACGCCCGGCTCCCCGGGAGGAGGAGGAGCCGGGGCCGGAGCCTGCCGGAGGCGGGAAGGGGCGGCAGGTTTGGGATGAGGCGGGAGGAGGAGGAGCTGGAGCGGCAGGAAGGGTGTTTCCCTGCGCAACTCCCGGCTGAAGTGACTCAGACAGGAAACTCCCTGCCAGGCGCGGCCCAGGAGCGGAGCCGCCGGGCCGACGAGACCCTCGGCGGCCGGGCCGAGCGGAGCCCCCGGGCGAGCCGACAGACAGACAGACAGACAAGCTCCTCCCGCCGCCGGGCAGCGCTGCTCCCGGGAGCCGGCGGAGAGCGGGTGAGCAGCGCATCCCGGGGTCCGCCCGGGCACCTTCGCCCCCTCCTCTGAATTCGGCTCTTCGTCTGCGGGGCCGGGCGGCTCCGCGCCCCTCTCGCTGATAGCCGTGAGCCCCGTGCTCTTATTTAGGAGTTGTTTATCTCCCCTCGGTGTGTGGTGCTCCCGGAGCTGGGAGGTGCTGGTGGCGCCGAGGGGGTCCCGCTGCTCGGGCGGTGCCGAGGGGCGCGGCGGGGAAGCGGTGCGGGGCCAAGGCCGGGCGCTGCGGGCAGGCGGCCGTGCCCTCAGGCGAGTTGGCTCCCTCAGCGCTGGTTACCTGAAAGCCTTTTTTTGTTTTTATTTCTGGGCGTAAGGTTTAGCTCGTTCTCTCTTATGCGTGGCCCGTGTGTCTGCAGCACTCGAGTGGTCAGAGTTCTGCCTCCTAGGCTGTCTGGGAGTCGGCTAGATGGGGAAAAAAGAAAAGTAAAAAGCCCTATCAAGGTTCATCTCACCCTTCAGAAGGTAATCTGTAGTGTCTGTTTAAGGACGTGGAATAACTTCCTCGTGAGGAACTTGAGAATTATCCAGTGGAAATAACTGTGCTGTTAAATGACAGCAGCACTCTAAGCTTGAGAATCCCCAGATGGATGGTCTGCCACCTCCTCTCTAATGAGCAAAGATGAAGAAAAACATGCGCTTCATCTTTCTGAGTATTCCTGTAGTTCATCAACATCTCTGCTAATTTTTTGCCTTTCAGTAGGCTCTCATTGCTTTGAGTTTTATTCCTGCACTGTTTGATGGCAGATTGGAGTAGCATTTAGACATGTAAATGGTTGTTTGTGCCAGGAAGGCTGTTGGGAGGAAGTTGTCTTTGTGGGATGTAGCCAGTCTGCCTGAAGTGCTGGCTGAAGAGCATGTATTGGAGGAGGAGGAAAGCTAGCTGGAGGAATTTTTTCTTAATTAGAAGGTCATACCAGGCTTTTCTGTAAACTGTGGGAAATGGAAAGCTTAGGCTAATGAGCGACTCCAGTCCTTATTGCATTCCAGTTACTTATTTGGCATAACTTTATTGTAATAAGCTTGTTGAACATGTACCTATGCGGTGTTGTTGGTTAGTGTTTTCTTCAGAATTGAATTTCTAATAATACTGTATTGCAATTTGGCGATCTTTGAATTATTAATTGTTCTTAAACTGTTTTATGCTCAGAGAATGTCTGAGCTATGTGATTGAAAAAGCATTGCTGCTCCTTACTTAAGTTCTGATTCTTAAGACCCACTTTTACCTTTAAAAAAATACTATTTTTTTTCACCTCTGTAAACAGAGAGTTTCTCCTGATGTAGTGTAAAAGGCTCTTTAAGCTTTCCCAGGCAGCTGGTCTATGAAGTCTGGCTGGTGTAGGCAGCCAGTTGTCTCTGTAGCTGCCAGGAGGGAGGAGGAGGAGGAATTTGGAAGAAGTCTGTATAGCATTGGGAAGGCTTAACCCCAGTATCATCAAAATTGCTTGGCTTGCCCTCTCAAAAGCATACATCAGTCTTTCTTTGTAGTAGCTTAGATTTTTATTTTTTGATAGGGACTATGTACTTGATGGAATATCTCTAATGTACTTTGGTGTTCAGTTTGTCACAGCTAATTTATGTATTCTGAGAATAAACCCCTCTGAGTCTTAGAAAAACACCCAGATACTCCTACCCCCCCAACTTCCCTGCTTGAAGATGGGAAAGACTTTGTTTTGTTTACAGGTTTTTGGTTTGTCAGTTCCTTTTGAGGGTCCTGATGTGGAGAGTGGAGTGGTGTTTGAAATATGCTCCGCTCTGCTAATTTAAAATTTCTCCCGTAACAGATATCACAGCATTCAGACTTAAATGGAGCCAAATTATCTAAGTTGTTTAAAAAAATTTTACAAAATATATAAGAAAGGGAATGTTCCACAAACAATTCAGACTTTTAAGCTTTTATCTTCTGAATGTGTGACTTACAAAAAAGCTCATAGTCCTTAAGTGATGTACGTGTAATAATCCAAGTCTTCATTAACAAAATTCTTGTTTCTTCAGTTTGCCTTAGATGGAAATTGTCCTCTGGCCTTAAACTAACAGATTCTCTTGGTCCATTATGCTGACTATGTAGCATAATTAAGTAATTACTAGAAATCTGTTCCAGCTATGTGTTCCATGTTAGATGTTT
This sequence comes from Anthoscopus minutus, assembly GCA_013399455.1. Taxonomy (NCBI): domain Eukaryota; kingdom Metazoa; phylum Chordata; class Aves; order Passeriformes; family Paridae; genus Anthoscopus; species Anthoscopus minutus. Next base: position 32,487 of record VWYI01037106.1, on the reverse strand, counting down.
GTCTGATATACTCCTTAAGTTTTGTTTAGTGCTTTGTTTATTCATTCTGGGAGAGAATTATCTTGGAAGGTAGCTTGTTCCTGAGGGTAGGTTTTAAAATCTTGCCATAACTCTCTTGTCAGAATAATCTGATTTTTATTTTTAAATTTGTTTCTTGAAGATTTCCAAGATATTCAGGTTGAAGTTCTCAATAGTTGGTGGTTGGAACAAAAAGCTGGAACAAAAAATCCCAGAAAGCTCTTTTTTTTGTGGAAACAGATGTATTTATCCTCTTGCCTGAAAGCTGCTAGAACTGCTTGCAATGCTATACAGGAGAAAATTAATTTTAATATAATATCCATTTTATGAGCTTATCAAGTGGGTTTCATTTTACAGTTTTTGCACTATGTTCTCTGGGAAAGTTCTTCAAGTGGTTCCTTTGCTGTAAAGAGTAAATTAAGTAAAGTACAACAAGTAAAGTAAACTTGAATTCTGGGCAGCAAGTTTTACCCTGCTGAGTTGGAAGTCAACTGTGTGATTGACTCCCCTGCTCTCGAAACAGTGACTGTGTGAGCTTCTGAATTTCCACTGTTTATACATCTTAAACTAACTGCAGCTACTATAGCAAGCCCAAACTTAATAAGCAATTGTGCTTGAACCGAGTTAAGTGCTTGTTTACCTAGGGATGCTGCAGGAGCTTGGCACAACCCAGGCGTGAGCGGCCGGTGAACTGGCGTGAGGTGGATCCATCCGTGTGCCTGGGAGTGAGAGCCATTTAAACAGTCCTGAGCTTCCTGTGAACGTGTTCTCAGGAATGAAGTAAATGTAACCGGTTTGTAAATTTTTGATCTGTGGAATATATACATAGTTACAAGTGGCCTCTGGCAGGCCTTGATAATTTAGAGCATCCTGCTGCTTTTTGGCTACATTGTTATTTGTATATACAACAAATAAAACCCGCCTATTCTTGCCCTGGTTTTTATGCAGAACTGAGACAGTAACACGAAAGAGGAACATTTCAACGTTGTGAAATATGACTGTATACCTACAAAAACTCACAGAGAGCTTGGTAATGGTGCTTTATATTTTAAGCTACATAAGTCAGTTCAGGGATTCTTTACTGCACATCTGCCCTTAGAAGCTGACATTAGTAGGACTCGGGGGCACACTTTGCTGTGTAATGCTGATAACAGAGTGCGTATTGATTTGCTTTGTTAAAACGTAATTCCATTAATCCACATCACTGCCTTTCTGGTGGTAAAATTGATGCATGATGCATTGATGAGACTTGCTACAAGAAGACAGAGGTTGCAAAACACCAGTTAATCTTTCTATCTCTTGGCACCAAAAATGTTATATGATATTTAGGGTAGCTCCTTATCACTTGTAAATACACTGGCAAAAATCCTGAAGCTTGTTTTCTTCCTAAGATTGAAAAGATTTTCTGTGTCAGTATATACTGTTTACTGTCTACCTCTATTGTGTCTGTAAATATATGTGCACTCACTAGTGTGTGTATTTGTGAAGAAAATCCTGTATTCACTTAAATATATTGGGGGAAAAGTGGCTGTTGTGGACTTAAACTGTAAAAAGTAGAGATGTGGTAAAGGTTGGTACGGCACAAATAATCATTGGATGTTTGCCATCTCAGAAGAAGCCCCCTTTCCCTCAGGCTATCAGCACACAGCAAGTGAATTTATAGCTGTGTAGCTTTTCTGCAGAAAGGCTGTTCTGGGAGAGGTGATTTAAGGTTGTGGGCAGCTGAGTTGAGCACTGATCAGGCTCGGGGTGTTGGAACCCATCTCTTCAAGCCTTCCCAGCTGGGAGATGGTGCTGGCACTCTGCTACTGTATTCCTTCCCTACATTTTCTGTAACTGTTTCATTCTGCCAGACCTCTGCTCCTTCTGGAAGGGATGGGGCCAGGCGAGGGCATCAGTCTGATGGTGAGCTCAGGGAGGACTCTCCAGGTGGAGATCCCTCCATTGCTAAATTAGCTGCCTGCTGTAGATTTTACAGCCTCCTTAGTCATGCTATGAGGTGCCTGCTGTACTCTTCTCAAAGACTACAGAGAAGTAAAAGTGAACATGGTAGTTCTTTTAACTGGGTGGTTGTTCTGTGATTCTTTGTGTATGTGTTGCCAGGACAGGTGGTCTGGCTAGGCAGAGCTTAAAGTGAGTGTCCTCCACAAGAGTGAACATTCTACCTGTTAACTTTACCAGAACTTTTCTTATTCAAGTAATCAGGCAACACATATAGAATGGGCACTTCTTTCTTTCATCAGAGGCAAGTGCCAGGGCAGCAGGCTGTGGTGCCCTCCTTTTCCTGGTTTGTGAGTGCTCCCAGCATACAAAGTGGTTGTTTGTGGGGTGAACTTGTGTGATTTCTCTCTGCTTGAGCCGAATACTGGTAGGTTTTCTCAGTTTAACAGTCTTTCAGCAAGCTGTTCACACGGCTGGTTTTTGCAGGTCTGCACTCTGGCAGTGTTGGTCAGGAGGTAATAGAGTGATAAATAAACTTTTTTAAGCCAATAATTGTTCATTTGGTGGAAAAAAATGCCATCCTCCTCTCCTCGCCCTCCACTGAAAGGCATCTTAAGAATTCTGACAATGTACAGACTTATGTTTGCTAGATGACACTCTCTGCAAATGATTAGCAGGGTTGAGTCTCAGTAATGTTCTTATAAATGACTATATTCTAAAGTGAAAGAAAAAAAATTAAATGGTGCTTTTGGTTTTAGAAACAGATTTAAAAACCAGTACTGTGGTTTTATGTTAGGACGTGAGTCTCAAGAGCTGACATGCTAAGTAGATCGCTACTTACTTCCAGCTGTGCAAATGACACAAGGTGCTTTTGGAGATGCTTGCTTTAGACACTACACCTATACAAGAGATTTGTTTCCAGGGTTTAGATGAAAAATCTTAGTTAGTGCTGTACTTCACTTTAAAATACTTTAATTCTGATAGTGACATGGACACTTTGTTGGCAGCAAATAAAAATGCTGTTGACCTGAAGCTGTTTCTAGACTTCTTTCAGTATAACTAATTATTTTAAGTGGGTTCAGTGATATAAAATCAATAAGGAGAGTACATGGATTTATAGATTCTGAGTGTGAAGTTCAGGCAAGCTGTCATGATACATGGCTCAAGATAGATGTGAATGCTTGTCAGGTGATATCTGAAGTAAAGTTTTGGATGAATTTTCAATGAAACTGTGTATTTTCTTGTATGAAATACTACAGATGATGATCTCTTTCTGAGGAAAAAGAGAGCTTAAGAAACTAAAATTTATTTATTTTTCTCTTCTACTCTGTCCCATACTATATCCTTAATTGTTTTAAGAGAACTATTAAACTATGATTTACTTCTTGTCTGATTCACTCTCTCCTCACAGAAATGCACATAATGGTATATTTTTTAACAGCTTCTGAAGCCTGTTTGTTTGGGGTTTTTTTGTTTTCTTTTTAAATAGCGTAATTCTGCAAAATTGTACATTAATATTTTACTGATTCAGATAATAAATAAAAAGCTACTTTTAAGCATTGACAGTACAAATTTGCCTAAAATATCTTCCAACTTACTTTTCAGCTGAAGCTGTGTAGTTTTTTTTAACTGAAAGTGGAGAGTGTTGTATTATTGACTTATCAAGTACCTACAGGTATAGAGGAGTGGGAATGACAGCAAATGGCCTCTCTTTCAGAGTCATTTTTATTGAAGTCTTAGTTCAATTTTTAAACTCAAAATAAGGCAACACTGAAGCCAGAGCTTCATCTGCAGGCTTGCATTGAAAAAACCCACTGAATATAATTAATGTCTGTCATGTCATTGGGGGTCATATGCTGTAAGGATGGAGCTGGATGCAGAGGCACTGTGGAAGGGAGGCCTGGGGGGCTGTCCCTGCCTGGACAGCTGCCTCCAGCAGTGGTGTGGTGGGTGTCCTTCTCACAGGCAGGGGTGTTGCCTAGCAGACTCCCCTGAGAAGCTGTAAGACTGACCCTGGAGCAGCCATCTATGTAACTGGGCTAAGGGAGAGAATGCTGTCTTCCCCTCCCCTGAGAAAACAATGTTGTTTTTCTTCATTTCTCTCCAGTCTTGTGAAATAAAAGTACAGAACTCACATGCTTTATCAGGAACTGTAGTGATAGGATAAGGAGTAATGTGTTCAAGCTGAAAGAGATGAAATTTAGCTAAAAGATATGGAAGAAATTTTTGACTGTGAGGGTGGTGAGGCACTAGAAAAGCTATAGGTGCCCTCTCCCTAGAAGTGTTCAAGGCCAGGTTGGGAGGGGCTTTGAGCAGCCTGGTGTAGTGGAAGGTGTTTTTGCCGATGGCAGAGGTGAAGAACTGCATGGTCTTTAAGGTCCCTTTCAAACCCAGCCATTCTGTGAGTCTAAATAAACAGTTTGTCTAAGGCTGGTGGGTTGTGTTGTTGCATAGATGGAAATCTGAGAACTCCAGACTCTTGTCTTTCTCTCCATCTTTGAGGCTCATCTCTATTACCTGTAACACGACAGTCTTCCATCTGTGCTGCTCACTTGCCCCATCCCCAGCTCTTTTCAGCCCATGTACACAGGTGTGCCCTTTTTGGTTAAAGTACCAGTACTCTCTTTAGACCAGACACAAAGAGCAGCCAATGAAACCCATGCTGAGCAGGTGTGAGCAATGTGTGATGGAAGATTTCTTCCTGAGCCATGCCAGCCTAATTCCATGTGAACTTACTTTAATTTCTGGGGTGGTTATTGCTTTTGCTGCTCCCTTTCTTATTCTTTGCAGAATGTTCACAGTGGGACTTTTCTCTTTGTTAAGAAGTGAGAGAGCTTTTCACAACTGTAGTTGTATTTTTCACATGCTTTAAGTGCTGTGCTTCAGTTCTTAGCTTCTGTAAACTTCAGTCTTGTCCAAAGCACTGCTGTGCAGCATTGCTTCCTACCACCTGTGCAGCAGCAGGATCAGGAACAAGTACAGAATAAATGCTTGTTGAGAACAGCTGCAGGAGAGAGCAGCATCAGCAGAATGCAAAAATGAGTGCGGAGGAGTGAACTGTGTGAGAGGAAAAGAGAGAAAAAGAGAGAAAAAGGGAGGGAGGAAGTTGTTCAGGAAGGTGAAATGGTGCAATTCAAAGGTGTAATACCAGAGAATGTTAATAGGGTAAGGCAAGTAAGTGTAGCAAGGCAGATCTCAGCACACCTAACCTAGAATGAACCAGTGCTTAGGTCTCTAATTTCATTACAGTCTGGAGAGAGGCCAAGTATTTCAGAAGGGGGTTCATTCTGTACATTAGTTATTTCACTCAGAACTAACTCGTTCTGTGAGAATTAATTAGTAAATCAGCACAAACCCTCTCAGCCTTCTAGCCCCATCAACAGCAGATTGTTTTTAATTTTACATTTGTGACATATCTTGGGTTTCAGACTTAGGTTCACAGATAAATCATACCAAACAAAACACGTCTGTGAATTCTTGTAGCACAAATGCCATTGCAGAGGGGGTTTGCATGCTGCAGGACAAGATTCAGAGTCAGGCCCTCCCTCCTTTTTCATCTAAGTGGGATACTTTTGGAGGAAATTTTAGAGGCTTAGGCTTCTACTAAGCCATCGTAATGGATTCTCAAATAAAATAAGTGAAATGAACAGAATTGATTTTTAATTTTTGAAGTATGTGCATCCTCTGCTTTAGCTTCCTACAGAGGGATACCATTTCACTCTATATTTTAACATCAGGAAGTTGTATCTCTTTTCCAAAGCTTCCAGATGTGGAATGATGCTGCAGATGCATAGTACTGGCCAGGCTGCCCTTAGAAATACCTGGCTGTTGCTTGCTGCATCATCATCATGCTCTGCAGATGCTGCTGCTGTAGAATTAGTATGTGCTCATCCATGTGCTCCTGCTGGCTGCTAACATGGCAGGAAAAGATAAATACACTCTTGTGGTATCTTCTTAGCAAAAATATAGTGACTCTAGCCTGGTGCTATGGTACAGGAGTGCTAAGGTTGCAGTATGTTCTCTCGTTGTGGGAGAGTTTTCTCACTGATGGTGTGAAAAGGAGTAGTTAGTAGATATACACATGGTGGTAGGCATCAGGAAAGGCAATTCTGGACTGCCATGACTCACCAGTCTTGATCTAGGCTTCATCCAAGGAGCCTGAGACTCCCCCATTCCTAACCTGCTGTGATGGTAGTAGAGTGTCAGACCTTCCTTTTATTGGAAGGTGCTTGAATTCATCCAGGATATTGAAAGGGAAGTACTAGACAAGCATAACCAGTTGTCCTCCAAGTCCTGGTGGTCAGTGTGTCAGCAAGCCATTTCAGCTCCCTGACAGCATCATTAGCAGCACTGTCCTTCTGACCTTGATTATCCTTTCAGAGGAATGACTCACTGAAGTGTGGCTTTTAAGTTGCATTAACAGTTCTGCTGTTGCTTACTTATACTGCCCAGAATTCAGTTTTCCAGGTGATAAGACTGGTGTATCGCTGAGCACTTGAACCTTGCTAGCACAGTCATAGCACAGGCATTGCTTCTGTAAAGAGATGGAAGGAATGGGGATTGCTTGTTGGGACAGAAGCTAGACAGATAGCAGTGCAAATTAGATGAAAAATTCACATGTGACTGAACACAAAGAGGTTTTAATTTAGGAAGCTGAGTTTTAGAAAAAAAGAAAAAAGAAAATTCCATGCTATTAGCCTCATGTTCTTCCCCCAGTCTATGCCTGCTTTTGGAAGCCTGCAAGTATTGTGAGCCACATCACCCTATAGGAGTCTAATGCTAAATTAATTGTCTCTATTATATGGCCGTTCTTCTGGGACTCACTATGATATTTCGATGGGATAATACAGTGCTTGAAATTTTTTCTCTTTTTCACATATTAAGCCTTTTTTAAAAATTCTATTTGCAGATGTATTTTTGAAAGCTTAACAGTATGTCAAATTTGCTCCACAAAGGACTGTCATCTGCTGTTTGCTTTCTTCTGTCATTTACTTTAATCAGGCAGGCCAGTAAATGATGTGAAAAGCATTTTTCTTTGCTCCTTCAGCTTATGCAAATCTGTTGCTTAGGAACGGAAAGGAGCTCCAGTCCCAAAAGGAACATCTTAGGCTGATCCACTTGGCAAAAAGGCAGATTGTGCTGTCCAGAGCACAGAAAAACTGCATTCAGAGGAGATCCATCGTGTTTGCTGTTCTCTGAAGTGCCTTAACTATCAGGGTGTTAAAATGTTTTCTGCTCAGTCTGAATTGATAGGTAAGCTGTTGAATGGCTGAGGTGTTGAAATTTAATTAAAACAGAATTAAAAGAGAGTTTTTTAGAGAGATCTTGGAGGTTTGAAATAAAAGTGAATATTTTCCTGATTGCTATGCTGTTCTTTGAAGAGAAAGTCCATTCCTTTTGTTCTCTTTCCATTACAAGGACCCTTTGTGATTGGAATCTCATGGTTTAAATTGAATAGGAACATTACACAGAATATTGTATCAAATTTTCATAATAGAAAAATTATTTAGTTGATTTTCTGCAATCAAGTAGCATATTAAAGTGACACAATGAGACAGAAGAGACCTGAAAATATTGTACTGCTCTAGGGATAAAACTTAACTTCTGCTGCTGGGCTGACCAATTCTGTTCTTGTGGGAATGTTGTCATTAGTTGCCATGGGTATTCCTGAGGTTGGTCCTGAAGACACCAATTCAGCAGGCCAGTCAATCATCTTTCTAAATATACTTTCATTTGAATTTCTTTCCTTCAGTGCNTCTCTCTTTTTTTTTTTTTTTTTTTGGTAAATAATATGCTTCTCTTCTCCCTCTTTAATTGCAGACAATATTTAATTTTCATCACAGAATTCTGTCCTTTTAAGTAGAGTAAGCTTTGATTTATTTATGCAAAAGGAATTTATAATTATTTATTAATATTTATATATAATAATTTCTTTTACGCAAAACCACTCATGTGGATACATATTTCAATTAATGAATTACATGGCAATTTTAATCTTCTATGATACTATATTTTAATTTAAGATTCAAAAATTCTGCTTTTGCAAACTTGGGAAAGAAAAGAGGCAATGTCAAAGGAAGTTGCTGTTTAAACTGCAGACATGCTTCCTCTTTGTCTTATTTTGAGCCTGGGAATATGTACAAACACTTGGAGATTAAATGCATCTATTTAAAAACAGAATATGTCCAATAGACTGCAAAAATGCCTGGAGCATCCCCTCCCAGCATAATTTTTCAGTCAAATGAAATGCTGTTTTGTCTGCAAAGTCAGAAAATATTCAAAAATTTCTGCAATCTGCCAGTTTATTATCACTGAAACTCCACCTTCATTAACTCACTCTTTGGCTTGATGCCTCTCCATATTTTTAATATGGAATAATTTTTTTCCGCTTGAAATTCTAGTGTTGGAGAGCATTTTGGGTTACGTAGAGAATGCTCTCACCAAAACCAATCCCCTGGGTGTCCCAAAACACTTCTGCTTCCTTGGGCTGCATTCTTGAGCTAATATTTACCTATGTTTTGCTGCTGTTGGATGTGTACTGGTTTCTAGGGCTTACAACTGTCCTGGGTGCAGCTGGAGGTGGGGTGTGCTGAGCACATCTGCTTGTCCCACTCACAGGTCTCTGAATGTTGTGTGGTAACTTCTCCTGCCATGGGGAAAGAGAGAGAAACTGAGCTTGAGTGGCTCAGGCTTTACTGATCCCAGCTCAGAGCGTGGTGTGAGGCCCCTGGCCACCAGCTGCAGCCCAGAACTGCTGATTCAACCCTTTGTGACCAGGGGCCCCAAACTCTCCTCTCCAGGGCTGGGAACTTGCCCTGCAGTTTGAAGACCATAGGATGTGTTTTTCCTGGACTGTTTCAGGCTGTTTGAACGGTAACTATCTGCATTTTCAATGGATATATGCTAAATTTAAACTCGGTTTTCTGTGAGCTTTTGGTTAAATGAAGTTGAAAGATAGGGAGAATTAATTTTCTTTATTTTTCTTTATTTTTTTTGTAGATACCCAGAGATGTATTTAAGATATTGGTATAGTGTGTAGTAAGGTATCAAGAATGGTGAGATAAGATCATTGCTGATACTCCTCTGACTCTTCTTACCCTGAGAATCAACTGTGACTCAAATCTTTGCACATTCAGCTTTTCCCACTTGCCTGGCCAGGTGCTGTCAGAGGTGCTGGGATGGATGTGTCTTTTGGGGCAAGGAGGGAGAGGTCTGTGGAAAGGGACAGTAGCAGTATTTGGGCTGCTTGGAAGAGTACAGGACTTCAGGAGAGGTTTGCTCTGCTGTCACTGCCCATGGATGTTCATGGATGTCACTGTCCCCATGGATGTTCGTTCAGGAGCAGATGGGATACACCTTAGTTTACAACAACCTTTTTCAGAGTCAGTCTGAAAAGTAGGATGAATGATTCAAGGGAATTTATTTACCTATAATCCAACACATTCTCATCTACCCTTACTAGCTTGCTGCAGCATTTCATGCCAGGGCAGCATAAAGACCTGACTGAACAGACATGCAGTCTTTGCTTTCAGACTGGTGGGGATGTCCTGGTAGTTCATCTGAAGTTTAGCCTTTCCTTTACATCACTGTCTCTTTTTTGCTTTTATTTTTATTGGTGGTTAATGATAGAAGTAAATCATCGTCCCTGAACAGCTGAGCTGTTTCCTAAAGGAGAAGAACCTTGTCAGCCCTCTGTGGTGAGGCTGCTTGCTGCATATCCATGTGTGATACTGGTGTTAGGGGGAGCTATCATCCACAGCAATGACTGCTCACTCAGATATTTCCACTGCTGTGATATCAGCAAAACCCATCTTTCATTTTCCATGGAAGTTTGATTTTCAGGGCACAAGATGAGCATGTGATAGCAATAGACGCAGTTGTGCCCACTGTCTGATCTTTCCAGTATGCAGCAATATACCAGAAGATGTACTGTAAGGAGGTGACAGCAAAAACCACCTGGAAACCTATTTCCATATTGTTGCCTGCTGCAATCCACCGTGCTTCAAGAGGTGGATTCCCTTCCTTCAAGAGGGAAGCCTGCTATCTTATTGCTCTGATGGTTGTGTGAGGATAAATCCTTAGAGATTTCAAAGTGAGGGTGCTTAGATGTCCTTAGGGTGCCAAACCTTTGTGAATGATGCAAAGGAAAAAAGTACCTGTCAGCTGTGGGATTTAGATTTTAATTATTTTTGGTTATTCAGGGAAGTTTAACATTGTTATTTCAACTTCCATAAAGTAAAGCAAGAATTATTATCATAAAGTAAATGTTTACTTTATTATCATAAAGTAAATGCCTCTGCTTGCTCTGTTTAAATTTTCTGAAGAAAGAGGCTTTCACTGTAGCTTGATATTCTCTATGTTTATTTTTATAACTAAAGGACTGAATTATACTGTTTATCAGTTTTCTTTGGGAATGTTCACTTGACAGTCTTACTCCAGGTGATAATGACAGTTTGCAAGTAATTAAAATGTCATATGTACTTGTATTCTCCAAGGACTTTCCATTCTTTTCATGTGTATTTTCAAGATACTTAAAATACCTTTTGGGATACCAACCTCATAACCTCTATATCTTGTCTAACACAGCCATAACATTGCATCTGATAACTTTTGTGGCAAAGGGGTTTATTTTTCACCAGTAAGTAGATATCATCAAACTTAGTTATTTGAGGTAGAACTTTTATGCTGTGAATCAATGTCTTTTTGAAACTCAGCTGGATAGATTCATAAGACCATTAGAAGACCTTTCTGGGAAGTCTTGGCCATAGGCAAAAGAGGAACTGTGTGGTAATTTCTGTACTTATAAGAAGATTTCAATAAGGGTACTGTTACCTAAGTTCATTTGCTTTACCCACATTTATTTATTTCTTAACTTTGTTGCTAGGTACAAGTTATATCTGTTGGATGCTATGCACTGCTGCTGAACATGTACATGAACTATCTTGTATTATCAAGCATACTTTTTCTCTTTTAGCTATTTATTGACTGAGTCCTGCTTAAATCTATCACTGAAAGAAAGCTTAAAAGCTCATTATTTTACTCTCTAGTGTTTGGGGGATATTTTTTTACTTCTAAATTTGAGAACAGAATAGTTACAGTAATCCTTTCTCTCATAGTGATTCTGAGATTAATGCTTTGTTCTCTGCTTTCTCAGTCTTTACCTTCTGTAGTTCTTGTTATTTCTTCTGGTCAGTTTTCTATTTTTTATGTTTTTTTGTCTAAAACATTTTTCCCCATAATTTGCTCCTGTTCATATTTTCTTCCAAACAATCTGAAGCTTCAGGAGGCTCAATAGAGCATGGCTGAGAGATGCATGCTGGCTGTTTTCTGATATGCTTGGAATTAAGAATATAGACCTTGTGCAAAGACTTAGACATTATTCTGTAGGGATTGACGTGTGGAAATGGTATCTCTACTAGGACTACCCTCTCCTCTAGACACCAAAGCAATGTTGTTAGCAGGGTGCTGCTTACCATGCTGAGAGCAATGGTGCAGAATTATGACATTTTAAAAAGTATGCCAACTCTTTTTTGGTGAATATTTTCAATAATAATCCAGTTCTGAAGTTAAATAAAAATGTAAACAATGCTAGAGGAGCTTCCTTTTTTTTTGCTTGATTTTTCACATGGACAAAATGTGAGAGGCAGCCCAGTGAGCTTCTCCACAGCACAAGCTCTTCTGAGCAGGTCAGGCCCATGTGGTGCTCATCTCCTTCAGAACTGAAGAAAAAGAGGATATCCTAGTTTAAGCTAATCTGTGGCCTTGCACTAATGTACTAAAAAAAACCCCAGACCCTGGGACTGATGTCTTGATCCGTGGACATGGTGGGACTTGGTACTGTGAGGCTCAAGTTCATTTTGAGACAGGAATTTTCTTGCTTTGAAACCCAGTAAAAGAACTGAGAATTGGCACAGACCTTGTTCTCCCCTGCTCAGAAAACTGTGTGTGTTCATCAAACACCAAAATTTAGAAAAATAGCTTCCTAGTGTATGTGATTCTCTCTCCTCAAGGGAGAATGTCAGATCACAAATGTTAAATGCTCACTAATTAAGTTGTGTACAACCAGGAAAACAATTTCTTGTTCATGTATTTTTTTACTTTAGTGCATTAAGGATGGGTCATAATCCAAAGATACCAAAAATAAAAATATTATTTCAGAAGTAATGCTTACATGTTTTCTGCCTGAGAAAAGCTGTCCTGGGAAATCTCATGTAGGTACAGAACTGAAAACACAGCTTTGTAGGAATTTAGTGAGAAAAAAATTCTCAGTTTGGGTAAATGTCCTCATGTAACTGTAATGATGAGTATGACTATAGCATTTTGGTCTGTAGTCATTTATGTAAACTCCTAACCAAACTTTATTTTTAAGTAGGTCTTTTAAGTTTCTTATGTTCTCTGTCATAAAGGAATCTGCTAAAATATTAGCTTTCCTGCCCAGTAATTTAATCTGTTAAAAACTCTTTGCTCTTAAGGAGGCAAAGCTATCCAATTTTGTGTCTTGGGAATTTTAGCTTTTCTTAAATTAATTTTTCTGAGCGTAGGAGAAAGGAAAAAAAAATCTAGTTTTGCTAGTACTTCATCATTGTACATGAGAAACAGCAGTTGTCTTTTGGAGCTTGTTTTATCAGCAAAGATAAAGAAGGGGAGAAAAATGCTGAACCAGTTCCAGCTGTCACCCTGCCATTGCTGTTGTCAAAACTTCTCTGCTCACTTCTGGAGGGGCAGAGGGGAAATGTGAATCATGCCCTTGCAACCCTTGCAAATGTGTCAAAGCTGGGCAGGAAGGAGCTGCTTCCTCTTTCATTTCTTGCTAGATACTGGAGTACAAAGGCTGGAGAACAGGGATGTTGAACTTGGCCAACAAAACGCCAGGCATGTGGATACCTTTGGCAAAAATTCCAAAGCGGAGCTGTCAGTGAGCAGCCTCAAAACAAGAAGACATTTACAACTATCTGTGCCCAATGGCTTTTGTTTTCCTGCTTTGAAAAACGCTGATCTTTGGGTAATCATGCTGAAGGACTTAAATAAATGTTCCTTCCCATATTTCTTTTCACAACCCAGAGGGTAGCAGGAAGCTTTTGTTTCTTAGTTGTGCCCCTGGCCTGTGCTATTAAATAGATGGCAGTATAAGTCAGCTGGGATTTTGGGTTCTGATTTTAAATTGTTTTCTAAGTATTAAAAACAAATCCACAGATAGTCTAATAACTTAGAGTCTGAACACAGCTGATGCTGGAGGATTACTCCTGTGCAGCTGTAAATATTGAGGGCAAAAGCATGCTGGTGTGCTTTCAGAACTGGGATGTATGGGCCACATCTTCAGAATATTCACTTGTAGTGCTGAGGAAGTGCAAGTCAGGAGCTTGGATTTTGTGAATGCCTAGCTCTGTTCAACTGCAGGAGCCCAAGTCATTGGTGAACCATGTTTTAGGAGGAGAAGAAAGATGTGTGGACTTGGGGAGAGGGTGCTGGTACTTTCCTTGTGTGCAGTGATACCTCCACTTTACATTTGAGCTTGCAGTCGTTTTTAATGTAGAGCAGCTGACCATTTTTCACTATGGGTTTTAGAATATTTTTTGTAGCTTTTTTGGAGCCAATGCTTTGTGGCCATTTGCCTGTCCAGTAGGGGAAAGAGCTATGGGCCAATTGATCCCACCCCTAGCACCTCCCGGAGCAGCTGCACACTGGGAGTTTCTATTTTGACAGGGAGACTAAGAGGAAGAAAAGTTTCAAGTTGGAAGGAGCCTCTCAATCAATCTGTTTTATTTTTTAGCTAAAGCTTGATTTGTAGATAGTCAGGCTCATATATGCGGTGCCTATTGATATAGACTCACCTGTAGATGTTCTGACTACTTGGCAGCTCAGTTTCCTCTAGGGTAAAACTGGCCTCTTCACAGGACTTTTGCCCAGCCATGGAATTTTTTTTCTCATGTGTTGATTTATTGAAGGGAGGAGACCATGTTCTTTGCCAGTCTCTAATTTGAGAATAATTGTGGTTCTAGTGTTGGAGCTTGATCTGGGTGTAGGCAGGTGTTGGGCAAACACCCTGGCGCAGGCTTGCCAGCCAGCTCTCCTGTCAGTCCCTTTTTTGGCAAGGGTCACAAATTGCACAATATGAGCACTGGTTTGTTTATTTGTTAACAAAAACTGATATGCTCAGGCTGGGAGCAAGGTTTGGGCTGAGCATTCAAGAAGAAACAGTTGTTTATGGTTGTTGTTTATGAAGTCATTGGCAAGCTCTCTCCATATGTGGTACATTAGCTTTGCAGCAATGGTTTGGTACACAGGGTTGGTCACTGGAGATAGACAGGTAATCACTCCTGGTCGCTTTCTCTCTTTGGGTTTGGGTTTTGGTTCTGTTTTTGTCAGCTGAGCCCTTCCTTGGAGGTAAACTGCTGTTTCTGTGGATCTTTCTGCAGGAATATGTAATTAGGCAAGAGAAAGTGAAGAGGTATTTCTGCCAAGCCAATAAAAGTATAGTGAGTGGTGGGATCACCAGCCCATAACAGCTGTCTTGCATTGGGGGATCTGTTTGCACCCTCCCTGTATGTGGGGATGGAACAGGTCCATGAGGGTGTCACATGCCAAAAAGGGTCCTGCTCCTCTAGGATGTGGGTGCTTGGTATTCCTTTCCTCGTGGTTAGAACTCAGGGCAGTGCTCAGCTGCTCCTTGCACCATAGGTGTATGGTTTTTCTCTGGTAAATGTGGGAGAAGAACTTGCAAAACAAATGAGACATCTTGATTAGAGATATTACCTTAAAAATGAATATTTTTTTTCACTCCACTGAGAAGAATGAGTTGTTCTGCCCCACATTTTCTTTGTAAGTTTTCACAACATCACAGGTTGGGTAAGGTTGGAAAGGACTACAGTGGCTCACCTGCTCCAACCTTACTGCTAAAGTAGAGTCATCCTGGAGCACATGGCACAGGATTGGAGCCAGACAGTTCTTGAAAAGTTCCAGTGAAGCAGACTCTACAGTTTTTCTGGGCAACCTGTTCCAGTGCCTGATCACAGATGGCCCAGATTTCTTCCCATTGCTTCCACTGACAGTGGCAGCAATCAAAGGTTTAAGGACATTGCCATGGCTTTGAGGGGTCTATCATTAACTACCAGAAGCAGAACTGGATGAACTGGGACATGAAACACTGGAGACTGCTGGCACCTTTTGACAGCCAAGTCTCCTAAAGATGATGTGGTTGTAGAAGCTGTAGTGCATAAAGTTCTGAAAGCACATTGGCTCAGAACTGAGTATCAGAATCATCCTTTCCTCTATTTTTGAATGTACTTTTGATGTCCAGCAGTGGGGGAGGAGAAACATTTCTCAAGTCCTAAAAGTAAGGACACAAGGATGTTAGTCTCAAAAGTTTAATTTTAAACTTGTATTTGACAACCAACTGAGTTTCTGTTTGACTGTTTCCCTTCTGTTTTGGTTGAAGGGAAACTTCCCTTTTAAAACTTCAGTATAAATAGTTGCCCGCTCTTGATGGTACTAATTTGTTTACTGTGTATATAGTAACACATAAAAAGTTGTATCTATGTGTATACATCTATATATCTGTATGTATCTGTTCTCTAACCAGGTGCAAAATGACTGCTCAAGTAACTCTGGAGGATGCCTTGTCCAATGTAGATCTCTTAGAGGAATTACCATTGCCAGATCAGCAGCCGTGTATTGAGCCCCCACCATCATCTCTTCTTTACCAGGTATTTTGTCATTATAGGAAAAAGTTTTTCCATTTCCCAGTGCTGTTAAGAAAGAATATGTTTTGCCCAAAACCAAAGTGTATTTATATTGGCAATATATAAAAAAAATCCTTTTCTTAGAACCATAGAATGGGTTGGGTTGGAAGGGACTTTAAAGATCGTCTAGTCCAATGCTTCTGTCATGGGCAGAGACACTTTCCACTAGACCAGGTTGCTCAAAGCCCAGTCCAGCCTGGCCTTGAAGACTTCCAGGGATGGGTCAGCCACAGCATCTCTGAGCAACCTGTTCAGTGCCTCACCACTCTTACAGTCTATAATTTGCTAATACCTAACCTAAACCTACTCTTAGTTTGAAACCATTCCCATTTGTCCTGTCACCACATGCCCCTATACAGAGTTCTCCAGCTCTCTTGCAGGACCCCTTTAGGTTTTGGATATTGCCATAAGGTCTTCCAGAGCCTTCTCCACACTGAAAAATGCCAGGTTCTCAGTTTTCCTTCACAGGAGAGATGCTGCTATGAAAGACTTAATTCCACGTTTTCCTTTTTCTGCAGCCAAACTTCAATACTAATTTTGAAGACAGAAATGCATTTGTCACTGGTATTGCAAGATACATTGAGCAAGCTACAGTCCATTCTAGCATGGTAAGTAGATGTTCTGATACACACTTTTATATTATGTAGAATAAAAGGAGAGGAATGTGTCTTCTTGCAGTTCATTATAAGAGTGATAGTCACAGAAAACAGGTAACCTACAACACTTCCTGGAGGAGGTAATATGAAAAAGTGTGTGGCTTTTCTTTTTTTTCAAACACATTTCTTAAAAAAATTTTAAATTGCCTTTCCTCTTGAGCAACTAATGTTGTTCAAAGGTTCCCTTCTTTCATGGCATTCTTGGAAAATTGGGAATAATATATGTTATAATTCTGGAGGCCAGCTGACAAATGGTGGAATGGGCAGATAACACATCTGGTTACATGCTACTGAAAATAATGTGTTTACATCATTCTGCTTTTAAAATTATATGGTTACTCCTTTACCTGTTTTGATTGTTTGGATATTGTATCTCTCCTTTTTCATGTAAAAAATTGCTTTGCATGTGCTGACTTTTTCATCCTTCAACATTCCACCTGGAGTCCCCGAATTTAAAAAGAAGAATAAACACCATCCCATAACACTCCCCCACCACAAGATTAGCATTTCTGTTTATACTTACAGATTACAGTGTCATTAGTTTTGGGAAGGAAGAAACCAGTCTGATCTGGGGAGATAATAATGGATGATATATCATTCAGCATGCAATATATGTGTGTTTGTACTTCTACATTCTGATAAGAGAAATAAGTTCAACTGGACAACGGCTTGGAATGACAGAAGACACATGGATATAGTCCTTTTGTATTACATTTCCTAATTATATTGAGTGTCTTCCCTACAGAATGAAATGTTAGAAGAAGGTCAGGAATATGCTATCATGTTATACACATGGAGAAGTTGCTCAAGAGCCATTCCCCAGGTAATGGATGAAAACTCTAATGTCATGCAATGTGTGAACTTCTGTCTTGTTTTAGTGTGGAGTTACACAGACAGAGATTTGTCAGTGACATCCAAAGTGGAGCCTGCTTTGATTCCTGAATCGTTAAGCTGAGGATGCCATACAAGAGTGTCTTTTAGCACTTGGGGACCAGTTGAATTTTATTTTTTACAAGGCATCTATAGCAATACCTTATGGGACTTGTGTCAGTCTACTTTTTGGTTCAAGAGTAGTATAGGAGTAATGTGCTTTAAAAGGAAAACTTTTGATTGTGGGATCTGCTTGAGGTCAACATGTCATTCAAGGGAATGGACTCTTCCCATTCCCCAATTTAATACTTCAATTCAAAACAGGTACCATAGCTTGTAACAATTAACATTCAGGCCAAACATGTACATTTCTAATCACTGCTATTCCAAGGTGCCACTTTCTAAAGGTCAGAGCTACACAGTGATTTCTTGATCTGTATACAAAAGAATCTCTCCTGTGAATAGGACACAAATCAGCTTCAAGTGTCTGGAGTGGCTTTACAGGAGTGGGGTGGGAAGAATATTAAGAGGTGTCAGAAAACTAAATACAATTATTACCGTGAGTTGACTCCTTTCTTTTTAACAAATTTGTAATGCAATTATTTTTATACTGAAATGCAAGGACGGCTTATCCTGGGGTTTAAATATTTAGAGTGGAAGTCTGATAACCTGTTTTAATTTACAGTTCTGACTCTTAGTGCATGATTTTGAGCAAGTGGCTTGAAGGGGAAAGGTTTCACCCTATACACCCTAGAGAGGTGTTTGACAACTAAATTGCTTGCTGTAAAGTAGTAGGAAAATCTTAGAATTTTTTTGGTTTTTTTACTTGCAGTTAAGCTTAGAAGATTACCATAAGATTACCAAACCTGGAAGTTTTTGTCTTTAAATTTCTCTTTAGGATGATAATGCATTTTCTCAGGATCTTAGTTGTTGAGGTTTTATCAGGGAAATTTCCAGGTATAACAACATCTTTAATTATCCACAGGTCAAGTGCAATGAGCAGCCTAACAGAGTAGAAATTTATGAGAAAACTGTGGAAGTTCTGGAGCCAGAAGTGACAAAACTGATGAATTTTATGTATTTTCAGGTAAAAGGAATGGGAACAAAATTTATCAGTAGGCTTGTAATTTTATATTCCTGCTACATATTGTATACTTTATACTGTGTATGTACTAGTATGTACTCAGGTACTGAACCTAGTCATGATATGTTAGAAAAAACACACCATATTCTCTCACAGAAGGTCAACATTTTTAATGCCTATCTTAAAAACTTGAATCAATCTCCATTAAGACTGTCGACATAAAATCAAAAGTAATTGTACAGTCCCTATGCAACACATGGGGACAGAGATCTGTCACTTTAGGAAGAAAGGAAATAGAAATGTAATGTGTTTCACATGTACAATAAAATCATCTCATCACAGGAAGCATTTGCTGGGGAATGAGGGATCCACAAGTTTGGACAGCAGAGCAGCAGGTGCAACTTTACTGTGGCGATTCATAATTGAGGCAAGCTAACCCAGTTGTTGTGACCTGCCAGCCACCCGAGCTGGAGAATAGCAGTCTGTTTTGCTTTCTCCTCCCTCCTGGCAGCTTTCCATCTATTTCAATGGACTGAGGATGTTTCCAGGCATTATTCAGAGATGGAGCAACTAGAGGCTGCGAGACCCGGAGCACACAGGAAGGAGGAGATTGTTATACTCAGTGAGACCCCCAGTTGAGGAAGACAACAGGAAATATTACATTTAATTTCATTCAATCTCCTTTCATTCAAGCAGATTAGACTCAGAAACAGATTCCTTTTTACATTTGAAGGTGCTGTCTTTCGTGTTTGTAATCTCCATCTGAAATGGCCCTGGCATGTGCTTGGAAATAAGCCCTCAAATAAACATGTGCCAGGATGACTTAAGAGAGCTGGCATGTACAGTGTGCTGTGAATTTTTGTTTGTTTGAAGGGAGCATTCCTATAATTTGCCTTTTAATTTATATATACTTCCTCACCAAAGAGCATAAAATCCCTTTTTCTCTGAGGGATTTTAAACTTCAAAGGATCACAAAGTAGTTTGAGTTGGAAAAGGTCTTGAAAACTTGAAATAGTCCAACCCCCCTGCGGTGAAATGGGGTTTTCTGCTAGATCAGGTTGTTCAGAGCCCCATCTAACCTGACCTTGAACACTACCAGGAATGGTGTATCCACAGCTTTTCTGGGCAACCTGTTCCAGTGCCTCACCACCCTCACTGGAAAAAAAACTTCCTTACGTCCAATCTAAATTAACCCTTTTTTAACTTAAAAAACATTATCCCTTGTTCTGTGTTTTATTTGTACTTTTAATTTACTGCAAAGAAGATGGGTCAGGCAAGCTTGTTGGTAAAAATCACTGGTGGTGCTTGTAGCACACAACAAGTACACAGAGGAGGAGCTGAAAGGCCTGTACTTACACCTTGCCAGTTTTGCATGCTTTAAACATTTTTCTGCTTCACTGGAGCTTTTCACTAGACCAGCTCTAGGTACGTGATAAAACTTTCTCCCTGGAAGTGTCATGGCTTTTACTCCCTGTTTTTCTGTCATTTCCCCCCACTAGAGAAATGCAATTGAACGGTTTTGTGGGGAGGTGAGACGTTTGTGCCACGCCGAGAGAAGGAAGGACTTTGTGTCTGAAGCCTATCTCATCACACTGGGCAAATTCATCAACATGTTTGCCGTGTTGGATGAGTTGAAAAATATGAAGTGCAGTGTGAAGAACGACCACTCAGCCTACAAGCGGTAAGTGGCAAGGGCCAGCAGGACCCGGGCCTCTGCCGCCAGGATTCAGGCCTCCCACGAGGTGGCAGCAGTTGCTTTTCTTCTGGCAGCTTTTTCTTCAAACATAGTCTCTTCCCTCATGGGACAAGCTACCTTGAAATTAGGGATGGCTTGACTGTAGTTAGGCAGTAGCGTACATCCCTTTTCTTTGTGCTATTCTTCCAGCAGCAAAAGGTTTTACTGCCTTTAATGCCAGCCTGTCAAATACTTACATCTTGGTGTATGCTAAATGTAATGCATATACTTTGTTCAGTAAAGTTTCTGTTTTTAAGTTTGAGAGGAAGCTGGCTTTTTGGTTGCTTGTGCTACTGTTATTCTGATCTATTCTATTCTTGGCATCCATTTTTGACATTTCTAGCTGAGAGCTGTTATACTTGTTCTTAAGATGTTTCAGCTTTGCTGTTCAAAATCATTGTGATTGCAGGTATAGCAAGGAAGGGAGGGTGTGAGATACTTGTGGCCAGATTTTGTACTTGAGCTACCAGATGGTATCAGGTATCTTCTGTTGAGCACAGCAGTCAGAGCAGCAGGCAAAATGGCCTTTATGCCAGGTCTAGCATCTGTGGTCTTTCATGCAGAAAACTATTCGGTCAATGACTAGCCAAATTTACCTGTGTTGCTTCTGCTTACGTGAGATTTAGTTTCTACCTCCACCTGTTGTAGTTGTTGTTGTGCCTGGAGACCTCTTAAACTTACTTGGTTTGCCTTTCTTTTTCTTTGGAGGTATGTCTCTGGAGGCCAAACACTTATTTTCTGGAAAACTGTCTTTTCCTGTGTTGTTGAATGGCTTGGATCTATAGAGCCACAGCTGCATCCAGCTGAAGGATGTAGCCAATGTTTTTTCATGTGTGTTTTATTGGACCTTCTAAGTAGGGATATAGTGAGGAATTTCGGATAGTAAAGTTTATTTTGGATAAATTTTGTCCATCTATCTCTTCTAGTGGTCTTTTCACCTTTTTTTTGAGGAAATAGGTTTACTTACAAACAGTCCAGGTCAAGGGAAATAGAGTTTTTCTTCTGTTTTTAAAGAGCTGCTCAGTTCCTGCGGAAAATGGCAGATCCTCAGTCCATTCAAGAATCTCAGAACCTTTCCATGTTCCTTGCCAACCACAACAAGATAACACAGGTGAGCTTGAATTGTCTTCTTGCAAGTTAACCAATGCTTTGCAAACGTATTAAAAGAAAGCTCTTCCAGTTTGGTAGTAACTTTTATCCCAGTCAGTGTAACTAGTTAACTAATATCCTTCTTTTTTTTTCTCCCCTCTAGTCTTTGCAGCAGCAGTTGGAGGTGATTGTTGGCTATGAAGAGCTGCTTGCAGATATTGTGAATTTGTGTGTGGATTACTATGAAAACAAAATGTATCTAACACCCAGTGAGAAGCATATGCTTTTGAAAGTAGGTTTCTTTTGGGTACAAAATTTAAAAAAGGATGTTGGGGCAGGGCACAGGTATTTGAATTCCAGATTGTTTTGGATTGTTTTTTAAAAGGAACCAGATTAAGCAAATAATTGAAATTACTGCTTTTCCACATCATTGTCTTTATTTTGTAATACATGCTAAAATTATTTGAAAGCTTTTAATCCGTTTTTGTTTTTCATAAATTGAAGTTGACCCATTTGAACTGCATCCAATTCCATGGAATTAGGTTTCTATGTAGTATAATGACAGTAAAGGGAACTACTGCATTTTATTTTAGATATGTGGCAAGATTGTTTAAAAAACTTCTGAAAGTGGGGCTGTTTATCAGGTATTTCATGGAACAAGTATCTTGAAATTAGGATTAATAAGTCAGTTTAGTTAGCTGGAGTATGTACTTGTAATAAGAGGGTGCTGGGCAGTATGAAATGTGACTGATATTATCAGCTGCATGTTTTGCAGTGGAAGAAAAGATAGAGAATACGAGCTAAAAATTTGCATCATGACAAGTATTTTAAGTCACTTCAGTGTTTAATTTTTGAAGAGCTCTGTTTATTAGAAGTAAATGAAAGTCTTCTGAAACCACACATGAACTCTAGAGCATTTATGTTCTATCTACAAGGGTGCCCAGTGTGACTTGTATTTAGGCCTTTTGTTTAGTAGAGATGCTTAGATCACAGTAAGTTGCTCTGCTTGGCTCTTGTAAATACTAGATAGAATCCAGGAATATGCTGAGCTGGGAGAGTTCCAGAAGGGTCATCGAGTCCAACTCCTGGCCTTGCACAGCACCGTCCCCAAGGGTCACACCATGTTACTGAAAGTATTGTCCAAATGCTCTTTGAACTCTGTCAGGCTTGTGCTGTGACCACTTCCCTAGGGAGCCTGTTCCATTGCCCAACCATCCTCTGGGTAAATTTCTAACCTTATTTTAATTAAATACCTTGGGCAAAATGTAATCAGATTTTTTTTATGCTTCTGAGCTCTTGTGTGTAAAATTCAGAGAGGCACTGAAAGCTGGAAAAGCAATCACTCAGAGATGTTAGATCTAAACTTCTGTTACCAAATCAGTTTGTACGTACAGAATTTGAATAAAATGAAAAGCTCTAAAAATAGCTAGACTCTCTTTCCAGTGAGATTTTTTTTTAATGCTAAACCTTTATATAAACAAGGAGCATCTTTTAAGGGTAACTAATCAGTCTAATGTTAATGTTAAAACTGCTAATACAGGTAAAAAATTATACAGATGCAGAAATGTATGTATTTGAAAAGATATTCTGTTTGAAGGAGGTTGGATGTTTCAGGACTGTTACTTTTTAAAATTATGTGAAGAACAGACTTACAGATTTTTACTTCTGAGCTGCTTTTGTGGAAGGCCTAATTTTTTCCTTTTTCAGGTAATGGGCTTTGGATTATACCTGATGGATGGAAGTGTCAGTAACATCTATAAGCTGGATGCAAAGAAAAGGATAAATTTAGCCAAGATAGACAAATACTTTAAGGTTGGTTAAGATGTGACTTTAAAGGTAGTTTCTCTTGCATTTTAAATATATTTAAATAGAAAAAAAAAGATAACTTTGGAATATAATGTGGGTAAGTAATGATTGCCTTTCACTGTGATTTTTGTTGCTAATTAATCTAATCTGATTTGTTCCCTGTGTACAGCAGTTGCAGGTTGTCCCACTGTTTGGTGACATGCAGATTGAACTTGCAAGATACATTAAGACTAGTGCCCATTACGAGGAAAATAAATCCAGGTAGGAAGGAGAAAGAAACAGAGTGGAGCATCTGGGATGGGGAAGATCTGATCCTTGGAGTGTATTTTCTTACTCATCTGTTAGTCCATGGGTCTGTGGTAATTATTAGGATTTTCACTTCATCATCTCTTTGGTGTGGGTATTTCATTCTTAATGTAATTCATGTAATGGATTCAGCTAAAGAAACAGATGGTTTAAAAACCTTTCTATGGTGCTGAGCTCATTCTTGTATCTGTGACATTTCTTATCAGCTGGGTTGGAAGAAATTAATTTTATCTTACACTAATTTAGTTTTTATTTTTTCCTTTAAATATGAAACTTTCTTAAAAAGAAATGAAGGATTTTACTAAGCAAGGTGAGCAGTAGTAGTGCATGGGTGAATAGGCATGTGTACATTGTACATGGAGCAGCAACTTAGCTTGTCTCCCCACCTTTTTTAATTTACTTTTTTTTTGGCTAGGTGTGCAGCACAGCAAAAGGGTTGGGAAATGCAGCCAGTATTAATGGATCCATGGTTTTTGGTTATTGCTTTGTTTCAGTGAACCTTTCTGTGCTCTTTCAAGACCTTGCCTCCATGCAGTTACATGGATTTAGAATGTTGTGCTTTGCATTTTAGTTCCTGCCGAAAAAACCCACATAACTTGCATGTAATTGCTAAGAGAAAATCAATGGCAATGGGCCTACTGAGCTACTAAAAATATGAGGCTACTTAACATGACATTCTTGGTAGCATGTTTTTTGTGTGCCTCTTCATAACATGTTAATAGTACTTGATAATATGTTTTTTATAGCTGGGAGCATACGATACACTCTTCAGAGTTCAACAAGAATAAACAAAAAATGTCTGCAGGTGGCTAGATGTATCTTCCAGCCTATACCTGTACTTCTGCCCTACCTTTTAATCCTTTTTGATCTTGTTCCTAAGTGCCCTTGAAGCGAGATGCTGGCTCATATTTCATAGCAGCAGCCTTTAAAAAACATAAAGAAAACC
The DNA here is from genome assembly GCA_013399455.1 of Anthoscopus minutus. Classification (NCBI taxonomy): domain Eukaryota; kingdom Metazoa; phylum Chordata; class Aves; order Passeriformes; family Paridae; genus Anthoscopus; species Anthoscopus minutus. The sequence continues at coordinate 8,297 of VWYI01037106.1, read as the reverse complement.
TCCCAAAATGGAAAAGAAAAACTTTACAGTTTTTACTTGAGACTTGGAAGAAGTGCTATTTGAACTCAGAAGGGCAGTTCATCACTAATGGCTTGTGCAGGTGTAGAGGTAGAGGTGTGAAGAGAAGAAAAGCCTCAAACAACAGAGAAGGAAAATGTGTACATAAAAAAAAAAGTAATGCATTGTGGATCTTTCTTTGCAGTATCAGTTTTGCTCTTTGTGCTTTGTCAAAACTGATCTAGGTGGGGGTTTTTTTGTCTTCTGAACCAGATGGACGTGCACATCTTCTAGCAGCAGTCCCCAGTACAATATATGTGAGCAGATGATCCAAATCAGAGAAGACCATATGCGTTTCATCTCTGAACTGGCTCGTTACAGCAACAGTGAGGTGAGTGGGGTTAGAGCTACATGTGCAAATTGCACATCACTCATTAACAGCTAATGAGTCACTCATTAAATATCTGAAAAGCAGGTAAAATCTCTGGCTAGCTAAATGACAAATCCTGGCCGCCTGAGTCAAGAAAAGCTGGCTTCAGGTCTAATCCTGATTCTCTGAATTATATTTGCACTATTGAAATTTACCATAATAATGACACATCATAGAAACTCTAACGTCCTTCTGCCTCTTCCCCTCTATGTATCTCAGATTTATCCTAGCAATTCTGGTATGTCTCATATAGGATATATTGTCTAGTCTTTACTCCAAGCAGGTGCTTATAAGAGTTTAAACAAAACTAGGTTAAGAGATTAGTAAAAGAATACAGAAATGCATATGTATATGCACACTCATGCACACTCAATGTAGTATATAGAGACAACAAATAACTATGTGTATAATAATTGGTATCTTGAATTCATCTGCAACAATGTTGTGGTCATTACCAGTGATTTCCATCTCTTGACCAAAATCTGTGAAGTTTCGTAAGTGTCTAGAAGAAAAGATGGCAAAGCAGGTATTGGTATATATCATGCTGTTTTAGTAGAAATTTGGCTGTGGGTGCTGAATGCAGCATGTTCTGATGTGGATTTGGGTGTGGATTTTTTGGGTTTTTTTTATAATGTCTAGGTGGTGACTGGGTCTGGTCGACAGGAAGCTCAAAAAACAGATGCAGAATATCGGAAGCTCTTTGATCTCTCTCTCCAAGGCCTGCAGCTTCTCTCCCAGTGGAGTGCCCATGTCATGGAAGTGGTATGTAACACAGGAAATAAAAACATCAGAAAGAGATGGCTTGGTGAGGTTAGACAGGATAAAATAGCTTTGCTTTACTAGACTGAAAAATGCATGTTGTATTTCAATGGTAACAGAATATTCTGAGTTGGAATGAACCCAACAAGAATCTTGCTCCCTTAATTTCCTTCTTCCTTCACTACTTTTCTCCTGCTTCAAACCTTGTTCTTAGAGGGTGGCACATGAAGTTTTCAGAGTCTGGGAGTAATGTTGATTCTTTGAAAATCCAGTAGCTCATAGCTCACACCGTACATTCAACTTGTTCTATTTAATGGATAGGTTGTCACCTGTGAAACTTCACCAGATGTTTTAATGACACTCTTGATACAAACATTTTGTAGACTAAGAGTTCATTTCCTTCTAAGCATTGTTTAAAATATATTGTTAGAAACATCTGTACTGACACAGTCACCATGGAGGTGACAGGACAGCTCCAGCTGGCTGTGTTTTCACATCACTGCTGAGGAAATTGAAGCATGTATGGGTTTAACACACAGAAATGGATTGAAGGGCTCCCATTGGCTTTAGATTAGGCTTTTAGTCAAAAGGAAAGTAAATGCTGGAAAAGGAAAATGTGAGAGGAGATAGGAGGGGGGAAATACAGAACATGCTGAGTTGTTTGTCTATATTGTAATAATTTATTTTAAAAACAGATGCCAGTTAGAACAGTGCCTGTGCTTTTTTCCAATAAGAAGCTGCTTAATGCAGAAATTGAAGAAGAGGATGCAGGAGTCCTTGTTAAGCTGCAGACATTGGATAAAAGCTGTGTGCCTTAGCTGAACCACAACATGTTCTAGGGAGGGTTGAAATATGATTTACTGTATGAGAGAAGTCTGACTTGCTCCTCTTCTGCCTCAGGTATCTCAGGGGGCATGAAATAATTTGCACTATGTGACCCCAGTGCTGTCACAGGGGGCATAGCTGTAGAACCAATTTTCTCTCTTGTTGTATTTTTAACTGCCTCTTTTAAAAGCCAGTAGATGAGTCATGCTTTTCCCTGTATAATCCTATTCCTATTTAAGTCCACAGTGTATTTAATTGTGAAAATCTTATTCTCCTTTTCTTTTCTTGAAGAGGTTGTTGTCATCTATTCATTGCCCCTGCAGCTTCTAGACTTGCACCCTTTATTTTTGTCATCACAAGTTGCTGCATCCAGGGTCTCTTCACAGTGAAAATCTTCCTATTTTATTCTATCTCTGAAGAAGGTCTCATTCTTAGCTCTGTTTCTATCCTACTCATTCCAGGACAACATTCTCTGAGCATCACAACAGGTCTTTTGGCTATTCTCACTGCTTTTCATTGTCTTTCTAGTATGTATGGATTCCCATATATACTTCTCATCGAAGTTCATGTTCACCTTCTTCCTGTCCTACTGAGAATTTATTCTGATATAGAGTATCCTAATTATTTACCTGTCTCCACCTTCACTGAGTATCCAAGAACATAGTTACACACCTCAGGTTCAGATAAAAACTTGCAGCATATGTTTGTTGTGCATCTTAAACTTGTCAGTTTAATGCCCCCAAAGAACATCTTTGTTTAATCATTTCCTCAGTGTCCTCTTTGCAACACTCAGGTTGCTGGGTGTGATACTCCCCTTTGCTATAGGTGAATTGGTGCTCTTGATCCATTATAGTAGGCCAATTTATATTGCTTTCTAATTTAACAGTTTTGCTAAAGTGGCGTCAACCAGATCTTATTAGATGGTGAACTCAGACTGTGAGAAAATTTTGTTTAAGTGTGACTATGATTTTTCACTTGATGTACCCTGATGGATATTAGGCCAGCCTAACACTGCTCAGGAACATTTTGAGCTGTGTTTGCAGTGACTGAAAAGGCTGTATTTAAGAGAAGTGCATGCTGTGCAGATTGTATTGTCACTGATAATACAGCTATTTTCTCACATTTCAGCCTAGTAAACTTAAAAATCATCTCCCCCCCAAAAAAAACCCCAACCCAAACCTGTAGTTTTTTGGTTGTGTTCTGAAATCTGAATGTGACTATTTCATCAAGTAGAAAGCTCCTCCTTCTGTGTGTGGATTTGATGGACTTTTTATGTTCTAAAGTCTTTCTGCGTTTCTCATATTTGAGGCAGAGAAGAAACTTTTGCCTGTGTTAACATTGGCACGGTGAACTTAAGTCCAATACCTGTTGAGTTTGGGTTGCGATTCTTTGGAATAATACAGAATTGCTGGTTTTCAGGAAAAGATTTTAGGAAAATTATTGTTTGGCATTTCCACCGGATAGTAGTTTCAGAATTTATGCAAGGTTTGTACACGGTACCAAATATTATTCTTCAAATATTCATGAAAACACTAATTCTCAAAGCATGTTATTTGTGGCCAGCTGTGTTTTGTGTTTCTCAGGTATTTTTGTTTCTTTTTGTTCCCCCCATCTTTTTTTTTCTCCCTCTTCTTCTATGTGAACTGCAGTACTCGTGGAAGCTAGTTCACCCAACTGACAAATATTCTAATAAAGATTGTCCTGACAATGCAGAGGAGTATGAAAGAGCAACAAGATACAATTATACTAGTGAGGAGAAGTTTGCTTTGGTTGAGGTAAGAGAAATGCTTTTCTCTAGGGATTTTCCAAAGATTATTTCTATACAAAAGAGAACATTCTCTGTAAGCATTTTGCATACCCAGTGCAAAAAGACAGCCTGCCGTGTGCTGACTCTGAAACAGTGTGTGTTCTTCCATTCAGTACATAGGAGGAGCACAGCAAATCTATCCTTTATTGTTTGTAACTTGGTAATTCATCTTTTCTCATTTTTTCTATTTAAAAATGCACTGTTTGTATAAATATCCAAACAAAATAAGAAAAATACATTTGTCTGGTTTTGTTTTTGTTTTTTTTTATTACAGGTGATTGCCATGATCAAAGGTCTTCAGGTGCTGATGGGGCGAATGGAAAGTGTTTTCAATCATGCCATTCGTCATACAATTTATGCAGCTCTTCAGGACTTTGCCCAGGTCACACTTAGGGAGCCCTTAAGACAAGCCATTAAAAAGAAGAAAAATGTCATTCAGAGGTAGCATTACTGTTTTCATCTTTTTACACATTCTTTCCTCCAGACCTCAGTAAATTATTGCAGAATTGCACAGATGTTAAATTCTACCTTTGTAAGTCTGTACTCCCAATCTGTCTGGCATTCGTGGTTAGCTTGATATGCATTGGAAGTTGAAGAATTCTGAAGTTAAGAATGAATGGGTGCCAGCATGGCTGCAGCAGGAGTCCAGGCTGTCCTGAGCCTCTTAGGACTACTTCAGGAACTCTTGTGTTCCCTATTTATTTTTATTTTAAGAAAATACAAATACAGTAATACTGAAAGCGGGATTAGTGTTTGTATTTTGAAGAAAGGTTTCACTGTCCACTTTATGATTCCAGTGTTTCCTTTCCTTGTGTCTCATGTTTATCCCACTCTCTTCAATCTGCCTCTCTTAGCATTCTGTCTTCTCA
>VWYI01037105.1:0-26301 GCA_013399455.1 Anthoscopus minutus | reverse complement strand
CTGAGTGAGTATTCTGTCGGACTCTTTTCGTTACAAGTGTACATCAGTACTGTATTCCAAGACTCAGGATGTAATGGATTGCTGTACAGTGTCTAGATGTTTTTCATTTTAGGGAGATTTTGAAGCTTTTTTAGTGGCTTTCCTCCTTACTTAAATTTAAAAACCAACCACAAGATAATATTGTATGCTCTGTTCTTTAACTTATAAATAACCTTTACTTTTATTTTTTCAAGCTCAAGATGATTTTATAGGTCTTAATATTAAAAATAGCATTTTTTGTTGCCTTTTTTTCCCCAAGTTTTGTCACTGTAAATGGAGTCAGATGGCATCCAAAAGAATTTGAAATCAGCAGGTGGAAGAAAACATTGCTATTCATTTCCATACTCTTTGAGAACTTCACAGCTGATTTTAGGGGAGACTTGTGCTGTTGTGTTTTTCTAGAAAAGCTTAAGCTGTATCTAGGTTTCTCTGATCATGTCATATGCTGATGCCAAGACCCTTAGAACTGATTTCATGTCATTACCCAACCGTCCATCATTGTGGCAGCATCACAGTGAAATACAGGCAGGAGTTATTGTACAGTCACCTCCATTGGGAATGCATGTACGTGCTGCCACTTGAAGACAGGATTTTTTTTTTACTTTCTGCGAGGCCTGTAACTCACTCTAATGTTCCAAACTGCCTTCAGTCTTGTTAATTCAAAACAAAGAGTTTGTAAATAGACACAGGGATCTGCCCGCTCTTCCCTGCTGGAGGCTGACATTTGCTGTGCTGTAAGAAGTTGGATAAGGGGGAGCAGTGGCATTGGGTGGTGGATAAAGCACTAGGTGCATGTGTCAGATAAGGACATTGCTCTCAGTTCTGCTGCTGGCCTTTGCTAGATTGTTGAGGAATTTTTTTCCAGCTATGCCTCAGATGGCTTTCTTTACGAAGTGAAGAAAAGGACATCTCTGATGCCGTTACTCCATGTCATAACCAGTGGCTTTTATAGACAAGCAGGTTTTTAAATCTCTATTGGAAACTTTAGTCTGTGTACTACTATTATTTAGAATACTGCAATACTTCAAGTACTGAGAGTGCAATCCTTGGTCCTTCCCTGCTGTCAACAAAACAAAAGATGTAAACAGTTTGCATTTAGCCTCGGTTTTGGTTTTCTTTCAGTCTAAAATGAGATTTGCCCAGAAGTGTAGAAGTGGCTCGTTCTAACTAGCACTTGATTAAAATACATCCTGTTTATCTTAGTGGTTCTCTCCAGTTTCTTCTGTTTAAAGTCTTGCAAATTAAACTACAGTCAATATATAATTGCCATAGTTTCCTCCTAAGCTTTTCACATTTCCTATTACACCTTTTCCATTTCTTTTTGTTTCTGTTTTTCTGAAGGACAAAAAAAATTGTGTCATTCTGTATACGTCTGAGTTCCAAAAACGTTTTTCACACATTCTCATTAGCAGCTTGATTCCTTGTCCCCTGTTTTCAGGGGATTTTCAATTTACTTTATGTAAATTTCAGTTCCTAAAGAAAAAAAAGGAAAAAAATTGTCTTCATATTAATTGGTGGTAAAATCTTGATGAACATTGTCACTTGAGCAGTTGTTAGATAGTTATGATTGTTGAGAAGACTTCACCTGTGGTTTGATACAGAGCCTTCATGACTAAATTTAGACTTATCCCCGTTAAGATATGTAGATAGTAAAATGGGGAAAAAATGTGGCCTAATTTTCTGTTCGCATAACATTGCACATTTCGGCCATATAAGGAATATTCACTCTGCATCTGCCAGGACAAATGTAAACAAAAGCTGAATGTATAAATTTTGAGTTTCTTAAGACACTCCATGAGTTATCTAGAACCTGAATGCAAGTGATTTAAAAATACCTCCCCTGATACTCATCTAGCGTGTTCTTTGCTGACTGTTTCACCAGACTACACCGCAAGTGCTCATTTTTCAGATACAGAAATACAGATTTAGTTGTTTAATAGTGGCCTCCAGTGCCACCAGTGAAACTGGTGGTGCTATATATACATGCAAATGATTGTCATATCTGGGTATTTGACTGTTTCATGTGGGAATCTTTGTGATGAAATAACATGGGGTGCTGAAATAACTTGTAGTGCATGCAATAGGCATCTGATGTTATTTAATGCATCTGTGTTTCGAGACTTGAGCTCTGTGTTCACATAGCTGATTACAATTCTAGATACCCTCCAGCACGTGAAAGACAGCAAACACATTGTTGTGTATCACAAGGGCCGTTACTTCAAAGTGTGGCTGTACCATGATGGCAGATTGTTGAGACCCCGAGAAATCGAACAGCAGATACAGAGAATTCTTGATGATGATTCTGAACCTCAGCCTGGTGAAGAGAAACTTGCAGCTCTTACTGCAGGAGATAGGTATGCTGGTTATTACTTTTTAAATAAGTTTAGTATTTAGAAATCATTGCATAACATAATCGTTGAATATTAGCTTTAGAATTTTAAAATAGTCTGCAGTCAGTTGTTTATACCTTTGTCACTGATTTTGTGTATTGATGATGTGTAACAGTGCTTCAGTCGCTTGTAATTGTGCGGAGTTAAAAAAATTTGCAGTGGCAATCCTATATGCAAATTATTATTTTTACTGTTGTCTTCTTCCTTATAATAGATAATTTCTTTTGTTTGATTTTAAGCGTAGATGATCTATGCTGTAGGTAATGCACGTGCAGAAATGTTGAATTTCTGTGAATTAAGTTCTGCACATGTGCAATGATGAGTTGAATTGGTTCCTAGGATTCCACTGTACAAGTATTCTCAGAGCTTTTCACATCTCTCATAGTTTAAATGCAAGGAAAGTAGTTGTGTCAAATTCCACAAAAGGAGGAAGAATGTCTCACAGTGATTTTAAAGGTAATCAAACATTGACAAATAGGTACATGACAAATGTATATAATCTGGCTATAAACCAATTATTTTTTTTTTTGTTTACAGAGTACCATGGGCTAAGGCTCGTCAGGCTTATTTTAGCCATGGGAAGAACAAACAGTCCTTGGATGCTGTTGAAAAAGCAGCATTTTTTGTGACATTGGATGACGTCGAGCAGGGGTACAAGAAAGAAGACCCAGTGAGGTCACTGGATGCATATGCAAAATCATTGATACATGGCAGATGTTATGACAGGTGCAGTATTGATGCTGTGGAAAATGCCTTTCTTTTTTTTAGAATTTGGCTAATACATATGGATTAATGGTGACTTTCAAATTGATAAATTCCATAGAATCACAGAAGTGTTTGGTTAGAAGGGACTTTCCCCTAGTTCCAACCCCCTTTGCAACAGAAAAGGACAACTTTCACTACATCAGATTGCTCAAAGCCCAGTGCAACCTGACCTTGAACATTTGCAATGACAAGGCATCCACAACTTCTCTGGACAATCTATTCCAGTGTCTCACCAGCCCACTGTAAAAAATACTTCTCCATTATAACGCATCTCAATTTGCCCTCTCTCAGTTTACATCTGTTGCCCTCTGTCCTGTCACTGAGCCAAGATAAAAAGTCTTTCTCTGCTTTTCTTATAAGCCCTCTTTATATATTGAAAGGCTGCAAGAAGGTGTTCCCAGAGCCTTCTCCAGATTGAACAACAAGCCCAACTCTCACCCTTTCTTCGCGGGAGAAGTATTCCAGCACTCTTGGCGTTTTCATGACTTTCCTGTGACCCAGTCTAACAGTTCCATGTCCTTCTTGTACTGAGAACCCCAGAGCTGGACTTAGCTCTCTAGGTGGGATGTTACCAGAGTGGAGTAAAGAGGCAGGATCCCCTCCCTCACCCTTCTAGCCAGGCTACTTATCAAGCAGCCCAGGATATGATTGGCTTTCTGAGCTATAAGTACACCTTGCCATCTCATGATGAACTTTTCAGCTTCAAGTCCTTCTCTTCAGAGCTGCTAAATCCATTCATCCATCAGATACTGGGCATTGTCTTGACCCAGGTGCAGGGCCTTGTAGTTAGCCTTGTTGAACTTCATGAGGTTCAAATTTTTGTCTATTTATTTAAATGTTCTTAAATAAAAAAGGATAAGTTGTAGGACGTTTGAATATGAATTTTAGAAGAGAGGAAGTTACAATACAAAAATGCTTTTGAAATGTACAAAATCATAAAGAAATCTTCATTTCTTTTGTAGGTGGTTTGATAAGACGTTCACTCTTATAATATTCAGAAATGGCAAAATGGGTCTAAATGCAGAGCACTCTTGGGCAGATGCTCCTATTGTTGGACACCTGTGGGAGGTAGGTGTTTGGTAGAAACAGCTAATGCAGAAGGTAGTGTGATATGGTCTTGAAGCAGCCCTGAAGGTCTGCAGCTACTTTCAGTCCCTTGCATTCACACTGCCGATGAGTGACTAGGGGCCTATGTCTACAGCAACTGTAGAATTTGGAAAAGATCCCAAACCCTTGCTTAAGAGCTGCTGTGTTTTGAAGGACAGCATTTTAGTGAGGTTAGATGTCTTCACAGAGCAGTGATACATCTCCCCATCTAACACTACTTTTAATGTTTTAAATCCACAGGTTGTTGCCTCTTTGATATGGCATTGTTTTTTTTGTATGTACATGCTCCTAAAGCTCTTAAGCTTTCTTGTTCTATAAAACCCTTACTTTCAAAATTACTTACTTTCAAAATTTGAAAAATTATATACTTTAGAAAATTATATACTTTGAAAATTATATATTTAGAAAAGTTTAACTTTTCTAAGCATTGTTTGCTAAGATGCAGACTAATACAGTTTGCATTATCTCTTGTATTTATTTGCAATGAATGCAGTAAATTCATTTTGCCATGTCTATTCATCATATGCTTAGTTTAATTCTTGAAATCCTATTTGATTTTTTCATTTCGAAACATAAACCAACAGTTACATGACTCAAATCAATTAAAACTATTTCAAAAGCCTTAGTTAATTTTGATTTTGTATGTATTTGTGCAAATGGGTCTTGAGTCTAACTGATCCCCCAAGTAATTTCTGAGTTTTATTATAGAAGTGTTTCCATGTGTATAAGAACTAAGAAAAATTGCTTCTTTGCATTCTCCACCCAGGAAAGAAAGAAGGCCAAACTGATTTGAGAGTGACATGATAATATAGTGTAGACTATCTCAGTGAAAGAGGGATATGTTTTTGCTTTTAATGAATGATATTATATGCTTAATTAATATATCTGTACTTAATATTAGTTGGTACATTTTCTGCTAAGAATTAAGATGACTGAGGCCAGATTAAATTTTCTAGAAAGTTATCTGTTGTTAGCTTTTTACAGATTGTCTGTTTTTTAGAATAGAATGGACTAAGCTTTATTTCATAGTTGTCATGTTCTGACCACTAAGTAAAATGAGAAAATGAAGAGAAAATTAATTTAAAATAAGATATTAGAAATAAATCATCAGGCTTTTTCTTTCCATATTGAGCAGATTCAAATGTTTTGCTGATTCTTTGCATTTGTACGTGGGTTTGTTGTTTCTAGATTTTTTTTTAACATTGAGGATGCTTGATACATTGTAAGAGAGGGCCTTTTATGTCTACTAAAGTTGTGTTGTTCATCTTGGAAACATTCTTCTTTCCCATCTAAGAGCTCTAGTGCACATGTAAAATAAACTGCAATTTAGAAAGGGATACAAATCTTAAAAGTAATTAAGCTCTTGCAGGGATTTGCATTTACTCTGAAATAAATTATTCCTTGATTAATAAGTTTTGACAAATAACAAACTTGAAGAAATTCTCTAGAATCTAAATTGAACAAAGACTATGAAATCTTAGACTGAGTTTAGTTACTTCTACTTAGTTTGAGGTGGGTTTTGAATTGAAAAGTTTTTATTAAGCCAGAAGTATCTAACAGAATGCATCAGTGTAATTGAATGAGTGTTTGGTGCACATCTGGTGGTGTTCTTGCAAAACTAGGGGCTTTCTGTGCAGCTGTTTTCAATGTTTGGAAATGGATTGAATATTTTATTTGGCTGTTTGGTGAAAATAGGTCATATTTCTTTCACAATGAAATCCTAATTCCTGGCAGTAAGTGATGTCTTGCAGTTCTGAAGAAGTATTGTTCTTTGCAGAATGTGATGACAACTGAGTGTCTTGAACTGGGCTATTCAGTAGATGGCCATTGCAAAGGAGATACCAACCCAAATATTCCTATTCCTACCAAACTGCAGTGGGAAATTCCAGAAGAAGTAAGTACATAAGATTTAGTGGTATGAGGAAGAAACTTCTCTTTTTCCCAGCAGTCAAATCATTTATGTAATTATAGATAACCCTGTAAATCAGCTTTAAATTCCTTTGAGTCCTGTAGGTTGTGTACTTCATGTGTAGCCGTTACTCACTCAGGGGGTTTCAATATCAATCTTTAAAAATTCTGACTGGGATATGCAACATTTTACTAGAAGCTTTCTTGGTTGGCAGTATGTCAAAAATAAGTGTCCACCTCTTTTAAATAGTGACTATATTAAAATGAACTTGCTGAGGTTTCATTACTGTTGTCAAAATGAATACTCTTGGCTAATAGTTCCTTTAGAATAGCTTTCTTTTTTTCTGTGTTCAAAGTTCTATATATGTGCCTAAAAAGATTTGATTTTTTAAAATTGTTTTTTTGCCTGAGTTTCTAGAAAACCTGCCACCACCTATTTAGATATAAATTTTACATAAAAAGCAAATGGTTAGTGATGTATTTAATTAAGCATGTATGGGAGCTTGGAAGCCACACTACTATTGCCGTTCTGTAACTGTAGGCCATTCTTTTATAATCTCCTGATCTGAACAGTTTTAATACTGGTGGGCATTTTATGAGTTATTTTTGGATGTGTACTGGTTTAAAATATTTTTATTAGCTTTTTGAATTTTCACTCTCTAGGAAAAATAGCTTCTATTCTTTCTCTAAAGGGAAATTATCTAGGAAAATTATATTCCTGGCATGCATAAAGTCGGGCATTTCCTGTTTATCAGTTAAAAATACTTGCACTTTTTCAATATTCTCTCAAATGCCATGAATGCATGTTTGTATACATACGGATTTTTTTTGTTTGTTTATTTAAGTGCCAGGAAGTGATTGAGAAGTCTCTGAGCACTGCTGTAGCTCTGGCAGATGATGTGGACTTCTGTTCATTTTGTTTTGATACTTTTGGGAAAGGACTAATGAAGAAAGTGAAAACCAGCCCTGATGCCTTTGTGCAGCTTGCCCTGCAGCTTGCTCACTATCGGGTAAGAACAGACTGCTACTGCCTTACAGAGCCTCACTCAGTTGGCTGTGACAGCTTTGTGACTAAAACATGTGACTGTGTAATCTTGCTTTGCTTGTACAAGCTTGTTAAAGACATCCAATGCAAGTTGATAAAAACCTTAAGCAGATTACTAGCTGGAAGTCAATTCTACAGTGGTTCACGTATTGATGCATTTCTAGATCTTTTCTCTTCAGCTTAGTTGGTTGATCCCTAGGCATTTTGGACAAGAAATAAGATATGAAACTTCTAGTAGCTGTGTTTATAATCTAATCAGTGTTAAACTTACCTTTTAGATTAGAGTCATGCATGATGCAGTAGTCATGGACGCTCCCTAAGAGGATTAACAGAAATGTCTACCTGCATTTTCTCCTTTTAGTTCACCTTTCCTGTTACATGCTGTCAGAAAAGGCCAGTGTAGCGACATCTGTCCTCTCTTATAAACTGAAGAAGGTAGAATATGAAATGCAGTAGTAGTCCTTGCTAGTTTGGTTGTTCTGTTAGTGTTTATCAAATCCTGCTGCTAATCTTATTTTTGCCTTTATTATCTTCAAGTAAGTGGGCTAATGCTGGGCTACTGAAAACTTAAATGTTGAGTTTAATTTGTGGAGTGATTCATAGCCTGTGTGCTTAGCTTGGACTGTTGATTAAGAAACAGGGGCCAAGTCTGTCTAAACATTTAAGTTCTTATTTTTCCCTTTTTCAAGGATATGGGAAAGTTTTCTTTAACATATGAAGCGTCCATGACACGCTTGTTTCGAGAAGGCAGGACCGAAACAGTTCGTTCGTGCACTGTTGAGTCCTGTCGCTTTGTTCGGGCCATGGAAGACCCAACTGAAAGTGTGAGTTCATGGAGTTGGTGCCGTATACAATTGGGAGAGTAGGTTTGGATTAGGTATTAGAAATAAATTCTTCTCTGTGAGGGTGGTGAGGCACTGGGACAGCTTGTCCGCAGAAGTTGTGGGTGCCCCATCCCTGGCAGTGTTCAAGGCCAGGCTGGATGGGGCTCTGAGCTACCTGCTCTAGTAGATGTCCCTGCCCATGGCAGGGAGGTTGGAATGAGATAATCTTAAAGGTTCCTTCCAACCTAGCTAACCTATGATTCTATGGTAATTCATAAGGCACATGAGTTACCACTAGACAACCGTGTAAGTCCCCAAATTTTTAAGCATTTAATGTGATGCTTTTTTTTAGAAAGGAAGAGCTGCATAAGGTAATTGTCCATATTTTCTGTCAATAAAGCAGAAATTCTAGGGCCATACCAGAAAAAGAATGGCAGAACTTAACCAAATATACCCTCATTTACCTGTTTTCTGAATTCCAGGAAACTGATTACTTGTGAAATTTTTGTGACTTCTATAACTCAATTGTACTATTGTACATAGATTGTACAATAATTAATTTCATACCAGTTAAGCTTTCCTTTCTGGCAGGGAAGCAAGAATAGTTCACAGGAAGGAAGTAGTTGCTCTTCTATGTTGATTTTGATGACTAGCGTTTACAGACCTCTGTACCTTCAGTGTTGGCAGTTTGCCTTCTCAAATAGCTCTGACAGTTTGAGCTTTTCTTAAATTGCATTGAGATTTTCACTCTATAAGACCAGTATCAATGGAAACTATAAACAATGTAGTAAACTTGAGTTGTTAGATTGTAGGATTAGATAACACTTAAAATACATACTAGTTTTCATTATGCAGTTTACAGCAGGTGATAGGTGACCCTTGCTAATACCTGAAATTAAATACATGAGGTTGAAAAGCCAGAGGATACTGTTTGAGGTCAATTGTCTTGAACTTGACCTTTAAGTGCTCAAGGCTTGAGTGTCATTACTGTAACTTGGTTTCGGCACCTCCATCCTTAATGCAGTTCACTTAACTGAGTTTTCCTAATCTTACTTTGCTTATTAGACTGAAACTACACTGAAGTTTTTTCGACTGGCAGCTGCCAAACATCAGCACTTGTACCGCCTTGCCATGACGGGGGCTGGCATTGACCGCCACCTCTTCTGCCTCTATGTCGTGTCCAAGTACCTCTCTGTAGATTCTCCTTTCCTCAAGGAGGTAGGTGGCTTTTATTGATAACTCTTCATTACCATAAATTGTCCTTGGGTTAGTTAGTGTTTTGTGGTATCTTCTCATGATACTTGTACAACTCTGGTTTTCCTAAGAAAAAGGGTAAAATTTCAGCTAGTGCTGTTTAAGATCTGCTGATAAATTGTTGAGTTAGTTTCATTTTCCTTTATGTATACATTTATTGATAGAATGCCTTCAGTGAGCTTTTTAGCATTATACATGTTATTTAGAATTGCAACAAATACATAGTGAGTATTGAAAAAAAAATTTTTTGCTTGTGTATTTTCAAGGAAGTACAACAGGGGCTGTGTGTTTTCCCTGAGAATTTTCTTGTGAAACTGGCCAGTTGAATTCCTTTTGAGTTACTAAGAGTTAAAGGAGCTGTATATAGCATTAATATAATTGTTTCTTACTTTGACAAATTATTTATTAAACTAGATTTTAAGATTGGATTTTATAAAAATAATTACACTGCACTTGTTCATTTTTTTTCTGATTAGTAAAAAATGTGTTCCACATTGCCTCAAAATTAAGCTACTTAAGCCTGCTTTCCTAAATGTGGCTAAGTCAAGAATAAAACAACTTTCTACAGTTTCCACAAACATTAAAGATACGTTGTTAGAGATTTTATAAGCTTCTAACTTGATGTAGGATCTTCCTGGGATTTGAATATGACTAATAATGGTCTTGTTAAAATAAGACCTTTTGTGTATAAGTTATATGGCTATAAACCAGATAATCTTGTTTGAAATAGCATTTCTATTGAAATTCTATTTTATTCTCTATGAGGAATTGGCATCACTTCCTCATATGTTAATGGTTTCGGTGTCAGGACAAGTTTAACTGTTTCCTTTAAGCTTCTTAATTTTTCATTATTTCATAATTCCATTAAATGGAAGTCCTTAATACTGCTTTATAAAGTGTTTTCTAACTCTTTATAAAACAATATTACACTTACTGTGACACTTGTTGTCTTGACTAGTTTTTGAGAAAGTTGCATGTTCTTAAACAATGTTTTCTATTTGTTTGTATCTCTCTCATATCTAATGAAGGTTTTGTCAGAACCTTGGAGGCTGTCAACGAGTCAGACACCACAGCAGTACATTGATCTGAAGAAGAACCCAGAGATGTTAGCCTCTGGTGGAGGCTTTGGACCGGTATGTTCCCTAAAAACAAGTACCCACAAAAAAAGTTTTATTTTCAAGATGCCTGTCAAAAAATTTCAGATCTGTCATCCCTCATTGTTGCACATCAAAGGTGCAGCTCATGCCTTTAAATGCATGTATTTAACACTTCCTCATTGTGTGGCCGTGCTCAGAAAAATCTGCATCTCCTTTTTCTGGTATCCCACTACAAGAGTGGATTATTCTTAAGGAAATACAGTTATGAAATGTGCTGCAGGGCTCCATGGCAAAGAGATCTGATGAAAGGGGACTTATCACATTGCCTGTGCCCAGATCTTCTGTGCATCAGGCTGTTATTACAATGACAAATGCCTTATTACTTAAACTAGATTTTAAGGCTGGAATTTGTAAAAGTACCTATTTTTGACTACTTCTTTATATTTCCTTTTTGATTAATAAATATGTTCATACATTCCTCCAGATTAAGCTGCTCACATTGTTCTGCTTGCCCTCCTAAATGTCAATAATGGCCAAGTCAAGAGTACAGCCACGTTCTATGGCTTCTGTAGACTTTAAAGAAACCAGTGTATTGTTAAAGGTTTGACAAGCTGCTTACTTGCTGTGATATTTTATTGGTATTTGAGATCAGACATTGAGAATATTGGTGTCATCAAGACTTCTTAAGCAGCCTTTATGGGGCTATTATACAAGATGAATTTTTTTTTTTCAAAAAGTGTTTCTATTGAAGGAACAATGAGAGGTGTCACAGGACTGCTCTTTGCCCCACAGAAATTAGGGTGACAAGTCCAGTGTATTTTGGCTGGTTTGTCAAGCTGAATGATGGGGGTGGAAGGTGGGCTGTGTTAAATTGTTGTTTATTTACTCATGTTTCTGATGCGGCTTTCAGTAGTTTTTCAAGTTGGAATGAATTTGACTTGCAGTATCAAGGAGGCCTAGCTATGGCCATACTGCTCTTTCTTGAGAAACTGACTTCCTCAAGCAGATTATGAAGTCAGTATTCCAAAAGCCCAAAAGGCAATAGAAAAGGGTATTGGCTGCAGGAATTTCTAGCACTGTTTTCCTTTTGTTTTTGTTACAAAAGCTGTGCTTCCGTTTGCTGAAGTAGCCCAGAGATTCAGTACATCAGCTTTCCATGCATGAGTTTTCTGTTGGTTTTGAAGGGTTTTTTAAAGCATTCAGTTGAGTTTAACTCTGTAGCAGTAACAGTAGAAGGAGTGAGAAGACTGTCAGACTGCTTAGCAGCAGTGGAATGTTGTGATCCTTTGAGTTAGGAAAGACCTAAAGAGGCGGTGACATCAGGATAATCTGTGTTTACTTGGCATAGTTTGACTGAAACTTGGGACAGTTAATGCTACTAATGTTGAAACTGCACCAGACCTCTGCTCCTGGTGCATGTGTTCAGAATCATATTTGCTGTAGAGTCAGAAGAAAATTTGCATTTGGCAAGTTTTCTTAATACAAGGCTTTTACACTGTCTTTGTTTACATCTGCAGAATAATCACAGGAGATTGATTTTTTAGGTATACAACCGAACTATTTTATTCCTTGCTACTTAAGCACTGAAGGTGTATAGCTGCTTAGGACCAGGCCTTGATAAGAGAATCTCTTTGAATAAGTATTTTATTTCAGATTATTAAAGCTTGGAAATATTACAAATATTCAGCAAATAGTTATTCCGTGCACAAGTGAGACTAGAACTATTCTTTTAAGTGGAGCCAATCTTCAGAAATTGTGTCTTAAATATAGAAGTTGAAGTTCTACTTGAGGAAATTGCAACTGATTTTAAAAACTGTAACTTCTTAGTTGTGTATAAGTGGATTGAGAATGAAGGAGAAAGAAAAGGTTTAAAATTTATTTTTCTCTTCCTTCTTCCCCTAGGTGGCTGATGATGGTTATGGTGTTTCTTACATTATCTTGGGTGAAAATTTCATCCACTTCCATGTCTCCAGCAAAATATCTTGTTCTGAGACGGTAAGAGTCAGTCCTTTCCAATGGTTTAATAAATCTGTTCTGCTGTGTGCTTATAGAACCGTTCTACTCATTGTCTAAAATATATAGTAGAACTTGGAACATACTGTTATAATGTGTTTTTTCTTTCTCAATATATGCTGTTTTGCTGGAGTATTTTGTCTGCAATTGTATAAATTTAATAGTTTAATGAACCAAGGGTACTATATTCTATTTCACTTATGCTTTCAAACATAAAGAAAACATGTGGCCCAGGATCATTTTACACATGTGTAGTTCCCTGCAGCTCATGTGAAATGATCACGTGTGTCCCTTAAACTGAAAGATGGGCTTGGTTTTTCTTACTACAGTTTTGATTAATTTGTCTCAGGCTGCAGCTATAAAGACATAGTAGAGTATATGCTCTCTGTTTAAGCCTTCCTGGTTTAAATAATACTGAACGAAGCTGACCCATAAATTATAATCTGTGCTTAAGAAACATAACTAATCAAAAATTTACTAAATAACACCCATTAATAGAGTACAGTAGATGTCATATGTTGAATATCCTGCTGTTGTGGAGGCCTACTGTGAGTTCAATTCATTCTTCCCCTTTATATTTTCATGGCCTTACTAATATGGCCTTACTAAATGCTGAGTTCATTCAGGGTTACATAGCTGACCTAGATTTCCTCTTTTGGCCTTTTGACCTGAGGATCAGGGTGCTTCTGGTTAATCTTTAAAGATTAGGAAATATAACATTGTTTTTTCATAGTTGAAATTGTTCTTCAACAAGCCTGTTATCTTGTACTTTAAATTTTGCTCTGTTCTTTTTACTTATTAGTCTAGTCAAAGGTCCATGCAGAAAAGGCAGTATTTTATGTGGGAGGCCTTGATATTAGTAGGGTCATTATAGTAGATCCTATAATGTAGCTAGTAATTTACATTTGGTATCTTAATTTATGATTCCTTATACCATTCATCTAGCACTTAGAATAAACAGAACAAATTCTTGCTTTGTTTACAGTTAGAAAGTCGTTATTTTCATTTTCAATACTTTTTTAATGGTAAATGATTCAGCATTTCTGATAGGGACTCAAAAAGAATTTTTCTGATTGTTCAGTACTTCTTGGTCATTAGTCGTACACTCACTGAACATTCCTTTGTTTTCTGAAAATAAGCTTTTGCAAAATCTTGTTGGAAAAGCACTGTCAAAACCCAGAAATGTTAGAGTAACAGAAAGCTATGCATGCATCGGATTTTAAAAGGATATTACCTCATTTCTGATGTAGGAATAGAAATGCATAGTAAAGAATTCATTGGTCAGTAATTGCATAAAGCTGGATTAACCCGTATAGCATTAAAATTTCTGTTATTAAAATCCCCATTGTATAATAAAATACATGCCTGAATTCCATAAGCTCCAAAACAACAAAACATTAGAAAGTTTTTTCTTTCGCCTGAAAATTCACTGTTGATGGACAGTACAAGTATTTGGTTTTGGTTTTTGTTTGTTTTCAAAGGATTCTCATCGCTTTGGAAAGAACATCCAGAAAGCAATGATTGACATCATGGGTTTATTTAACCTTAGCAAAAACTGTACAAAATGATTGGCTTTCTTGGTGCCAAGCAATCTCCTCTGGGTGGGATGAGAACTCCTTCGTGCAGCGAACAAGAGCAAGGTTTGTCGAAGAGTTGCTGGAGAAGAAACTGAATCAACACCTTCTTGATCACCTATTAAAGCCTTAGCAGTATATTAAATGTCTTTTTTGTTGTGGTTTGGTTTTGGGGTTTTTTTTTTTGTCAGTAGTATGGAAGAGCTTATTTCAGCAAAGGTTAACTTTTTAAATCTTCTTTGTTTCTAGGGAGGAAGCATAGAATCATTCAATGAAGTCTTGTATATTCTAACTTCTGCAGTTTTCTCTTCTTTTTTTTCTTAAACTTTAAATTAAAGAATTTAAATTTGATTTCCAGACTCAAAGGGAATAAAACATACTGACTTAAATACTAGAAAAAATTAGATTTGCTATGTATTCATAGCAGAATGTTTTTCAATGTATCTGCTGCTTTATGTAAATGAGTGACAGAACTTAGAGCTGTTTGCCTTCCTTGTTTTATGTCTGTATGTCTGTATGTCTGTATGTCTGGTTTATGTCCTTGGTATGTCTGTAAAACATACCAAAAAATCCCACCTTAACACACTAGGTTGTAGAAATGTTATGGTTTTTGAAAAGAAAAAAAAAAAAAGAAACCCAGCCATTGGATAGTACAAAGTGTCCCCTCATTAGCAGGTACCACATTTTTCTTACTGCTTAAAAGCCTGTTCCTGAAGTTGATTTTATTTCTGTATAAGTAAATGGACCTGTGTGCTTGTTCATGCAAGTGCCTTAGAAAAACAAAGATCCTTAGCCCAGGAGAAAGGCATATGCTGGCAGTTGTTTCAGTGGTAAAGAGGTAAAGTTGTAGTAATGCTGATCTATTTTTCAAATTACAAATTAGGTTGAAGTGGCATAAGCAAATAGGAATATGTTGCCAAATGGTGCAAAGGTCAGTTGTTAGCAAGTGGGATTAACAGATACTCACGTGTTTGCTCTGCTGAATGGAACTGGTGTCACTTTGGTTTCTGGGTCCTGGGAAATCATGTTGGAAAGTCTGCAAAGCAAGGCTGCCTGTGTGGGCTAATCGATTGCAGCTTGCCTGCTTTTAGCCTGCAAGGACCACTACTGCATTTCCAGCCATCTGCATGAGAAGGGCAAACTGCTAAAGCCATGGGAAATAGCTCCAGAGTGGGAAAATCAGGGCCTGCTCAACACCCTCCTGGGAGGTGCTCTTGGTCAAGCAGTTTCTAAAGGATACCGGTAGGGAGGGGAAAGTTTTTGCACTCAAAAAGGAGCACGATGTTTCCAAGTGCAGAAATAAAATGGCTGCTACCAAATGAAGTAACTTTTGCATGATGCTTCTCTTCCCCAGGCTTTCTAGGTGTGGAACCTTTTTTACATCCTGCAGTGCAGTGAAGTGCACTTGTTAGCACAACCATTTTTTTTTATTATGATTATTATTTTACATAAGGTACATGATGATGCTCCCGAGCTCTGCTGAGTTTAAAAGATCCTTGGGGTGGATATAAAGCTTCCCATTAGACTTTGAATGTTTCTGGCCAGTATTTCTAACTTTCTCTTCATGGTTGGTTTTTCTCTGATCTAGCTATTAAAACACCTGTGTATGTATGCTTGGGGTGGGAACCCTCAAAAATCCAAGGTGCATACTTAAGCAACTGCATGCTTGCATAAATGTGGGAATCCTCACAGGAACTGATCAAAGACACTCATTATTTGATTAGGGTACAGTGTGTGAGAAGGAACAATTTGAAATAAGCCTCACTGCATCTGGCAAGCCTGGCACTTACTAAGCTACTGCAACACATTTATAGTGATCTATTTTTGGAGATGCAGAAATAATGCACTAGGGTTTCTGGGGGTTGCTTTTGATGTTGGCATTTTTTTTTAATTGACCACTGACCAGTCTGTGTTTAAATTAACATAAGGGCATATTAGGTTGTAGGATTTTCTTTATATAAAAAAAAAAGACTTGGATTTGACTCAGGTCTTAAGTGTTTCTAGTCTGATTGTAGTTAGTGCAATTTTGCATTCTTGGAGAGTAAGTATGATTGGCACAGAAAACTGTTTTTTATTGTAAATATTAAAAATGTTTTGTGGTGTTAAATGTATCTTTTTAAATTTTGGGATATAGTTCCTAAACAGATAATATTTTATTTCTTTTTCTTTAAGATGTCAGCAGCATGTAAATAAGATATGCTTTTTGGATGTAAATCTTAGAAATCCACAGTGAATGTAGATTATTAATAAATAATTTAAATCTTGATGTTCAGTATTGTGTACATACAGTAAAACTGCTTGGTTGGGTTTTTTTTTAGCTCAAAGCCATAGGAATGTAACTGAAATTACCTAGATTTGAATGAACCTTCCTTTACATTGTATTTTATTGTAAAGTTAAATTCATATTCATATAGTTCATATTCCAGTAAAACTACTAATTTGATATTAAACCTATAATCATTCTCAGTGATTCAGGAGATCAAACGTAGGGCTGAGGAGGTAGCTAAAAATCAGGTTGGATAATAATAATTTTTTCTGTTTGTTAAATAGCAGTGTGGAATTGGTGGAACATACCTTGAATGAGCATTTTTCAAATTTATTATTTCAGCTATTTCACGGCAGAAGTTAAGAAAGCGTGAAGTCCATTTATAGGGTACCATTGTTCAGGATTAATACCATTCCCAGCTGAATATTCTTTTAAGGCTTGAGGCTTTTGAGGGACTAGGGAAGTGTGTACCTGACCTTGAAATCGTGGTTCTAATTCAGCCTTTGTACCAATGGTTTTCTCATGTAAAATGTATTAATTTAAGGTAGTGGATTTTTTTAAATCTTGTTTAGTTACATCTGTTGTCAGTTATTTACATCCAATACTTTGTCTCTTTTCTACTTTCTTCTGTGACTTCAAAAAATGAAATAAAGTTTCACAATTACAACTACTTAAACAGTGTTTAATATTTTTTATATCTTCTTCCCAGCTCCCTTGCTGTAGTCTCTTGAAATTCAGGACTTGTGAAACCATTACTGTTAAATCCAGTTAGGAACAGTAGCGGTGAACTATTCAGTTTATTTGAGCAGTGATTTAAGCATGTCTTCTAGTTAACAGGGAATGTGTTAACGAACAATTAAAACTATGAGGAATTGAGTCTCCCAAAAGAAGCTGAAGGTATGGATTCACCCTTGTCTGCCATCAAATTGTGTCCACTTCCTTCTTTCTGTAGTGATGCCACGCAAAAATTTCAGTGCTCCGACTTCAAGCATTCTCTCTACAAAAGAAACGGTCATACAGATAATAAAGATGGGATCACGTGGAACAGTTGCTTTCTTGAAAGTTGAAGGTAGTGAAAGTTTGTTATGCTCTGTACCAGGAGCTAAAAATGAGATTTAGAAAAATCTTTCTAACCAGCTCACTTCCTCATATCCTTATTACACTATTTACAAATGTTTCCTTCCTTTGCTCGTTTCTCAAAGATACTAGTGCGAAATTCTGATCAGGTTAAAAATAATTGTATTGAAATAAAACGGATTGTTTGTTTCTACATTGCTTGCTTACCTTCCTAAACTCGTAAGGAGGAGGCACAGCACACACAGGTGGAGAGCAAATTGTCAAGTTCAGACAATTTAAATTCTTACTTGAAACTAGAAAATCTAGCTGTAGTTGGTTTCTGTCTTTGTTTCATTTTCAGTTTGTTTGGCTTATTTTTGAAAACACAAATGCTGGTATTAAGTGTCATGCTATTATAGTTATAAATGCATCTGAACCAGAACTGTATACTGAACAGAAAAAACAGAAATAATATTCAGAACGTGTGACAGTATCTGGTAATGCTGAATGAGCCACAGCATTTGTATGCCTTATTGTGTCATGAAAATATATTTTAACATCACTAAGTCATGGGTTTTTTTGGTCATTTAGCTTTTTAAAAATGAATCATTAAATACATAAAATACTTAAAAGTAAAAATTTCTTCAGGTGTTTATATCATTCCTATCTCCAATTGCAGGTAAGAATAAATGTTTTTGTTTTGAAGACATCAAACTGTTTCTCCCAGCAAGTCTTTTACAAAGGAATATTAATATTTCTTTCACAAGAATGTAATGCTGTAGTGACATCAAAATCTTTTGTTGATGCTGCAAGGGAGTTCTTGGTTAAAACACTCATCTTTTTACAAACAAGACATGCGTTATTTTATGTACTAGAATAATTTCAGTGATGTCTGTGGTTTACCTCAGACTTGTGCTTCTGTTGTATGATTAAAGAGTAAGTATGCAGGCAAGGTTTTATGCTAATTGGAAGAATCTGTCCAAGCACTGACTGTCTAAAATGGGCTTTATTCTAAGTGCCAGAGGGTAAGAGGGGCTTTCAAACACTGTCCTATGTGTTCTGCTCACAAAAGAGAGGCAAAGAAAAATGTTGCTCTCTAGATTTCCTATATTGTGGAGCAAGGCAAAAGAGCATCTGGAATTTTTGCCTAATTGGCTCCTCTTTCCCTTGCACATTCTGATTCCAGTTCAGATCAGTTAGGAAGGAGTCTTCTCCTAAGGGCACCTGAACTGCCAAGTGGGACTGCACCAAATAACCCGGGGCAGCTGATTAATTAGTATTTAAGCTTTTTTTTCCCATGTGCAGTGTACATAAGGGAACAGGTCTGAGGATTCAAATCTGCCTCTTAACATCAGCATTCCCTACCTGTGCAAAGATGTTCTTTACAACTTAATCATTCTCTTAAAATTCTTGAGTTATTCAAATATAAATTCCAAGGTATGTGCAAGATGTTACAGAAGTTTGGGCTTTTCATGGAAGGTGTTTCTGAAAGGTGCAATTCTGTCAACAGGATTTTTAAGGTTTTCTATTCAGGCATCAAAGTGTGTACTGAGTGGCAAGGCTCAGTGTAGAAGTGTGACTTCTGGGAAGATGACACTGTAATCATAGAATCATAGAACATGCTGAGTTGGAAGGGACCCATCAGGATCATGTCCAACTCCTGGCCCTTCGGAGGACACTCCAAGAATTCCACCCTGTGCCTGAGGGTGTTGTCCAAACACTTCAGCTCTTTCAGGTTTGATGCTTTTACCGCTTCCCTGGGGAGCGTACTCCTGTCCCCAGACACCCTCTGGGGGAAGAGCTTTTTCCCTGATATCTAGCCTAAACCTGATAGTTTCATGATGTACTGTCACCAGAGAGAAGAGATCTGTACCTGCCTTTCCTCCACCCTTCAGGAGAAAATTGCAGACTGCAGTGAGGTCTCCCCTCAGTCTTCTCCAGGCTGAACAGACCAGGTGACCTCAGCTGCTCCTCACACAACTTTCCCACCAGATCCTTCACTACCCTAGTGCCCCTCTTTGGACACTCTCTAATGGCTTTATGTCATTTTTATATTGTGGCACCCAAACTGCCCCCAGCCCTGGAGGTGAGGCTGCCCCAGAGCAGAGCAGAGTGGGACAATCCCCTCCCATGCTTGGTTGGTGATGCTGGGCCTGATGACCCCCAGGACCGGGTTGGCACTCCTGGCTTCTGACTCGGATTTAATTTCCACTAATGAGTTGATGGATTGGCAAGGCAGGTGAAAGATTGGTTCCCAGTAAGTGTAAGTGGTACCACATCAGTGATGGTATGCCACAGCACACAGTTGTTCTTTTTGGAACAGTCTGATTTATGGTACAGGTGAATTTGTTCCAGTCCAGTTTCAGATGACTACTTCTTACTTAAACTGAATCCCAATTATCCTCAGTCAATTTATATAATTAAGTCTTTTTTTCACTTACTTGGCTGTGACTGTTGCATAACTTCTTCAGGGCCATTTACAAATAAGAATATGCTTCCTGGTGCTGAAAACACTGAATGCTGTTGTTACGGTGAAGTATGTTACTGTTCATTGTCATTCTTCAGGAATATTTTTTCTTCAAGTGCAAACAAAAATCATTCCACCATTGACAAATTAACTATTCAAAGTGTTACACTTGAACACAATCCTTCCTGTAAAGAACATGATTTATGCAGAAAAACGGTAACATTAATTTTGTTTGTTTGGGATTTGAAGCAGGTTTTAAAGCACCCCTGGCGCTTTATTCCAGGCTGAGGTAAGAGAGGCGGTCAGTATTGTTACCGAGACAGCAATTCTTCAGTGTACAAATGTTTACAAGTCTGACTGCAAGTTATTAGCATTGCACAGTGTGGCAGAGGAATCCAGATGTTCACAGAGAAATCATTCCAACCCTGTGGTAATTATATGCTGTAACTGATAGCAAAATTATATACTAGAGAAAACTGACTAACTTGTACCATGCTAGCATGGAAAGTCACACTTAGCAAGTGCCATATCAAAAATAATAAGGCAGTTCCTTGAAATTGCAATCTGAATTTTATCTAGCTATGCTGCTACATATATATATCTAGTGCTATTTTATATATATAATATATGTTGCTTTCTATTTAACAGCTGGAAACAAACAAAAAAAACCTATGTGAAAATTGCTTTATCGAAAGGAAAACTCTTGATTTATCAATCACAACAATGAATGAAATTAAATGTTACAATGGTATGTTAAGGAGCTACAGTTTTAGATCTCAATAGGGTCTTACAAAAATTAAGGGTGAAAAGCAAACATCTTAGTGCACAATGATCCATTTGTTCAGGAGATTCCAGTCTGTGATTATGAAGCTTTATAGGATAGGTGGTATTCTTAGGAAAATCTTTATATACTTGGAATTACAGTTTATTGGATTAAAACTAATCATTAGTTATTCATTCCAGATTATCTTCCAGTTGTAAGTAGGTACCCAAATACAGTAAATATAAACACAGAAGTTAAAATTGTTTATCTAATAATTCCTAACTATCACAAGCAAAATAATTATCTTCAATCAGGTGTGTACTTATCTTCAATAAAAATGAAAATGGTCTCTAGGTAACTTGAAATTATATAGATACAGGTTTATATATTTGTCTAGATAATATACTGTCAGGTAATATATCATAGATTGTTAATTTGCAACTTCTTGTGTTTGTGTTCTTAAGCAGCAATAGGGCAGATGAGCCAAAGGTAATGGAGACACCACTTACTGTTTTAATTTATTTTTTTGGCTTAAAAATTTCTAGGCACTCCAGGGACATAAGTGTGAAAATTATTGTAAGTTTAAATATAGATTACTTTCCATATAAATCACATTTAGCAGAAACCCCTGAATACTTCTGCATTTACCCTTGTTTGCCCCCAAGGGACACTGTTTCTATATAAAAAAGAGAAGCCTTGAGGGCTATGGGATTTTTAGTCTTGGGATTAAGAATGTCTCAGTAATATTTAGATAATTATGTGAACTTGAAATGCCATCAAGTTGTTAAAAAAAACTGTGTTTTGAGGTCCTAAATTAGTGCTATTTAGGTGGAGTAGCTCATTTCCATTTAAGGAGCAGCAACATATTTGAGTTTCAGTTTTAATGTACATAAGTGTTTCTTTACCTAAATATAACTTCCTCAAAATATTTTTGCATGCTTTATTTCATTATTATGATTCTAGATAGTGTTTCATTTTGACAGAAGTTGATACACAAAGCCTTCACATATTAAGCGCAGGTATTGCTCTGAACAGCAGCAGGTGCTGAGTGTGGACATCTCTCAGCAAATGCAAAGGTGTGGAGCCTGTTTGCTTTTATTTATCAGAAGCCCTCAGAAGGGTAAAGCACACATTCAAGTTAAAAGGTCAAGTTCCTCTTTAACATTATTGTCATTTATTTGCTGTAATGGTAAGGAGGAGCATGCTGGAATATGTTCTTTAGTTTTTATTTGCTTGAGCTTTTTTCTGTTCTACTCATCAAGTACAAGAATTAAGACTAAGAATTGAAAGTTTATCAGGATTATTCTCTTCAGCTTTTGAGTTCTCCTTTGGTTTCCTATTTTTTCTCTTCTTTCCTTAGATGGGAAGGAGTTAAATACAAGTTCAAGATTCATCTTGTAATCTTACAATGTTAAGTACAATATACATTCCTGTTCCTCTTATTAAAATGGGTTGTTAAGGCTGTTTTACTGGAAAGTAACAATTGTGTATTTTCTAAATAGTTTAGCTGGAACTCAGTATTCTTTCTGCATATAATGGTTTCTATTTTCAACATTTGCTGGAAGTAACACCAGAATTAAAAATACATTTTCCAATACGAAAAATACATCTATTTCACTTGTGAACCTTTAAATTTGGTATTACATAGATTACGATGTTTCTGAGAACTCTTTTGGGATGAACATTGACTTTTACCAAAAAAAGGAGAATATTTTCTTCTGTTAGGATTTTTTACACATTTTTCTTTTAATTCAGGTTTCTTAGTTTCAGTGCAATAGTGCAGTTCATTTGCCTCAAAAACATTTCATTATCTTATTTAATTGAGATTTTCTAAATCTAATTAGCATGTGTTTAGCCTGTATTTTTAACACTAATTATTTCCTTCAATATTTAATAACACATATTTTTTAAATAAAAGGCAAACTTGTTAGGTTACATTAATTTAAAAAAATAAAAACTACTCACTATTTCCAATCTATAGAATAATTTCTTTGTATTTGTATATATTTTTCCTCTTTTTTTCAAGCTGTGTAGCTTGCCTTTTGTTTCAGGGGCTACAAAGTCCAAAAAAATACATAACTGCACAAAAGCTCAGTGCCTTAAACTGTAAGTAAAAATTCATCAGCATTTAAGGGTTACCAATTGCAGTGTGAGATGAAAGGACAAACATACAAGACATGTGCTTTAAGACAAATATTATGTTTGCCTTAAAAATTGTTCATCTGATGCTGAGATAGAAAAATCCACAATTGATGTAGATTTGTGTTACAGAAGCTCAGAATTTCGTGCAGAGCTGAAGATGACTGCATACAATCCATAGCATGAAAAATAAGCAAATCTGGAAGCATGTTTGGAAAATGCTATGCAGAATGCAAATGCTGGGTACTAAAATGAAATTTCTCTGTCTTGTTGATGCTTTCATACATGAATAACATGCACAGAGGTGTATACACAATAATTAGATTAGATTCTTTGATGGACTAGGTATATTTCACAAAATGTAAGTTTGATAGAGAGAAGCTCTCTGTCTAGATTTGGATGTGACTAAATTACAAAAGAAACTAACCTTTTTCTTTAGTAGAAACTGAACAGTCTGCCTAACAGCAGAACTTATATTTCAAAACTTAAACCAGTTAAAATATATTTATGTAATTTTGCGTGGTAAGTCATAAATACTGTGATTGCTTTCCCAATGGAGATTTTTGCAACAACTGCAACTGCAGCAATTGTTACAGCAACTGAGTTCATGAAACTGAGTGATTAAAAGCCAGTAAGGTAAAAAAAATGGGAAAAGAAAAATATACAGTACTTACTGGTATCAGCTTCATATATAAAAATACATGGGTTTTTTTCCATTAGTTACAGTATTTGAAATACATTATTTTCAGCCTAAACAAAGCTGAGTGTTGCCTCTGTATTATTTTTACATTAAGAAGTGTAAGGCAGTCATTCGTTCCCTTTATAGAATGTTGGATTAAAACTAGTGATATGTTAATTGAATGATAATTTTTATTCTTCCAAGGAAACATTCTACCCCAAATTTTTTATTTGAATGAAAATATATAGTATCCCAAAGTCAGACGAAGGATGTGAGGCAGGATCTGACTGTTGCATGCAGATGGAGTCAGAGCCTTTTTGTTTAACCTTTCCCTGTCTGCACCCATTCAGCAGAATTGATGAACTTTAATCGTGTAGTGAGAACACAGTTTTCCATGTGATAAATTAAGAAAAACTCAAAATCAGTCTGTTAGATGCAGAAGCTACTCAGTGTAGAACAGAAATCCACTTTCTAAAATTCCCAGTATAATTGAGTTTCAGTGGGATCATTTCTACTAAAGAAGAAATTTGGGTTAGGACTAGTGATGTAAGCATGGATTAAATGTAGACATGAGGAGTATAAATTAAGAATGAAATTTTAAATTGCTGGGAGGAGTAGAAAAAAATAAATACATTACAAGATTGACTTAAAATACTTGAAAACCAGAATTTCATATAATGCGCTCTCATCATCAGATGCATCTTTAAAACACACAGCAAGGAACAAGGAATAATACAAAGTGTCAAGTTATTAAGTTCAAAAAGACAGATGAGCTCAAATGATGGTGGGAAAAATAGGAATTTTGACTTCCAAGAGGTAGGAAAATAATAATGAGGGGAAAAAAGTCACAGGGAAAATTTAAAAGAAATAATACAGAAAATTAAAACACAACTCAGTGAGATATTTACATAAAAATTGAAAGCTGCCCTCCTATTAGTTAGGATTGAAGATAGTCCCTGCTTGATTAGACCTGGTGACATCAATTTTAGTCAACTATACTTAGTGTTCTTAGGGATTAAATATTTCCCATTCAATGCAGAGTTTTTTAAAAATTGTAACAAATTCTGACAGGAAACTACTTCTCTTTTTACACTACATGGTCCATTTGAAAAGCTGACATATATGGACACAAAAAGGAAAGGATAAATGTCAAAAGAGCCCCAAAAAAGCAGAATGCAGAGGAACATGAAATGGAAATATGAGAGACACTCCTCAGGAAGTGTGTCAGCTGGAATAAAGTAGTAAGATGTAAGGAATAGCTTCTAATTCTGTATTAGTTTTGTAACAGTTTGAGGCTAGGGGAGGCAGAAAGAAAGAGGTAAATTAAATGCTGAATCAAATGTCACCATTGACTACCACTATTTGTTCATATCATACAGCTATGAAAAAGCTTTATACTGCTCTAGGGAATACTGAAACGTTTATTTTTAGTAGAAGAAGGAAGATGTTTGTAGAATTTTATAAAATACTGGGAAATCTCCATTTGGTTTACTGTGTACAGTTCTGGTCATCTGTGCTCAGGAAAAAGAAACTTGATTTGGAACAGATGCAGTCCTCAAAGTCTCCTGGGACAAATGAGAGAATGGAATATGTGTCTTTAATGGAGAGAATAGAGGAGTTTGATTTAGTCTAGGCAAATAAATTCTGAGAAAATCGATGCTTCCTCTTCATAACTAAATTCAGGAAATCAATATTGAAGAGGACTAGGAGTCATTAAAGGTTACATATGACAAATTTAGAATATAAAGGAAGGAAGTTTTCTTAACTATTCAAAGAGTAAGGTTCTGAATTGTTCTTCAAGAGAGGATAGTGTGAGCTAGGAACCTAAATTATTTAAAAATGGAACCTCAAAAATTGTGTAATTAGAACAGATTTCCTAGAGACAATAAATCCGTGTACAAAGTTTTGGGTGTCTTTGGTGGGATCTTACCAGAGCAGGGCAGAAGAGAAGAATCTGCCCCTCCTCTGCTGCTCCCACTGGGGATCAGCCCAGCACACAGGGCTAGGGTGTCTCCAACCTCTCATTCACCAGCATCCCCAAGTTCTTCTTGGCCAGGGCTGATCATGATCTTTTCATCCCCCAGCCTGGTTTAATAGCGGGGGTTGTCCTGATCCACATGCAGCAGAACTTGGTCTTGTTGGGGTCTCGTGAGATTCCCACAGGCCCTGTTCTTGAGCTTCTCTAGGTCCCTCTGGTCAGCATTTGGTCCATTCTAGCAGCTCCACATCCTGGAGGATGAGTCCAGAGGAGGCCACAGAGATGCTGGAAGGCTGGAGCCTGTCTGTTCTGGAGAGAGGCTGAGAGAGCTGGAGGTGTTCAGCTTGGGGAGGAGAAGGTTCCAGNAAGGGCCTGGAGTGGCAGGACAAGGGGGAATGGCTTCCCTCTGCCAGAGGGCAGGGATAGGTGGGATATTGGGAAGGAATTGTTCCCTGTGAGGGTGGTGAGGCCCTGCACAAGTTTCCCAGAGAAGCTGTGGCTGCCCTTTG
Organism: Anthoscopus minutus; assembly: GCA_013399455.1. NCBI lineage: Eukaryota > Metazoa > Chordata > Aves > Passeriformes > Paridae > Anthoscopus > Anthoscopus minutus. The sequence goes on along the minus strand of VWYI01037105.1, from coordinate 428 downwards.
TGTGGAAGTGTTTGTGGCCAGGTTGGATGGAGCTGGGAGCAACCTAGTCCGGTGGAAGGTGTCCCTGCCCAAGGCAAGGTGATGGTACTTGATGATCATTATGGTCCCTTCCAACCCAAACCAATCTGGGATTCCATGATGAGTGACTGACTGCGCGCCAGGTGTTGGGTGCAGATAAATTGTTAACATTTACTTTGTTTTTCTTCTCCGTTTCTTTTCTCTCATCCAATATTTTTGGAATTTGTTTCTATTTATTAAATTATCTCACCTTATGAGATAATTCACCTTCTTTCTCACTTTTTTTCATTACACTGAATCGCCAGCTGGGGTTAAAACACAAGACCCTTCCCCAGGTCTCTTGCCCTCCTGTGGATACACTCCAGCAACCTCTATGTCTTTATTGTTGTGCAGGGCCAAAAACCACAGGA
>VWYI01037102.1:17832-32408 GCA_013399455.1 Anthoscopus minutus | reverse complement strand
CACTTTCCATTTGGGCTCAACACTCAAAAACCCAAGCTCCAAACTCAAACCCCTTTTTTGAACATACACAAAAAGTAAAAGAATAATGTATACTTCAAACTCCATATTCACACACGTGGAATTTGTTAGGCTATGTGTTTTGACAGTGACAAAGAAAAAGAAGAGGAAGGAGAGAAGAAATAAGAAGGACACCAGGAAAAAGAAGATAATGGATAAAGACAAAACAACACAGCATGAAGAGCAAGGCAATGGCAGTGTAGGAATTTTGTGGAGCTTTATTTTAGGATGGATTTGTTCCTGTCTCTTCTTCACATTGGTGGTCCTCTGTACTTCCATCCTCCTTGACTTGTGATGTGATTTCTTTTTGTGTTGTCAACATTATGTGGCAACTAGAGAGGATTCTTTCCATAAGAATGTACTTGTTTAGCCCAAGAAGTATTTATGTATCTTCTCCTGATTGACTTGGAAAACCAATTAGTTCTTTTTAGTTGTACTGAACTCCATGCTTGTTGATTTGTGTTTACATACTCTCAGAGCCTAATGTCTGACAGAAAACAAGGACACACTTTATTTCTAATCTACCTGTAGTTTGTGGGTTCAAGTCCTAACATTTATATTCCATTGATATTGTCATTTCTGGATTGAATGAATATGAAATATAATCTGTGCTCTCCAGAAGAAATCACTGTAACACCTGAACATGTTACCATTAAATGTATTTGGGTCAAAAATGGATTTTTTCCAGTATTCCAGTATCAATCAGTATCTTTTAATTTAATTCAAAATACAAGGAACCAAGAGCTGATGGAAATAAGTCATACCAAGACGGACTCATTTTCTCAGGGCTGCTATCTCAGTCTGCTGATATGGTGGGCAACAGAAATAATTCTGTACTTTAAGGAAGAGCTAGGCTGCTGGATTGAGATATCCTGTATAATACTCATTCTGATAAAACCAAGAAGCAATCTGCTAAGTGAAGTCTCTCCAGATGAGCATGAGCAAGTTGGCTGTCATTGAATGGTGTTAAAGCCCAAAGGATTGGGTTGGGGTGGTTGGGGAAGGGAATTATTTAGTACCATATTTTGTGGTGCATGGGTGCAAACAAGGGTGTATGTCAGAAATTCCCAATCTAGAATATCTCTAGCAGTGAGCCTCAGAAAATACACTGGCCATGGAAAACTGCATTTGTAAGTAGAGAATGAAAACAAGCCAATATTGCTTGAATGTGCATTCCTACATGACATTTAATACTTCAGTAGAACTGTGGGGTTCATAGATGTGGGAGACTCCTCTGGACATGGAGCAGAATTCCAGATTATTTGTGTATATTTACTTTTGGGGTGTCTGGATAGTACAAGGAGGCAGTTAGAGATGTGTGAATATATTTGATTGATTAGCTTACAAAGGAAAAATTGGGAAATATGCCCCCAAATTTTGGATGCACAAGTTTGAAAGTTTTGCACCACTATCTAAAATGCAATGGTCTGCAAAGGAACCTCTGTGTTGGTTCCCTGTGTGAACTTGTATATTTGTAGTTTCTGTAACTGAAACAGATTTTCTGGTGTCCAAGGTGCTGTATCCCATTGCAGAGATTCTAATAATCCTGGCAGCAGATTGATTTTCAGTAAGTAGAGTTCAGATTATGAAATCCCTTCTCTTGCTAACAAACATCTGCTCCTGCAGAAAGATCCACTAAGACTAGTGGAATTACTGGAGTCTTTACTAATTTCAGTGGAACTTTCACAGTCTTGGTCCACTGGTAGGTAGGTAGTTAGATTTAATTGTGTTTGAAAAGGAATGGAGCCATACCAAAGTACAGGAGGGGAGATATACCAGTGGTTTCTATGGATATGCCTCCATAGTAGGTGAAATCCACGTTCTTATCTGAGCTTTACCCAGAATCCCACCCTGTTTTTCACATCTCCTTAAATCCTTGCCTGTCTGTCCACTGAAAATTGACACATTTCCTCAGACGCAGCTACAAGATAAAGTCTGTGCTGTGCTATAAGAACAGTTCTAGCCTATCTACTTAGCAGTGAACATGTGAATGAAACTCATTTTGTTTCCCCAATTCTATTTTATATCTGAGAATTTCTCACCTTTTTCCTTCCTCCTGCACCAGAGACTGCATGCATATGTGTTTGTGTATGATTACCATTTAAATCCTCATTTCAGATGCTCTGTCTCATATCTGACCAGCAGAATCTGTCTCAACCCAGAAATTTAAAGAGTAAAAAATCTGTTTGGGGTTGGTGATTTCTGACCAGACACTGCTAAAGTCAGTCATGGTGATATTCATAGATAGAGGATGTGAATTAATGTTTCCACCTCTGAAGGAAAGACAGAATTGGCCTTGAGTGCTAGGCACACATAAACACATCTTGAAGTATCTTATCTACGCCATCTGATTTAGAAAGCTGAGTTAGAAGCTGAGTTTTCAAATAGAAAACCCAGAAGGTGATAAAGAAAATTTTTGATTAGTGAAATTGATGCAATTTGATTCCTAATTCAAAAAGTAGGGACCTGAGAAAAATTTGTCACTGTGCATTCTGCTATGGGCTACAAGACACCTCCAGAAAGGCCAGAATTCTCTTCATTAGCAATCACTTATCTATTGAATCATGACCCTGACATGGCTTTTGCAGCACAAATTAATCTGCCAGTCCAACGAGAAGATCACTGACTTTCCACTGGTCACTGCTCTTGCAGCCTTGCTGTCTTATAATAATGAAAACTACAGCTAAGTGTCCTTTCATGCATGCATGAGTGCATGCACTCAAGTCTACAAAGCTATTGTCTTAATCAGTGTCACTTCAACTTCAGTGTCCTGCTCTCTTATCCTGATATTCTTATTTTATCTCTATGTACTCTCAAATGAAAGCTGAGTGTTATGCTAATCCATCTATTTAGTGAGAGCACAAAAATGTATGTGGCTGCTAAAGGGGCTTCAGTTTAGTTCAGGATAAAAGAAAGTGGTTGGTGTAAATTCTGAAAACCACAGCAACGGGCAAATGTGGCAACTGACCATCCTCTCAGATTACAGTCTTTTCCCTGGTGTCCCATGAATTCTGATCCACACACTTTGAAGTTGCTTTCTCTTTCAAATGAAGGTCTGGAGCCAGTGTTGGTGAATCCCATAGCAAAAGGAGGAAGGAAAAAAACCCAGACCTAACATGACTTGACCTGGAAGTTATGCAGAGCAGAATACTGAGGACCGACTGGAGATGAATCTATGGGAGAAAGAAGCAGCAGAGTTGAAGTCAAAAACCAGTAAATGACTGCCACTGTCTTTGTGGCTGTGACTGTTACTGAAGCAACAGCAGCAAGAGTGGGAGTAGGTAGTAATGAATATAGTAAGTGCAATAAAAACTATTGCACTGTTCTATGCTGGGTCACCTGAGGTGGAATTGCAAGGAAATACTAGGGGCTTTCCCTCTCAGTCCCATTCAGCCTCTGCCAAGTACAACCCAAGGTAGATTTTTACATGTGAAAAATTTAAGATTGGAAGTACAAGTTTACTCCAGCTACATCTGAACTTTCTGTGAAGTTTGCAATCCATTTCCTTTGCATTTTTCTGTCCATAAATCCATTATCTGAACTGACTCTTATGCTGTTATGCTCACAGCACTTTCCCAGACAATTAAAAACTCATGGAAACTGTGATAATTGAAAATGTCTCTTGATTTTTAAGTGCTTTAGATCCTTCTGTTTTCTGACTATGTAGCTGAGAATCCTGTTGCTTGCAATTTCTCTTCCTTAGTTCAGCACCCTATTCATGAGAAAATGTTTCTTTTTTTGTAATTTGTGATTGATAATATTTTGTTTATTTTATTTGAAGGAACTGAAAGCAAACAATAATTTTCTTAGTTGAAAGAAGGTTCCAGTAACTCCAGTAGCTACTAGTCTTGGTCATTTGGTGGCCAGCTGCCAAGCAAACAAAAAGCCATGAAATATCTCTCTTTCATGTAGATAACTGATTTCTTAATGAGAGTTTGTAAAAATCACCTTTACTACAGAACTTATCTGATTTCCCTGCTGCCCCAACCTTTTCTCCTTCTTCAACTCAGGCCCCATCTTTTCCTCCTTACAGTTATATTTCATTGGCTTCCTGAGGTATAGGCCAGTGACGCTCCTTCAGTGTACTTTTTCCACATGTCAAATGGTCTTACACATTTTAACTTAAAGGTCCTTATTTGCAGAATACATACAGTGATTCATAAGTAAAATCAGGTAAGTTTGCAGCACTATTTCTGCATGGCATTACCTTAGCTGGTTAGTCAAATCACACCTCTACAATTCAAGGAGAGGTGTGTCAATTATTTCTGTTCATTTGACTTTGTCCACTACTGAAAGACACAGAAGGTCCCTTAAAGTCCTATCAGGAGAACACATTTTGGCATAGGCACCATGCAATTTAATCCATAAGGAATCTAACCTCCAAAAAAGTCACTGAACCTCCAAGAAGTAGAATGTGAAGCATAAGTGAGTTGGCAAAATAGTAGGGAGGTAAGGAGGTCGGTTGCCACGTATTCCTGAACAGTGCTCCATGCCAAAGGGTCTGAATTGCCCTCTGAAGGCTTGACTGACTATTCAGTGAGAGCAAGCCCCTATATCAGCACATGGCTTAGGATGCTTGAGGTTCATATGAATTCCTGCTCACTTGCCCTCTGCTACTTGTGCCCCTTTAATAAGGAGAAAATTGATTCCCTAAACAAAGGTCTGTAGCTGGGAGAGAGCATGGTCTCCCTGGCTGAGTAACAGCTGGGGAAAAAATGAACAGACCATATGCTGGGGGAGCAGCCGCCAGAACATTGGGACAAAGTTGTGGACCACAGCCAAGCCTTGCAGCTAAAGCCACGGCAGCCAAAATGAGGGGTGGAGGGAGACTGTTCAGAAACACTCTCAGGCACCCTGCACTGGGTTACTTTTAGGAACTGCAATGCGTAAATCCTGAATGAGACAAAAAGTCTGCTTGTTTTCAGATAGGCCCTTGAAAAGGAAAGTCATTTACCCAGGTGGCACTGAATATCTTTGTTAAAACTTGCCTAGTTCCCTCATGCTTCCGTTCTTTTATTTTTTACCTGCCTGATGATTCTCAGGAAAGCCTAGACTGCAGCAGAATTTCCTCTGAGAGATTCAATGCCTCCTGAATCTTTGTTTCACCTTTTCCACCTTTGCTTCCCTTTCTCTAGAAGCAAGTTCTACTGTTTCTCTGTCATCTGGGCTCACTGACAGGATGAGATCTGCCCAGGGTTACATCATAAACAGCTGTAACAATTCTGCAGCTTCTGAAAGAAGAGCTTAGTTTGTGAAGACTTCCATGCAAAACATATCAATTGGCAATATTTTTACTCTGAAACTTCTTCCCTCCTACCCATAAACTGATTATATATGCTGGTCCCTTCCAGGCCCAGAGAGGATGTCCTTGGTGGTGATGCATAACTTTATTACAAGTGAACTGGAGAGCTATAAAGGATGAACTTGTTGAGGCTCTGTGAGAGAAGTAAGGTAGGAGCATCAGCAATCCTCAGGGATAAAAAGGAAATTCAGACCTGGACTTGAACTGCAAGCCCACAAGCTGTAGGTCACAGCCAGTTTTTCATGTGAGATGCCAGTGTGAGCTGGGATAGCTGGGAGCTGCTGGCCTCTTCTATAATTTGTGCTAAGTTTATATTGGGTACTACACACCTGATCAGTCTTAGTCTGTGAAGATATGTCAATAACCAAATTGGTAAGTGGGGAAACAAAATCGAGTCTTGGCTAAGTTTTGGGTTAAAAAAAAGGTAAGTTTTAAAGTAGGGCAGTTTTTAACAAAAGAATATATGGATATATGTTTAAAAAACACACTTCAACTTTCTATCAAGGATCACACTCATTATAGTTCTAATTAAATTTATTTAATCACACTCTTATGAAACTTTTTAACTTTAAAACAGAGTACCTGCTTAGATACACTTAAGCAAAAATAGGGAAAGAGTTCACATTAATTGATTGTGAATGATTTAAGTGAAATCTAATTGCCCACAATGCTGATATTTATTTTCTAACAAACCTAAATTTACTAACCTAAAGAAACTGAAAAAAAATCCTTATGCAGTGTTTTATACCTTGTTTGTTCTTTCCCTGTAATCATTCATTTTAGATTCTAGATATCCAGTTCAGTGTAACTTGTCATATATTGGCTTATAATGTTTAAGAGGAAAAATAAATGAGAATATACTTCTGGAATGGCAGCGATATCTACCAAATTTCCTTTTAAATATGCACAGCAAAATGGATTGTTAAAAATAATCCCCTGAGGATGGTGCCTCTTTTGTCAGTTTTCTACCAGAGTGCATCCTGCTCTCTGACAGAAAATTGCTCATTAATCTCCAAGGAATGACCAGTTTTTCAAAATAGTCACTCAGCTATGCTGCCACTGTTAATTTTTAAGCATTATGGATGCCATTAATTGCCTGATGTGGTTGATAACAACAGTAATCCTTTTTGAATGGGACATTAACTCCAAAACAAGTCATTAGTTTTTGTCCACATACTGTAATTAACACTTACCTTCCAGGAATTCACAGAAATTGCAAAGGCCACATGTCACTGGAGATTTGGCAGCTCTGTCTAATATGTATATTTAGTGTAAAGATAGTATGGCAAGGTGGGGTTTTTTGGTAATCACTCTTTTACTAGCAATAATTTGCATTCTGAATGGTGTACATAGTTAAGGTGAGGGATCTGATCTCAGTTTCAGCCTGACTAGATTTTTCCCTTCTTTTATTCTTCCAGATTTTTTTCCCCTAAAATAGGAAAGAGGGGTGTATGCCTCAAATTGCTTCTTCTCAGATACGTGAGATAGCACCATGTCTAACCACCCAGCAAGGACACATTGAGCCATGTTTCCAAGCAGAGCAGAAGTAGTCACTGGATGTCTGTAAAGGGAAGCTGGAGGACTGGTTGGGGTAGAGAAGAGACATCATATTTTTATTATCGCATGCACAGCATACTTGCAATCTCTGCTCATGTCCCCTAAAAGGGAATAGTTGAGCATTGTGGAAAGGAAGAACCTACCAGAACTGGAGCTGCTTAGATGTGACTTTTGTCAAGTAAATTTATTATTTAAACTTTAAGGTAGACATGGAGGGTTAAGTCTGCACTGTCTGTTCCTCACTGTGATACTTCTTGTGGTAAAAGGGGCAGAATTACAAGTGACTGTTCATGTACGTTCATATACATGCTTCTGAGTCATTATGGTATGACTTTTGACTCCATTCAATTTTACAGCATAGAACTAAACTTAGTGTGTTGAAGTACACATACATGGGGAGAAGGGAGGAAGAGAAAAAATATATTTGTTTTTATACTTAAGAAAACAGTTCTTTCCTTTGCTCTGTGTTTAAAAAAACACCACAAAATGCAAGCAAAAAACCAAAACAAACCAAACAAACCTAACCTGCAATATAAACCTCTAGTAAGTCTATTTAGTTGAGATTTTTTAAAGCAGTACATGATTTAAGATACATTCTGTCCCAGAAAATCTGAGAAGTTTGTGCTTCTAGGATGCCAAAGCATATTTGATATGCCTGTTTATATTGGGTTCTTTATATTGGATTCACTGGTAGCTTAGCTCAAATTGAAGCAGAGCTTTGGTGTATTGTTCCTCCAGGACTATAATGTCAGCTACTGACACCATCTCCAATATTTTCTGTTTCAGGAATGTGCTTTTTCAGAGCAGTGCTTGGTGGTATCAAAGGTCACTTCCCAGTGGCAACTTCGGCTGGTTGAGAAATTAGTAACCTGGAGATGCTCATAAGTCTTGCCTGCTTTGCTAAGAGATAGCAAACACTCAAGCAAAGTTACACACAATAATACTCCCTGCAGACACACCTAGGAAAGCGCTGGAATTTCTTAAACTTGCAGCAAAAATTCAGCTCACTTAAACATGTCTTGCTTATCTAACTCTTCTTTATCTACTTGTTACCATACTCTGGCTTACAGCTGTTTTCTCCTCTCTGTCCCACTGCTCCCCTCAACAATTTGCCTAATACCATGGAGTGTGTAGAAAAGGTAGACATGAAGTCTCACTACAGATATTTTATCCACAAGGTCATTTGTGTAATAATCTTGGGGTGATGTGGTTGTCTAGCAGTGCTTTATAATTCTCCCTACATTTGGAATTATTACAGAATCGGTAGTCTCTGTTTTTGAATGTATTTTACTTCTTCCAGATTTTGGGCATCTTGCATTATTTTGATGCTTAGTTTTCTAACCTTTTTTTTTCAGCTGAGGCTATATTCTTTTTGTGTAAAAATATTTTGAATCATAAAACTGGCAGAGGGGAAGAATGCTAACACTGGAGTCAATACAACTGCACACAGTTAAAAGAGAGAATGCTTTTCACTAGATCAGAAGGATTTTGGACTGCAGACTTCATTTATCTGCTTTTTTAGGGCTTTCTGATAGCATTTTCTGTAATAGCCATTTTTACTTGTATATATGTGCCATGCACTCTAAATTGCACTGGAAAAGATTTAAACTATATGTCTAATGTTATATTAAAGCTATGCAGCCAAATGCAACAGGGTTTGATAAGAACTTATATTAAGTAGATGGTTGGCCCAGGAAGACCATTTTCACATGGTGATGATGAGAATTTAATATTGGCTATTGTTATTGAATATTAGGATAGAGTAAAAAAATTTTTTGAGTATAGAGTCAATATGAAGACACTATAAAAATGTGCAGCTACACCTTTGTAACTGAAAGTCATTTCTCTGCATCAGTGTGTATATTTTTTGGGGGGGAAAATGCTGAGCTCTAAATAAAAACTTTATGGGATTATTTTAAGATTAATTGACTAGATCTTATGAAAAGAGCCTTTGTTTATTTTATGAATTTACAGGCAATTTATTTAAAATAAACTTTTTATAATTGGACTATTAGATCATATTAAACCATAAGAGAAATATTAGTTTTCTTGCTTCTTCTTTTAGCCTGGAAGAGGCATGTGACTCACTGTCTTTGGTAATGAATTTGTTCCAGGTAGTTTGCAGATTGCAAAAGGGAAAATAAGGGTATTTGGTAAGATATCCATTCTATTTTTTTTTTAGAAATGTGTTGAGAAAAAGTTCGAAGTAAAAAAAAATTGGGAAAAATATTGCCACTGAAGTAGGGAAAACCTGCATGGATGTAATGAAACTGTGTAGACAACATTTTCTTTAGAGATGGTAGAAGGTACAAAACCAAGTCTTTCTCATCCAGTGGTTGCTGAGCCATTGCACAAGTAAATAGAGGATACGAACACAGGATTTTTAAAGATTTTCCCTCAATAAATTTTGGAATTGCTTATCAGGAGTCTGAAAAAAAGGTGTCTTATTTTGATTTTAAAAACACCTTTTGTGTTGAATGAAACATTTTCTTCCTGCCCTGGCTAAATAATTGAAAAATACCCAGTTGATTTGAGTCCATTTTATGTTTCAGTTTGCAACTAACTAAAAGAGTTCACCTGTTTTTTACAGACGATCACTTTCTTGGTGGATGCAAGTTGTAAAGGCATCCACAGGTTTACAGAGCTATTCGGGACATATTTTCATATCCATGCATAAACTAGAAAAATAACATTTGAGATAGCTGCAACAATAAAAGAAAAAATCTAGCTTATATTTACCATTACAAGTTCCATTAATAATACCATCTGTGTCAAACTGACAGAGACAATGCCAAGAATGGCTGAGCCCATGCTTGCCTTCATTGCCTGGCTCCCCTGTAATCTGTTTTAGAGAAGCTGAAATGTTAAGACAATTACATTTTTCCAATTTTCTTTCTTAGCTCTAAGGAGCTTTCACATTCAGCAGCACCCTAAGGTTTCTTTCATCTTCTGTGAGGTAGAAAATAACATGGATAGTTTGTGTTTTGACTGGGGAATTGTTTTTTGTCCTCTTTTAAGTCAGCATTAGTAAGTGATGTGAAGGTGGGAGGATTTTAGCAGTGACAGCACAAGGCACATCAGTCAGTGTGGAACTTGTGATGGGATAGTTGTAATTCAAGATTTCAGTAGCTTAAAAGTCTGTTGAGAACATGCTTTTCAAAGTCCACAAGGAAGGGAAAATGACAGCAAGGATATTCGGATTCTGTAGAAGATAGTCTGTGCTGAGAGGCTACAGTAGCAGTCTGCTTCATTAGGTCAGCTTGGTTAAAGAAGTTTTATCAGGAGTACTTGTTATATCAAAGAAAGCTGAATAAACAGAGTAGGAACAAGTTACTATAGAAGTGGAGAGTTGTGGGATTGGAGGGCTGTGGATTTGATGGGAGAGCTGAGGCTGTCACAGGGCACTCCCTGCAAGTCCAAATCTGTAGGGCTTGATGGATCCACTGACCCTGTCAGGAGCTCAGAACCTGCATCACTTTTCAGGATTTTTCTTGCAGCAGCTAGGTTGAGCATGTGAGAACATGAGCTCAGTGCTGCAGACAATGTTCACAAGTCTGACTTGACACAAGAAAGCACCTGCCCATGTATTTAGACCCATAGCTTCCCATGTATTTAGCACATGCTGGAGTTACGGAGATTTGAATCCAGATTTAAAATTAATCACAGACCTGTTACTAAAGAAGAATGAATTTAAGTGTTTGCTGAATTGGGGCCCAGAAGAAGTAAAAAGGCTTTCTTACTGTTTTTGTTCTTTTAGAATTGGCTATTTTTGCAGGGTGTGTAGCCACCATTCACAATTCCAAGAGAAGGGGCAGCAGTTCAGAAGCCAAACCACACAACTTCAGCCCCTGGCATCAAACACCGAACTGAAACACTGAAAAGAGCAAGGAGGTGGCTCACTCTTTCCTAACCCCTGGCTATATCATTAGGGTGGTGATATTATTTGAGCCTAATGCATCACAAGGAAATGGTTTCATTGTTATCCAGTAGAGCCCCATCACAATGCTATGGTGACTGAGGCTGTAATGAGGAGCTCTAAGATTTCAATGGCAAAAGGGATTCATTGCTAGTCCATGACCTCATGATGAAATCATTACAATGAAGTCAGAGATATGAAGTTATTATAGGAAAACTGTTTCAGAACAAGTCTATAAGGACCTTTCTGACAGTGCCATTATGAAGCCATTACAATGTAAGGTTATGATGGTAAAATGGTTTCAGTGAAACCCTATTATGGTTCAAAAACAGACTAAATGGTGTCAGTGAAAGTCATTCTGCCTTCTAAAACCTAAAGTTAAGTAGGCCTCAATTTCTAAACAAAAATATGTGATTCTGACTTCCTTTTTCTTTAATAAGGGCAGCTTTGACATATCTCAAAAACAAATTAAAATTCCACTACCACTCCCAGTCTTGGAGTATGAGTGACATCTAAAACTGACTGTCAAAGTAAATAGTATAGTTCATAACTGAGTAAAAATCCCCCTGTCTAAGACCATAATCTCATCAGTAAGGATGGCTACTATTTTTCTGGTTAAAAATCTAGTCCTATCTAATCATCTGCAGTATCACTGGTGGTGAAATGGAATAAAACACACATTTGAAAATTGGTTTGTGTTTTCCACCTCAGTATGAAATAATTAGAATAATATTTCCACTGAGGAACATGCCTCTGAAGTATCTCTGTTTTTATCACATTATTTTATGGAAATCCAAATCTTTCTTGTCAGTCATGTTTGTTTTCAATGAATAACTACATATTAGATGTTCAAATACTTTATTTAGGGATGATCTAATAGTCTGACAGGGATGTGGGATTCCATGCAACTTGTTCTATTTAAGTGTCCACTGGCTTTTTAGGAGGGAATTAGGAGGGAGTGTTCTAGGCCAAAAAACATAAAGTGTATCATAAGGTGAGGAATTTTTTATTGAAATGAAAGATTTCTGAGAAATGTTTCAAGTTTGACAAATCTGCCTTTTTTCCCCCCACTTTACATGAAGACAAAGTAGGGGAAAAAATTCCATGTAATCTTTATTTGTGCTGGAGTATTGCTTCAAAACGAGTTACTAAGGTGAGAGCTTTCTTTTCTTTTCTTGCTCAATATGTGTGCAAGATGATCTGGCAAATTATCATAGAGGTCCATTATCTTTATTACCAAACCCCACTTATCAGGTGTGGATTCCTGTGAATAGCAGTGGGTGCATCTTTCCAAGACAGCTTGAGGTATAATCATTTGGGTTTTATGCATCTTTGTTTCTGGAGACTGTCACCCCTGAGCACACATTTTTGGATAGAAGGGCCAGGATTCTCTTTAGCTCCTGAGGAATCCCATTCCTTTGCAAAAACTATGGTTGAAAGCAAAGCCTTGAACAAGAGGCTTCCTCTTGAAAAGCAATCTCAGTGGTTTACAGCAATCTGCACTTCTTGCATCTCCTTTGCAGAGGCTTTTAATGGATGTTCACTTCTTTTTTTGAACACATGCCGTTTCTGTACGATGACAGCAACAGAGTTAGATTAGCAAATGAAAAATGAGCTCTATATTTCCCATTTCAGATAAACTAGAAATTATAGATTTCTAAAATTATTTTGGTATTAAAAGCTACAACTAAGCTATCAGTTCATCAGTGAAATAAAAATCATCATATATGCCAAAGGATGTATTTTTTTTCTTCTGGAACATTGTAAACCAGGAAAAAATGAGGTCTGAAGCAACGTAAGGAAAGCTATGCAATACTGAGAAACATGAAATATTCTGACATCAGGTGTCTCAAATTCTGCTGTGCTCATTCTTTTCGACTTCTTAATAAGTTCAAAACCTGTTTGATGTACTTTGAACAATATCATCAATCTCTGTTATCTGTGGTTATGAGGAGGTTATTCTGTAGACTGGTATAAGTTGGATATTTCAGGTACTGTGGAGCATATGGCAGAGCGAGTCCTCTGAATATATCTGTAATACTGCCAGCTTAGGTCTCCCATTGATAGATTTGAGCTTGAAGTGATAGTTTTTCAGTGACTCCTGTTGATTAATCATGCCCATACCACAGTCCCAGTGGGGTAGATGATGGGAGGGTGCACTGCCCCAGGCACTCCTGGGCGCTGATGCTGCTTCCATACATTCATGTCATGGAGTGTCCAAGATAATGGGAAAGGCCAAATGCAGTAAAACAGGATGGCTGGGCTGATCACCTCTTCAGGTCATGCTGCTATCAACAGGTTATGATCCTTGTCTGAGAGCAGATGCCTGAGTCCTATAAAGATGCTTCGACACTTTTTCCTCCTCACCCTCTATGGCCAGTAGCCTTAGAGAAATGAGATTTGTCGAGGGAGTGAAGCCTTGGTTTCACTTTTAGCTCAGATGTGAGAATTTGTATCCCATACCTCTTTCTGTCTCTGAAGAGTGCCAAGTAACACAGTGCAGTTCCTGAGGAGTCTCTCCATGTCCTTGCACTGCGCTGCTGCCACGGGTTTGCAGCTGGCAGGGCTTGTGGGGGACAAGAGGGAGGTGGACATCAGGCCTAGGCATAGTCTGCCTGTATACTGTAGATGGAGAAGCATTATCATCTGATGCTTCTTATTTCTGGGATCAGTCACTGTATCACTGCCTTTCTTTCCTGCATCCAGCTCATGGGCTAATGGCAAAAAATTTTATTATTCTTTTACAGTTTGTTATGCTTTTTTACTATTGTAGAGTCATCTGTCACTCCTTGTCCTCTACTGCTTCCATGGTGATTTACCTTTGTTTAATCAGCAAATTTGATGATCACTGTTCTCCTTTTCTTTTTCCTCTAGAAGCTATTAATAAAGATAATAAAAAGGACACATTTACCCTTAAAAATTCTGTTATCTCTCTCTTTTTGGTTTGGTAGCATCCCTTTCAAAGGATCCTGGTGCAGATGAAGTAAAATCACTGTGTTAACCAACATTACAGACTTCACAGCCATCCACCTATGCATATATCAATTTGAAGAACAATTTCTCACATGATACTGAAATCCACATATGTTAGATAACTACTTAAAAACAAGAACATTGTAACTATTTTGAAAAATAGTAGACTCCATTCCAGTTATGATTACTTTTCTATCAATTTCTTTATTTGTGACTTAATGGAATATTGCCTTGATACCTTGTATCCCTGTTGTAATTTGACTAATATTTTACTATGACAAGTAGGATAAATATAACTAATGATTATTTTATAAAGATTGGCCAGGGGTGAGATAGGCAGAGATTGCTATATAGTGTAAGAAATCACTAAAAAATTTCCTAAGGAAATAAGAATATCTTTACTTTATGGGTCAGTTCTTAAGATATTTGATGTAATTTAGTAAAATTTCTAGCAATATCTGTTCAAATGCTGAATACCATAAGAATACATTTGTAGAAGAGAATACAAGATGGTTGTGCTGGTTTGACCTTGGTTGGTATTGGAAAAGAAGGAAGTGAAACATCCCCGGAAATGGTTCTCCTGAGAGACTCTTGGGAGTTTCAGAGGAAGCCAGTGTCTGTCCAGTTCTGAGAACTGACAGCTTTATAAGCCATTCAGCGTTGAGTTCCACCCCCGTGAATACCATTGTGAAGCCCGGGAAACTCCGAACTCTCTCTCTTCGGCTTCTGGCTTCTAGCGAGGAGGGAAAGAGGCCCGGCCTGGTTCCAGCC
>VWYI01037102.1:0-17635 GCA_013399455.1 Anthoscopus minutus | reverse complement strand
GCTTTGAGAAGAGGAAAAAGACTTGTGTTTCTTAGAGATGAAGATGATTGTAGGAATTGGTAAAGTGAGTCTTTTTCTTTTGAACAGCCCATCTTTAAAAATGATACCCCATAAGTTGACAATGACCCATTGACTCAATGAAAGAAAATGGGAGGAGTTTCACAACAGCAGAGTTTTTTTTTCTGAACCGGGCAGCTGCTGTTTTGTGAAGATGCAAGCCACAGAGAGCTGTTCTTGTGGACATATCTCCAAGGTGTTGAAAAAGAAGACTCCTTGCCCTATGAGAATTGAAGAAAGATTATTGTAGAAGTGATAACTGATTTAAAATTCCAGATTTTGTTTTATGTTGTCAGGTGGGAAGGAAATAAGTGGGTAGGGGAGAGAAGTGTTCTAGAAGTTTCATTTGGACTTTTCCTTTTCATTTTGTTTTTTTCTAGTTTGTTAATAAATTTTCCTTATAGACTTAAGTTTGAGCCTGTGTTTTTCCTTTCTTCTAAAGTCATATCTCACAACAGAAAATAAGTAGGCTAGTGAGTTTTAGCTAGCTCTAAACCCACAACATTATTTGGTGCATTGGCCGGGAAATTTCAAATTGGCAATTTTAAAACCACTACAATGGTTTGTGTTGAAGGTATCTTAATGATTATATAGTTCCATCCCCTCTGCCATGGGCAGGGACACCTTTCACTAGACCAGATTGTTCAGGGCCACATACAACCTGGCCTTCAACACTTCCAGCAATGGGACAGCCCCAACTTTTCTGGGCAGCCTGTTCAAACATCTCACCAGCCTCTGAGTAAAGAATTTTGTTCTAATATCTTATCTAAACCCACTCTCCTTCAGTTTGAAGCTATTCGCCTTGTTCTGTCCCTACATGCCCTTCTAAAAAGTCTGTCTCCATCTTTCTTGTAGGCTCCCTATATGACAGAATTCAGACCTTCCAGGCTTCCAAAGTCTTGATTCTTTGTTAATTTTTATCATAATTATTGTTACTCAGAAATAACTTCACAGAGTCTGTTATCTCTGTTTCTCTCTGACACGTGGTGGGTATGCTTTCCTGTGTATCCTGAAGTTCTGGATTTGTGGATCTTTCCTTGGTGGACCACAGATTACTTACAGCTTGGACACTTGTGTTTCTGTCAGGATGTGCAGAGCAATGGTGACCATCCCCATCCTTTTGTAACACACACTGTCAGGATGAAGTGATATACTGAAGGGTTTAGAGGTGTGCTGAGTCACCACAGTTTAGGGATGTGCTTTGGACATGTATACAAAGTTTAAAGACTTAGTTAATGCAAATTGGGAATTATGAATTCTCTTTCTATTCTTCTTGCTTTTCTATAATGTTAGCACATGAATAACTTGTTCAATGACAAAGGGTATTCAAATTTGCCATTTGTGGCTCATCTGCAGTAGATTTTTTTCTTTCAGTTCTCTAGCAGCAAATTAAGAGTAAAAAAAAAAAAGGAAGATTGTAGCTTTCAACAGTCACATGGGGAGAATCTAACCTTTACAAACATGAAAAGGACCATCAGCCAACTAGCTGTTGGTTAATAAAAAGTCAAATTCTTTGTTGAACACAAATCTATATCATGAGACAGAAAGTGTCTCACTGTGAGCTCTCTGGAATAGCAGAAACAGCTAAGATTTCTTTTCCTAGGTCAATTCCACTTTTCCCAATTCCTAAAGTAAAACCTGAAATGTCAACAGCAACTACTTGCAGCTTTGTTCTCCTATTATTCTAGTTCTTGAAAAATCTAAAAAAAAAATCCAGTCTCTATGGATGTTATCTAGAAGAAGTCTAAACTGAAGAACTATGGAAACGAAAGAGACATTTCTTACTCTTATGTTTGAATTCATGCTCTTCAAACTGTTCTGATTTATTTCTATCATTCCTTCCTCATTTCTTTTTAAAAGCTGAAGTACCTTATTTTATTTAAAACATCATCCTATGTAAGACTTCACAGTTGGTAATCTTTCTGTTCCCCGACACTCTTTCGCAAACTCTAACTTTTCTTTCTTGGGATGACCAGTATTGGGTCCAGTCACCAAAATGTGGGTACCATGTATCAGCACCATGGCTTTATGATGTTTCCTTGCTACACCTTTCCAGTTACTTCCCTTTTGAATAGCACTTCTTCATTTGATTACTCTAGGCAAATCTGCTGTCAGAAAACTGTCCTAATTTCTTCTTATAAAATGCAGTATTTCACTGAGGAACTTGTTGCTACAGCATAGTAGAAATATCACAAATTTACATGGATTAAAGACATAATTAAATAAATTAATGACAGAAAAATTAATCAATGGCTATTAAATAACAGAAGGAATGTTGCTGGTTCAGGAGTTTCAGGCAACACAGCGTCAGGAGATGGGAGAGTATGGTGGGAAAGGACCATTAACGTCCTTTCCATGCTTCTCTCTAAACTTTTGCTATTGGTCTCAGTCAGGCAGGCAGAATTTTGTGCAAGGTGCACCTGGCTCAGATAGGCCATTGTTATGCCATGTTCTTAAGCTGCAGTAGTTAATATGTAGACCTTTAACATATTACTTCTGGTTTTCCCATGATGATAATGATTTTGCAGTTGTCAGTGTTGCAGTTCAGCTGACAACCTATTTACTGAAGACTGGAGACCTTTCAAAAGCCTCTGCTGTAGGGTTAGTGAACCTATTTCATTCTGAAGATTTGTCACTGCTGTGATCTTAAACAGGCTGTTTATAGGTATATTGAGCAAGGCAGGCTCAATTGTAGCTCCCTGGGAGATGGCCTTACTGAAATTCCTGCAGTGTGAACTTTTATTCTTGATTATTTCCCCCCATCATTTAAAGAATAATTTATATATGCAAGGTGTGTGGCAGTTTAGTTTCTTTAAGAGGCTCTGCAAATTGCTGTCTTCAGGCCCTTTTGTATAATCTTGCTCTACCTGCTCATTTCTCCTTCAAACAACATTAACTGGTTTGTGACAAATGACTCCCAGTACAAAAGTCAGACACTTATCTGTTACATTTCAACATGCACTCTAATTCTATGCATTCTACTTGGTGTAACCACTTTACCTAGCATGAAAATTTGTATGTGCATTTTCCACTTCCTCTAAGATCTCTGAAAAAAATTAGCATCGTGTTTCTGTGTCAAAGCTAGTGTAGATTTCAAATTACAACTCAGTACCCAGATTTTGAAGAAGGTGACAATGAGTACAGTCTGGGCCTGGCTCTTCTGCACCTCCCTCTGCTGACCCTTAGCCTTGAAGTGATTTTTTTTATCATATTCACCCTGCAGAGAAGGGCTGAAAGATGGAAAACTTTTCTATAATGAACAGTAATACAAACTGTTCATCTAACTAGTCTGTTATGGTCTTGTCTTCTTTTACATTCTTCTTTGTTTCTGTGCAATTACCTATCTATTCTCAATGCTGTTAGACTCATTGTGGCTATATTTTTCTTTTTCACCCTTATAGGGATGCTGATGTTCACCCTGGTATTATAGAATATATCTTTGGCAGTGACTCCCTAAACTGAGTCACATGCCTTGTCTGGGACTACCCTAAGTTTTCTTTCTTTTTTAATAGCAAGCATTAGGCAGAATTTCAGTCAATGACAGTGCTTGGTCAGATGGCTGCAAAGTTGGCTTCAGAGAGAACAGCAAATGATGTCTGGACTGATTCACTGCCTTTATAGTGGGTACAGAAGGAGTGACTCTGTTGTGTGCAGTTGTCCTGGTCATCCTTGGAGGATGGTCTAATGGTGGGTGTCTTAACAGCTGCAAGTGACTTACTTTCTCACTGTGCTGCTCTGCATTGATATTCTTCAGCAGTAGCCATGCCAGCCCTGCATGTAATGTAACACATGAACATGGTGCATGATGAATACTGAAACTACATTTGGAAGCCGTGCCTAGCTCAAGAGCTTTAACTTATTCATCCTTGCTGTAGAAGTAAGCCTTTATATCCTTAGGGTCTACAAACCTGGTGCTCTGCCTGTGGCCATTGAAGAAACATAATTCTTTATTACTACAGAAATGTAACCGTTTTTAACCTGTTGAAATGTAGAGGATATTGTGACTTTTACTCAAAAATCTGTTATTGGATTGTCCCCTGTCTTGGATTATTCCCTGGCACATAAAAGGCAGGGTCTTTTATGAGACTGTGTTTTCTGGATCAGGGAACATCTTTTATGGGTAATTGGACATCACTTAATAAGAATCATAGCAAATGCATTACTGTAACACCTTCTACTCCATCCTTTTGACCTTACTTACATCATGCATATTTTTTCTCTCTTCTGATACGAATATTAACCAGGAGGTCTTGCATTAGATTCATGTATTCATCCACTACCTGGGAAAACAGAGAGAGGAAAAGAATGATGCAGGGGACAAGGGCTTTTAGTATTCTGTAGCTGAGCTGTCTGATGTAATATGTTAGAGAATATAGGTGTCAGTTATGTGCAAAGAGCTTGAAAAATGACCAGACAGTGCCAAGCCCACAGTGCCTGTTGTCAGGAGGCCTAACAGTGTAATAAATCAACCTGTCTTGTGTCAAGGGTCATGTGGTGTGATGTTCAAAGCTGTTTGGCCAGCCAGATCCAGACAGGCATATGCTATTCATTTCTGAGCTGTTGGTGCTATCACTAGAACCTTCCTAAAGCAGTGTCTGCCCTGTGCTGCTTTGGGCTTTAAGTCAAGGTTCCAAAGGAGAAAGTATCTGGGAGAAGAAAATGAAGTGCTGCTTAGTTTCAGGTGTTACACTTCTCTGGAAGCTGGCTTGTCAGTTCTTCCCATGCCTTTTGTGTAGGACAGTGGTGCTTAACCTGTTCCTGATGGATGAGCCATACAGGCTCAACTAAATGATCCATTACAATCCCATTTACTGCACTTTTTAGCAACTGTTTTGCTTCCTTTTAAGTCCCATTCCTGCTATGCTTTTCACCTCTATTCTGCCATGTTTAGCTGTGCTGGAGGGAGGAAAATCTGCTCCTAGGCCTGCTGAGATAGGAGGAGCATCTTTCCATCTGCCTTCTCCTACCCTAGTGTTTGTAGGGCTGGATAGATACAGGCAAGCTGCAGTATGCATTTCAGGCCAGTCTGAAACTTCCTATGTTCAGGAGCTTTAATTAGGCTCACTAGATGGGAATATGCAGGGAGAAAGGTTAAGGCAGCAAATCAGGCTAATTACAGGCTGGAAGTCCCAGGAGTTCAGGTCAAGTGATCTTCTGTGGCCCTAATCTCTGAGAAAGAAGCTGTTAATGCTGTGCTCTCTGTGCCAGTGCTGCAGGGCTGCTGGTTTTCAAGCCAGGCACGTGGTGACTTCCCAAAGGACCATTCTTCCCTGGGTACCCACAAGGCAGGTCAAGCTACAAACCTGGGTAAGCTGGGTCACGAATTAGTATTTCCCCTCAGTGTTTTTGGGTGGTGATGGCAGTAGATCCTTGGTCTCTGCTTAGAGCACTCACAGATCCACAATCTATTAATCCATCCATCCATCAGGGGCTCATCAGGCTCCTACTGCACCCCAACCTCTCTCATATGCAGCTGGGGTACTGAAACATCCAACTGTCAGAAGCAAACTGATGTGAATACAAATGATGTGCAGCAAAAAAAGCTGGCACACATTTTACATAGCAAGTAATTTTGGAACCTGAAACAAATTTCAGAAGAACAACTGGGTAGCAGGCTTAAGGATTCTTAGCAGATATAGCATGGAGGAAGTTTCAGTGGGAGTCTGGCTTGGTCCAAATAGACAAAACCCCCTCCACTACAATGTCAAAAAAACCCCAAAATAAAAACATAATTCCAAGCCCAGAGACCATTCCCCAAAACCTATAAAAAATTAGGTTTAAACAAGGTGTAGAAGAAAGATTCAGCAGGAAAGGTGTGACTAAGACTTTAATTTGTTTGTTTACAGATTTTTTTTAAGATTTGTAAACTCTGATGTTTGAAAGTTAATTTTATTCAGAGGAACAACTATGGTTATAATGTAAATCTTAACTGTGCATGAGGTTTTTAATCATTTCACACATCCTATGTGGACTTTATTTCCACTGAGCATTTGAGCAGTTACTGTTTTTGAGAAACTTACAATCCCCACCTAGCCCCCCAAAACACACTGGTTACGTTCTTCTCAGACTGAGGAAAGTGCCATTGATTTCTATTTTTCTTGATATACCCAAATCATGGGAAGGTCTTTTACAACTTAAGATCAAAAGTTGCTAAAGTACTGGACTGGAAGTAGTGCTGGTGTCTCATACTCAGGGCACTGTGCAACAAAATCAGCTCTTACAACCCTCTACCACATCTGCACAGACCACGATGATGCCTTTGTAAATGGTTTTGAGAAACTTATAAGAAATCATTTGTATAAATAAGCAAGTCAAGTCAATATTGACAGAGCTTAACTGGAGTATCATGATGCAAGACAAAAGACAAAAAGCAGATTTGATCACTTTATGCCCATAAGTACATATCCAGGATTATTAATTTTCAAACTATTATTCAAAAGATACTGTCAAGGTTAAATGCTTGTGAAAAATTCAGTCTTTGTATTTCAATAGGAAACTTTGTAATGATGAAGCATTAGAACTGGAAATATTTCTCTCTCTGCTGTGCTTTAGGCAGTGCAATAATAAAAATACAACAAAGTATAAAACTAGAGCAAGGCAACAAATAGTGAAGACAGAGGGCAGAAAGGACCACTTGATGTAAAAGAGAAATATATTCTTTTTCTCCAACCATTAAATCAGTGCTCTTAATAGCAGCGCTGAACTATGTGTTATCATGCTAGACTTAGTGAGCAAGAATGCCATCTCAGAGTCTGAAACAGAAAGCCATGAATTAGAAGGCGTTCAGAAAATAAAAGGAAAGATGTCCAAAGAGTGACATACTGTTTCTTCCAGTGAGCTAATTGAGAAGATATTTTGCAAGATTTTTGTCCTTCCAGTGCTTACTGTAGAAAGGACCATAAAAATCATCCAGTTCCAATGTTTCTGCCATGGGCAGGGACAGCTTTCACTAGAAAGTTTGCTCAAAGTCTTGTCCAGTCTGGCCTTGAGCACTTCCATGGGTGGGCCATCCACAGCTTCTCTGAACAGCCAGTCCTAATGCCTCACCACCCTTGGTTTGAAAAGTGAGGGTATCAATATTTGATATGTGTATGTTTGGCATCAAAGCTGTCCAGTAAGTCCCTAGGACCCATGACCAATTTATTGCCCCCTCTGACATGTTAGAAAATGCTTACTGTTCTGTGAACAAACTGGGTAACTCCATTGGTTTGGAATCAAAATAGCAATTGAAATCCACCAATACTAAAAATCAAACTATTTTTGGCAGACTGCTGGTGTTAATGTACCTTTTTATAACATTGGCAATGTTTTTCCAGCTTGTAACAAACCAGCTAACCCTGTTGACTGTGGCCAATGCAAAGCAATATTGGTGGCCAAATGCAAATGCATTTGGTGGCCATAAGCAGGGGTGTGGGAGTGGCATGCATGTAAAGATAAAATATTTTTCCATGCCTCTGCAATCTTTGCTTTACCAACTACTTAAGAGCTGCTTGTCCAAGCAGCCTGTTGCTGTGCTTTGTGTGGGACACCCTAAATGCCAATTACTGACATGATTTAATATGATATATGGATGTTTTTGTTACTGAGCCATTTACAATAAAGCAATCACCTACACCCTTTCTACCTAACCTAGGGAAGAAGCAAGGTGGGACTGATTGCATTTTCCTGCCCTTCTGTCCCACGAGGAAAACATCTCAGTTGCCTACAGAGAACTGACCCAGGGTAGAAGGGCCATCATATGTCCCTGTGTGAAGGGTGTGCACTGGCCTGGGGAAGCCTGGAATCAGCTCTGCCATTCCAACTGTGAGCGCGTCCACCTTCATCTGCTGCACAGGTCTCTTGTTCTCTGGCTGATCTTCAAGAAGTCTTGATAAAAGCACTCCCTGCCTTTTCTGAAGGAATGAGAAACAGACATCGTCCTCTGCTTGAAGGTGAGCGTTTGACCTCTTGGAGGTCTTGAAGTTCTTGGAGGTCAATTGAAACAGATGGTGCTCTGTTTGTAGATGTGGAGCTGCTGCTCCCAAAGCGCTGCAGCCCCAGCAATGCCTGGCCCCAGCACATGGATTTATGAGGTTCCTGCTTGGGGCTGCAGAACCTGGGGGAGGGTGATGTGCCCTTGGATCACCCAGTCTTCACCCATCTGTGAAGGACTGCAAAACTACAAATGACTCTGAGAAGTCCATTTGTCCAGAACTTGGGTAAATGAACCATGGCTAGATCTCTTTGCTGGAAACAAGTGCGTAGCACTTGTCTTTGACATAATTCAGCTGGGCTTACATTTAGGATTAGGAAATGGAAAAATCTATAAGAGTAAATGTTAAAGAATAGCATATTGTAGTTTGTCAAGATTTTGAAAGATTAATAATTTCATATGAATATTTCTCACATTGGAAAGCTTTTATCACCAAGTTTAAAACCTTAATTAAAGGGTTAAAACCTCCTGGAATATCAAAAACATGTTTAAAATATTTAAGTAATGGCGCATGTTGATCAACCACCTATTTTCCTCCATATATTAATTTCTGGAAAAAATTTGATTTTTTAATTTTTATCTTTTCTCTGGCTAGGAATTTTTTTTCAGAGGTGGAAAGTGTTCTTTTTTCTTGGAATATCTTATCGCAAAGCAGTTGTTTCTGTTGATTAAACTTCCCAGGCAGTGAAAGACTAGTCATGAACTGCTAACTACCATGACAGAGCCCCATGCCCCACTGGTCCTTCATCTTCTGGACTCACCATAACATACACATGGTGCTCTGTGTAGCTGAAGGGATGATGCAGGTACAGCTTTTGTGAGCATCCCTTTCAGAGGGTGGTAATTGCTTCATGGCAGCTTTTGTGGTGTCAGCATTGTCTTCAGTTGGCATGGGAACACAACCAGAACCTCTGAAAGTTTTTTAGAAATAATTGGTTTGAGATGAAAAATCTCAGACTTTCAAACAGACTGCATGCTTTCTCTGTTTTTGCCGTCAGAAATGACCAATAGCCTTGAATCTTGAATACTTCCCTGATTAAAGCTTTACATAAACAGACATGTTTTCTGCAAAATTTTTGGCTCTGACAAAGCAGCATATTCTGATGAGACTTCATTTAACAAAAATGTTCTGACCAGCTCCAGATGCATACTTTAGATATGCATAGATAGTTTCAATTGCCTAGAAAGAACCATCTAGTAGACCGACAGGGTTTGCCAAAAGCAATTATATTTTATCTCAATTTGGTTTCACACCATTTGTGACTATCCAAGATCATGCTTTGGTAAAACAAACAGATATGGTTCAAACTGCAGCAAGAAGCTAAACTGTAAAAGACAAATATATCTATATGTTGTGTTACAGTAAAAATTAATATTGTGCTGCTAGAGAATGCCATCCACATCTGTAGCAAATAAAAAGAGAGAAGATTATAGGATATTATATTCTGAGGAGCAATGTGGCCAGTGAGGCAGAACTTGATCCACAATTGCCAAGTTACAACCTGATAATACACCATCAATTCTGAACGGTACCGATCGGCGATGGTGCTCCATAATCTAAGCAATTTCTTCAAACGGTTCCACAAAGTTCCAAGATCTACTGTACTGAAGGCAGCAGAAAGATCCATCAGGAGGAGTGCTGTAATTTAACTTGAATCAGCAGCTGGTGATAAATCATTTGCGACCTTAAGTAAAGCAATCCTAGGACAGTGGTACTCCCTGGAGCCAGACTGAAAACTCTCATATAATCCATTCCCAGATAAAATTGCTGGTAGTAAAAGGGCAACCACTTGCTTCATCTCTCCTTTCCTCACATCCCAAAAAAAGAGTGTTTGTCCAGTTGTCATTAGGTAGACCAGAAATCTGCAATGTGAAAGAGGGGAAGCTTTTCCCACTAACAAAAAGTAGCTCAGGACTTGCAGAAAGCAGAGAGTCATTAACCATGTTAGCTATAAATGAAGCAAAGCACTGAAAGACCGTCCGCAAGCAGCCATATGGGCCAAGAGTCAAACCCAGGAGTAATGGAGCATGATTGCTTTCCCAACTGTGTGATCTCAGCAAGAAGCAAATACAAATGTATAACACTTGCAGATACAGGCACTGGGAGCATAATTGCCAGCCCTAGTGCTGAACAGTCGCAGCTGATTAGAAATTCACTCTGTACTTGCAGAATTCCTCACAGGAGGCAGCTGAAGGATTGTGCACAAGGAGTGATTTGTGGGGCAAAATGTGATCAATAGCACAAAATAAGGCTTTAGGTCTGTTTTTTCTCATTAATAACAGAACAAAAAAAAGTAGATCTGGCTAGATCAAATGCAATGTACTGAGACTGCAACAGCTTGGTGCTTCAGGAGACTAATTTCTGGACTAAACAGTCATTGAAATAATTCCATGAGCTGCTGTCTTTGCCTTAGTCAACTCCTGTGATCACGAAGGCAGGTAGTAAAGCACAGAAAACCGAGAATAAATCAGGAGCTTCACAGACTTGTTTGGTTTTTAAATGAAAGGAAATTGCAAGAATAGAAAAAAACATGGTTTGCACAAGATGGTGAGGTAGGTAAATTTTATGTAGTTAATAAAATGAATGTTGGATCTCTCATTTGTCCTGGTTATCTTTGAAGACTTTGACAGGTTGCTTAGAACACAGCATAATCCTAGGAGAGGTAAATATGAGATATTTACAAATTACAGGACAAATTATGCATTTTGATCACTATCAAACCTGTACAGATATCCAGACAGGACTAACTAGACCCTGCTTCTAATGCAGGTCATCTTCTAGAAGAATCATTATAATACACTTTTTCTAGCTGTTTTTCCAAATAGTTTTATAGTTCACTCTCACACTTAGATTAATTGTTTAAGCCAAAAAAACACCCATTTCTCATGATAATTATTGTGGAAACACAACAAAAAAACAGAGAAGAAAAGAAAATACCACCACTCCTAAAGAATCACCAGTCTCGTACAGACTGCATCTCAACTGTAACTTTTAATGATCTGGGCCTGGGACTCCATTAGTGTTTAATAAATAATGATGATTATACCCTACCTGCACAATGCATGCCAAACTCCCATTGATGTCGATGTGAGTTCTTGGCACAGACTGATGGCAGGATACTCCTGTGACAGAGATGAATTTTCCATTAGAACAAAATGAGTAAGACCTGTCTCAGTCAGCAGAATTCTCAGCTACAACAGACATTCCTCAGGGGCTCAGCGAAAGATGCCCATCCTGAGTGGTTGAAAGCAAATTGGGTGGGAAGCAGTGAAGCAGGCTTGGACAGCCACAAAACCAATTTGGGTTGAGGTAAAATTGCCCCGATGTAAAAATTATATGTATAAAATGTAATTAGATCCATATTTAATTTGTATTGTGGAAATCTTAGCTTTCTTTCTTATCACACCACAAGGGAAATTGGTATTTTGTTTTCTATGAAGGCAAAGGATAATATTAGGGCAGGAAGAGTGAGGATGCAGATGTATTGAACAATCTTTTGAAAACCAGCTTTTATTTAGAGTATATCAAGGAAAAATTAAACGCTCTTTTGGTGAACAACAGGAAATCATTACCCACACAGAAATTTGGACCATGAGTCTTACCATTCAGTTGCATTCTTTTCTTTGAAGATTTTGTAAAAAATGCAGAGATGAGGAATTTATTTGAAACTAGCAGTGTGTGAGACAGGAGACAGCTGAGCACAACAGGGACACAGAGAGAAATCTCTTGCTGTGTGGTCTTGAGAAAAAACAAAAGAGAAATTGGAGGTATTGGCACGGGGTTGGTTCAAAAGACTTGAATCTGAATCTGTAAGTCAAGAAAAAGCCTCTGCTATTTTGGCATTAATTTTTGTTGTGGAATAGACATGGAATTTCTATAGGCATAGAATTTACAGAAAGACTAGTGCCCAGTTTTATTCTCAGCTGTTCCTCTCAGACATCTGCACAATTTGCTTGACCATTTGAGTAAAAAGAAGTAACACTTTCTACCAGTTTTAAGGTGAACAATGAAGACAAAAAGGGAAATTGGAAAATATAAGAGGCCACAAATAACTCAGTTGCCTTTTTGAAGGATATTTAATGATAATAATAGACTGTTGCTAAGTGAGCAAGTATATTTTCAGAAGGAAAAGCATAATTATTAGAACATATGCCCTAGAAAATCAGGTGGAAAGGATTAATCTGGTAAGGGAAATACCTGTGCTCCAGTTTTNCCCCCCCCCAAAAAATCACACCTTAGCACAGGCAATTAGAACAGCACAGGACACCATCATCTACTTCCGTGAAAAATAAAAGCCAAAAATAGTTCAAAGTAAGAAGGATGACAATTTTTGTCAATGAAATATTTTTATATTTTTATCAGTAAAATAAATAAATATATCAGAAAGATTTCATTTTTTTCTGCATTCAAGTGTTATGGTAATGCACAACATAGGGTTAGGATTATTGGCAGTTTCCAATATATATATTGTTTTATAACAATAATTTTTGGATGTGTAGAACTGAGATATCTGTTTAGTAGGTGTGCATTTGTAAAACTGACAGTACATGTCTCATTAAAATTGTGCAAATTAGGTACCCAAAACCCAGACTGGCATTTCAAAACTCTGTTTCAGGTTTCTGTGGGTGCTACTAGAAAACTGTGCTTCATATTTAATAATATTTTCAGGTTTTATTGCTCTAAAAAGTGATCCAAACAATTTATTTTACTCTCATTACAGCTTTTACATGGCATAGTGCGAAGAATGTAAATATTTCTTGAGCTACTTAGTGGTGCAAATAGAAATGTGAAAATATTTATTGCTGAAACAAAAGTACAATCTCTATTGCTTAATTATGATAATCTAGGGAAATTATTCTTGCATAATTCCATATAAAGTAGTAAGAGAAAAATAGCTAGATGTTCTTTTCTATTGCTTGCCCTCAATAGGTCCAGGTAAGATTCTATAAACTTGTATTTTCATGTCAAATTTCTTGCTTAAGCTGTATTTTGGAAGAAGTGTAGTACTTAATCTATATATAATAATAATAATAATCTATACTATAATCACTATTGCTTGTGCTGAGAGAACCACTGCTGAAATTCTGGGAGAATTACAGATTTTAGTGTAATGTCATTTAAACTAATCTCTGAAATGGTAAGGATTTTTATTTATGTATTTGTACTTTTAATTTTTTTTTTTACTTTAAGGTCATGAATCTGTTTTCTAGAAGCTAAAAAGTTTTTAACTGAACCTAAGATATTTCTAGTCCTTCTGGCTGTGAAGATAACTTCTCAATATAAATAATTATTACTACTAAGTTTATAGAGTATACAACCCTTGAATCTGTGGGACTTATTATGTTTTGTGTAAATATGTATAGATTAGACTTGCCTAATGTGAAATTTTAAAATGTGAGCATTTAATTTCAATTCTGGGTCTGGAACAACCAGCTGGAAAAGATAAATAATTATGGCCTATAGAACTGCAAGGTGTTTCATCAGGTTTACATGACAGGAGGACTGCCAGCTCTAAGGCTTCAAAGGACTTTCTGGGGAAAAGAGGCAAACTTTAGGAGTAGCAAAAAATATGTAGCTTGGTTTTCCATGCTGCTCTGTTTGGTTTTGCCTTGTTGAATATCTTTGCTATGGCTGGAGCACTCCAGAGAGCTCCTGAGAGTCAAAGAGAGGCTGCTTTGGTGTCCAAATGACACCTGAGCTCCTGCCAGTCCCTGTTGTGGGGACACAGACTTGTGTCTCTCTTCCCTACCTGGCTGTGTGCTTCTGTGATATTTGGAGGAATTTACACCCTTGATACCTCTAATATGTTACAGATGTCTTAAGCAGGCAAAACAATTCGCAAGTTACCCAGGGGAGGTGGAACTAAGACACACAAACTAGGTAAACTTTATTTCCTTAGAAGAGTCTGGAACATAAATCATGAGGAGCAGCTGGGGCAGCTAGGATTCTTTCACCTGGAGAAAAGGAGCCTCATCCAGGACCCTATCACTCTCCAACTCCCTGAAAGGCAACCCCAGCAAGGTAAAGGTTGATCTTCTCTCCAAGGTAACAGAACAAGGGGAAGGTGCTTCAAGTTGCACCAGGGGAGATTTAAGATGGACACTGGACATTTTTTTGTCACCAAAAGTGTTATTAAATACCGAAACCGTCTGCCCAGGGAAAAAGAGGAGTCACCGTCCCCAGAGACATTTAAAATACATGTAAATGTGACTCTTAGGGACATGGTTTAGTGGTGGATTTGGCAGTGCTGGGTTAATGATTTGACTCAATGATCTTAGAGAACTTTTCCAACATAAATGATTCTGTGATTTTAAAACCAGTTGAGTCAAGCACTTTTTCAATCCCAAACAGAAATTCTGAGCATGAGCTCCCACAGGAAAACTAACACGGCATCTTCCCAGCTTAATTTCTGTTCTGGTGCTGTCTCACAGTCACTTCCAACTGAGTTGAATCCAGGATGCTTAAGAGAGAGATTTTTCTTGCCCCTGCTTTCCTTGCCTTGGGTCTACAGACTTTTCTTTTGGGGTTTGTTCTCAGAACAGCCCATCACCATACTGCAGACTAAGAGTGAGCTGATGATGGCTTTTTGCTCTACAAGCTATTTTACTTTGTTTCAAAAATGTCTCCTTTTATTTCAGTAGTTACTCTGGTGATGGAAGTGAGAGTCTGGATAAAGTCCAGTGCTGTGTATCTCACTGAAAACCAAACTCACTGGCTGCTGACAACTGATAGTGCCTCCCCAGGTCCTCACTCCCTCCTCCAGAGTGAGCAAGTGGATTTTGGTGAATTTGACACAAAATACAGCTTAAATACAGCCTTTCCCCAAATCCTTGTGTAATGCATTTTATCCCTGTGATAGGTGTGCTGCTTTGATGTGATGTCACCTGAGGATGATCTCAGGGAGAATTTAGTTATACCACAGCACTGTGTGTGATTTGGATACCATTTGTATGTAAAACTGCAATACTTTACCACTGTTATGCTTTTACCTCAAGGCAATTAGTATGGATGCATTGCATGAGATAAAATCCAGAGCTTTTTCAGTGAAGACACATTATACATTATTAGACTTGAGTGACCTTTCATGTTCTGTTTGCCCAGAAAGTTTATATCATCCCAGAACAGTTGTGTTTTCTGCCTGATGTTTTATCTGTGCTCGAGAAAAGGGAAAGGTAACTCAACTTTGCTCTTGTTTTTGTTCTTCTTTAAAGCTAAATAAAAGAGCTAAGCTCTGTTTTCTGGTTTTGTTGCACTGACTGTCTTTTCACACCTGCTCTGTTCATCCCACCTTTCCTTTCTTGCTTCCCTGCTCTCTGGATGATCTCTGTTCCTGCAGTGGCAGCTCCCTGCAGGAGGACGGAGGCAGCCACAGCTGCTGCCCACGGCTCTGTCTGCAGCTCTGGGGGTGTGTGGGGGTCTCTGCTGCAGTGCAGGGACAGGGGGAACATTTTGGGCAGCATCAGAGCTGCAGGTGGGTTTTCTCTGCAAACAGAGGCCTTGCCTAAAATCATGAGATAAATGATGTTTCTCTGAAAGGAAGCACAGTCACCATCTTTCAGTGGTACCATCTAATTTTAGTTGCATGGCTTGCAATGAAACTATAAATAACATGTACAATTTCTTTTGCTTCATTTGTATTTAAGAAACATATTTATTACATAAACCCTTCTTATTTTCTAGCAGTAATTCTACAGCTATGTTTGCCATAGCAGCTCCCTAGTTACATTACTGCAATTATAATAAATTATTGAAGCAGAAGCCTAAATATGTACCTAGACTACTCTTTCAATTTTAATTCCAATTTAAATATTTTATATAGTTTTCCTATAGATTCTTCATTGATGGCTAGTAATTGCACCAACAGAGAAAATATAGTTTTGTTTTGAAAGATGCTTTTGGAAATTGTACCGGCATTGTTAATTATTCAAGGCAAAGAAACAAGTTAAGACTGTCTGCCTTCACCATGTCAACAGGATAAAAGAGAAATATTGTTAGTATCTAGATGGGTATATTAAGCCCAGTTATAAATTTGGTTGAGCAAGGAGAGGAAAGTTAGAGACATGCCTGAGACACACTATGAGCATCTGCTCTTCAATGCAGAGATGAGTTTTTGCAGTTAGAGCTATTTTATTAACTGGTTTAATTTGAAGTTGGAATAGGAATGGAAAAATAATTGCTGCCACCCATACTCTCAGTCCTACCCCCTACCCCTCACAGTTTTCTGGTCAAACTATATTTTTCTGCTTTCCCTTGATATGTGTTACCCTTTTCTGTAAGAAGCTGGGGTTGATCATCCTGATGGGTCCCTTTCAACTCAGTAATTTTTAATGATAACATAAGTCATAATTTACTACTTGTATGGTGAATGGCAATGATAGTAATGTACCAGCAGATTAGGTAAATCAAAAGAGAAGAGGATTTTTGTGTCAATATGTTATTAGTTTTCTTTTTTTAGTTTGATTTTTTTTGGTATTTTTTCCATTTTAAGAACCTGTACCTGCTGAGTAATAAATTTAGTTAGCAGTTATCTAGCACAGAGGGTCAATTTCCATTGTAAGCTTCAGATAGGAAATGGCAGGTTTCTGCTTGCCTCTTTTCTACAAGCTTCTATTGTTCTATTTCTGCAAACTCTCAGTAAGTTTGAAAAAGAAAAAGAATTTTTTTAAATTGCCTCATATTATAGAATTAAGTTTTTTATTAAAATAATTAAAAGATTTAATGAAGAATGCAATTTTTTTGAAGACATGAATTCAGAAATCTGTCATGAATTTTCTACATGTTGACTAATGAATAAAAAGAATAATTTTCCTTAAATTCTGTTATCTGTCACAGGAATAACACATCTTAATAATAAATAACATTTCTTTCTAATTAGCTAACGTTTTGTGTATAAATTAATGCTGGCCAGATAGCAAACATAAGAATTATGACACCTCTCTTCGTAGAAAACTGGGCACAAGAGTGAGGCATGTATTGAAGAATGCATGGCTGTGATCATTATCTGGCAACTATTTTAATAACAATTTTAATAACTGGTTACCTAATTGCATACATGAGACTATTTTTAGTTGAACTCCTTGCTAGTATCATGTCTCTTCATTTTACAATGCTTACTTTACAAAATGCTATGAAAACAATAGGATTCAATTCCCATTCAGAAAGTTGGAAATAGCTTTGCAGTTTGGTGAAACTTCAAAACCTTTCATATTTCACAAGATAAAGCCACAACATTTTGAAGATGAGAGTGAGGATATGAGATTGGAGTGCTCCAGTGAGGATCCTGGACTGCAAGAGAACCAACTCTTGACGTGGGTCTTTTTAAGGGGACTTCAATTTCTGTGGCTGTTACAAGCACAAGGTTATTCTCTTTCTCGTCTGTCTGTCTGTCTGCCTCTCTCATTCTCTCATTTTGATCAGAAATTCTGACCTGGAGCAAAGAAACCTTTCTGTAGCAGTGTGTGACGCAAGGTCCACGTGTTTCGAATCTCCCCAAGACTCGCGGGGTTTCTGGCTAACCCTAGAGAATTCCGGTGAGAGCAGCAAAGGATAGAGTTACATGAGTGTCAATCTGTTTTTATCCACACCCCCTCTCCTTCGATTGGTAA
>VWYI01037084.1:20666-66814 GCA_013399455.1 Anthoscopus minutus | reverse complement strand
TATATATATATATATATATATCCTGTCTGGGATTTTTCTAATCTCATTCTATAATGCACTTGGGCTCCTTGTTATTTTCTACTTTTCTTTGAGGCTTACTCTTGAGCTGCCATGGACTATAAGGGAATATGCCCACTTTTATCCTTAAAGCCCAACAGCCAGGCTGACTGCAGAAAGACAAAGTTCTAACTCAGAAGACTGAAGTTATATCTGCACAAGTAGTGCAGGCCCACGAGTGAAGACTTGTAGAGCAAACCTGGTGGTACCAAGAATGCAACATCCAAACTGTATTTCAGGTGTGTTTACTCAGACTAGTTGATAATTAGCTTCTGTGGACTGAATGCCCCATAACTGTATCTATTGTACTCATCTTCAATTCTCAATTAAGTAAAAAAATCCAGTTAACAATTCCTGTTACCGCTTCATGACACTAAGTACAGAAACTGGGAATGACTGGGATATCCACTTTAAAATGCACTCCTGATATAAATCCCAAATTGTGCAAGCACCTGGACAGGGTATGATTTTATGAATGCACATAAAAGTGTTGTGGCACAAAAACTTGGAATTTAATATTCTTACTTGCTTTGTTAGAATTCAGGCAAAGTACTCAGCCCTAAAATTTGACATTTTACTCTGCTTCACATATTCTGACTCTAAAGCATTGAATTCAAATTAGTCCTGGAAGCAGTCATGCTGGAAGCTTAAAACTCTATTTGCATATTCCATTTGGGCTACTACTGTAAATTTAGACTTTAAGATTGCTCTTTGATGTATATTTTCTATTTTTTTTAATCCACTCATAACCTTCTTCATGAAAGTTTTCTACAAAGACATAATATATCAGATTCCAAGGTATGATATCTTCAACTGAATGAAACAGATGTGAAATGTGACATTTTTTCTGGGTGGCAGGGTCTGTTGATAAGAAATTTCCTTTATTACTACCCATGTTTGCTCATTTCAATAATGGGATGATGACTGTAGTAAAGGTCATATTGGTTCAATACAGCATAAAAAAAAAGCATAGAGAATTTTGCACTGTACATCAAAGAAATGTTCTTATGAATTTAATAATTTTATCTTTGATTTATTAGATGTAACATTTAACTATCTGCTAATGTGGTAACTGCATAAAATGTTAGCAATTTGCACTTGGATGCAAGCCCAAAATAATAGCTGGAATTAAATTGGTGAAAACTTAGCTCTTCAGATGTTAGCTGTACGTTCCCATGTCTTTATTTTCTCAAGTAAAAGATTTGGAGTGAAATATGGCTTTGGAACAATATAATGCTTCATAAGAGCTGCACAGACCTTAGTGAGAGTGGAGTGAAGAACTTCTTACAGAGATGGAAGATTTTAATCTTTTCTGCTTTCTCCAAATACCCTCGGGAGGCAGGAAAATAATGGATAAGTAGCACACAGTTCTCACGTGGCCTCTGCCAGCCCTTCCTATCAGCACCTGTCAAAGCTTCATCTGCAGGTTGATTTAACATGTAGTCACTCAGAAAGGACGCTTTCATATCAAACCTCCTTATCTACCTACTCTGGTTGTGATAGATGGAGGAGGTCGTGGCCTTGGGAGGAGTTATTTGCTGATTTTCCCCTCTCTCTTTTTCCCTGAGTTTTTTATTTGAAAGGGAATCTGAGTGGTGCTATTTACAGCCCTGTTGAGGAAGATTAGCAGACCTGAGGGACAGCGGTACAGATATAAATTCTGTGATGCTGTTGCTCCAGGCCCGCAGAGATGAAAGTACAGCGCTGAGGGTGCAGCACAGCACAGTTGGTGTCTGCCTGCCAGGAACATGAAGGTAACAAAAACATATTTACAGAGGTATTGAGAGTCATGGTTTGGGGAGGTGCTTTTGGGCACCCCATAATCGGTCACCTCTTGCTTCCTCCTCCTCCTCCTCCTCCTCCTCTTCCTTTCAGCTCTTTGTTCCACCTCCTCTTCCAATCAACGAGGATGCATCTTATTTATCTATCGTGTGCTAAAATTTTCACTATTCCCAGAGCTGATTTGAAAGACTGCGCTGGTTTTCTTTACTTTGTTATATATTTAATATAAAATTTTTACTTTGCCAAAATGACACTTTTTAGAATTTTATCAGTCTTTAATTACTACTCCAGTCTTGCAAATGTTCTTTTTCAGAACTCTTAAGTAAAAAGCGTGGGTTTTCCTGCCATTCACTGAATTATTGTATGCAAGACCTATCATTCCGTGTCTTAGAATTTCTGCTCAAACGTGGTATTTGAAACAAAGCTTTCCCTACAGCAGATACTCATTGTTTGTTCTATACTACACATTTACCATGCTAGAATATCTAGCTCCTCTTAAAATTGCCCATTACCACCTGTTTAAGAACACCTCTATTGACATTGTAATCTGCTGAACCACTTATGCATGCACATGCAGAAATTCCTTTTCAGACCTGAAATCCTCAGTCAGATACATTTGTAGTTGTAGATGTCAAAGCTACCCATCTCAAGTCCACTCAGAAGCTGTGTGACCACCTATGAATCTCTAACTTTCTTTTAATTCCCTCTTTTAATAGCATCTTTTCCTTTTTTTTTTTACCCCTGCCTCAGAAAAGCATTGAGATCCCTGAGTTAATGCTGGCTGAAAAGCTTCAGTGATAGTAAAGGATAGCACAATCTTGTCCTTTTAAGATCCAAACTGATAGTAAAGCAAATTAATTTATGTATTTTTGTATAAGAAAAAAATCATAAGTTTTAGAGTTGTTACAACTACTGTATTTATTAAGATGTTTAAAATTGCAATCAATTGCATCTGATTCATGTATGGTTTAGAAGAAAATTCACTGAAATTTAAATAACTAGCTTTCAGTCAGTATTTATTTGATTTAAACTAATTTTTGTGTTTGAGCACTTTTTAGTTGTAAATTTGAAAGCAAAAAGTCAAAGATGACTTGAGCGCAAAACAAAAACTCTAAAGCTGGCTCTTCCTGAACATTGTTTAAGCTCCCCTCCTATTTGACAGATATAACACTGCTTATCTTTTTATGATAATACTTGAACTTAAAAAATGAACACCGAATGAAGAACCTACCTCTGCATAGCCACATGCCCAAAACTGACACAAAGTTAGAGTTTTGGGTTTATTTCTCTTTTTAAGACCCAAAGCTGAATTACTAGAGATG
This sequence comes from Anthoscopus minutus, assembly GCA_013399455.1. NCBI lineage: Eukaryota > Metazoa > Chordata > Aves > Passeriformes > Paridae > Anthoscopus > Anthoscopus minutus. Next base: position 63,653 of record VWYI01037084.1, on the reverse strand, counting down.
ACGTACGCTGCTGTCACTGTAGTTTCTGTGGCCTTGGCACATTGGAACCAGTTATAGAAAATGGGTAAGAACACATTAAAAGAATTGGGTCTGGAGGGAGGATAGAGTTAGGGACACATATTGAGGAAAAGAGAGGAAGTGTAAGAGTAAAAAAAAATATAAAAAGAATTACGGATAGATTGGGAAAGGAAGAAAAATGCACAATGAAGAAAAAAGCAGAAAAGCAAGAAAGAAATAGATTTTGAGCAGGTTTTACTCAATTGTATCCCTTTAATCAGTTACTCCTGATCCTGTACCAAAAGAGGAGCCATTATATTGAAGTTCTTATAATTATTTAGTAAAAGAATTACCTTGCATTCAAATTGTGTCACTTAAATGACTTTTGGATATTTACGACTTTTTCTTTCCAACTTGGCTCTCAGTCTGTGTCCCTAGGTTCTTGGAATGCATTTTTTGTTAAAAGCTTCAGTGAAATATTTTGTGCTATCATTCTTGGCTAAACAGTTGCCCTTAAATACATGTAGCAGAAAAGTTTTGTGCCACTTGGGTTTGCTTTTCATAAGTGAGTTTCAGACAGGCATAACATTTCCTTGCCGACTCTGCCAGAAGGCACAACTGGCAAGCACAATTGCTTCTGTTTTTGTTCCATGAACAAAACTGTACAAGTCCAAGACCACACACTCAGCAGTACTAAAAAACATGAAGGAAAAAATTCTAGCAGAAGAAAAAAATCATTATAAAAAGAGAAACGGTGGCATAAGAAGATAGGATATCTTCTATTGAAATGCAATTTATGGATACATTCTGCATGCTCTGAAAAACCTGGTGTACACATCAGCATCCACTGCTGCTCATTCATAGTACAGGAAGTTCAGTGCATGAAGAAAGTAAAACATCCTCTCATTCTTTAGGAGTCACTGAATTCTCTGAATTTCTTTTTATTATTATTTATTTATTTCCCTCTTCTTCTGGCAAAAAAAAAGATGCCTATGTGGCTTAATTACCTCCTTTCATTAGTTTCCCTGTCTTTTGCATTCAAAACAACTCTTCTTACACTTCTCTTCATCTTCCCAAGTATCTTTTACTGATTTTGTAAGTGGAAAGGACATAAAAAGTGCAGGGGGAATATGAACAGCAATTCTCAACTACTTTTCTTACATTATGTGTCTTTATCAATGCCCTTTTGTATGGAAAGTAGTTGTCTATGCCTTTACCTATGAGCAATTCATATTTGTGTGTAGTTTGCTTTTAAAATATTTGGTTTTTTTCAGGTGGATATCTAAAAAGCAGTACTATTTCAAGAAGGTAGCTTTTGTTGTTCTGGTGACAGGTGGTCCCACTAAAGCATTAGTATTTATTTGCCTAGCTTCACTGGCTGTAGATAACAAATCTCCTGAACAATCCTCCCTTTCCTCAGAAAAGAGTCAAGGCTCATGCCTTCTGTGATACAACTTTTCCAATTTAAGCTCCTCTGTCACGGTTTCTCCTCGCAGAATCCTATTCCCTTACTTGAAAGCATTACAAACCAGGAGAGTGACCACCTGAAAGATGCATAGACCTTAAGAGTTCTTCCACAAGAACCTATATCACCTATCTGATTTTAGCAAGTTCATACAATATCTCCTTAACTTTGCCCTGGATGGAATTATGACAGGCCAAAATCTTGCAAAGGAAGCCAGATCAGTTAATGCAGACCCAGACTGAAAGTCCTCATCCAGGACAGGTGTTAAGCAAGGGCTTAAACAGATCTCTCTTCAGCAACCAGCCTTTGAATATATGCCATAGATGCCTTACTGAACAAGGATTGCTCATTGAAAAGAGCCTGAGAGCAACCATAGCTCCACTCAAGCTGGACACTTCCTATGGCAATGACAATATTGCACCTCTATAACTGAAACTGTGGTGGTTTCCAGAAGTCTCAGATTTTCAGTGGTTAACTTTCTTGGTTGAAATTGTTTTCCTGCCTTTAGACTCTCTTTGAAGTGTCACTGACTTTCATCTGCTGTTGTTCTTTGTCTGAACTGGTTGTCTATGTTGAACGTTTAAAAAACCCCTAAAAACCACCAACAAATACAATCAAATAAAAAAAAGTTCAATGGGTTGCAAAATAGAGAATATGCAATTATATTTTTAAAAAGTTAATGCAGTGGCTGTTACCAGAAAGTGATGACTGCCTGCAGTGACAAAATAAAGTTCAGTGCCTGAGCGATTCCACACTTACTGAGGTACTTTTGAAAGTGTATGCATTTTACTTCTAGCCAAGCTCTACTCCTTTTTGCTAGGAATAGGTTGTTTTAAGCTTCTTTAAACTTTGCAAACATTCAGTTCAAAGAGTCATTGATTTGTGAACTTAATGAGTTTTTAAAGGTTGGTTTAAGACATCGAATTTTTGAATATGTTGAACTGCAAATTCTAGTTGTAACAGACCAAGAATTTCAGGATAAAGACATTGTCTCCATGCATATTCACAAAGTATACATATGCATTTCTTATGGAAATTATTAACAACATTTTAAAGAGGAATCTAAGACAATCCAGAAACAGCAAAAAATAATTAGATTTTAGTGTTTTGCTTCAATGCCTTTAGTCACCTCAATGATGAGAATGTAACAACTCATGACGAAGCAGTAACTAAAAAATGGGATAAACTAGAATTTTGCCCTTGACTTTCTGGCTTATTCTGGTCTGCTGGTGTACATAAACTTGAAATTGTAGATTTCCACACATTAGGGTGACTTTATTTTCTCACTAGTAATACCCTTTCACAGCTCAGGTTTTCTGTTTGATTGAGTTATTTTTTACATGGCTGGGGACATCTAAGTGACTGTCTGGGGTAAATCCTTCTCAAAGGATCCTAATATAGCTTATCAACTGGTTTTGTCCTTTGTTTTGCAGTATTTCCAAGATCTTTTCATTTGTTTGCATACCACAAGCTGAAAAAGCCCCTTTTCTGTGTTAATGACGGCAACTGCTGAACTGTAAATCAAGTTATGTCCAGTTATTCCTGAACAAATTATCACAGATTATTCTGAAATAGCAATTTTACTTCTGCTCTGCCCTTCAGGCTCTGCATTTTAACATTTTTCATCTCCTTAAAATATCCTGTTATTATACTCATGTGTAATGTTTTTCAGACTGATGTTAAAAATGTGGTTTTTTCCTCATGTGTCACTATTTCTTTAACTTCTCAAGCATATATGAAATATATTCAAAACTGCTTGGTGGAAGAAATTTAGTTTTAATATCCATTTGCATGACAATGAGCTCCCATCCCAATATTGTGTTTACTAGCAGACTCACGTATCTTTATATTAATCTGTTCTCTCCAATACATACTAATTGTGTGGAGTAGGAATAAAAGCATCCAGAACATTCCAGGCCTATCTCCAGACAGATAAAATATAGAAAAGACAGAATGCAGAACTATTGTATTCTAGTCTGGGTAACTAGAAGTCTAGAAAACTGTAAACACAATTTGTTCTCACAATAATATTTTTCTTATCTGCCAGGCACTGTCAAAAAAAAAAGCTTAGACTGAAAATCCCAAGTTTAAAATATCCAATCAGACACAAATAGATAAGCTCATGACATAGCCAGAAATTTCTACCCTAGTTGAAAAATAATTTCAGAGAAAGTATTTCACATATTGGCATGGATGATGGCAATATTGGCAGGGCTGTTTTATATAGTAGTTTTGCCCCTAATTTATAATATCTCAAGTACACTTGATATTTCTGAGTAACACTCAGAAGCCACTTTGCAGGAGCTGTTTAGAAGGCTGTTCAGCAGATACTGCTAACATTTACCAGTGTTTACATTTTACTGTTATCTTGCTGCTATCTGGAGCAGAAAAAGCACGGGGAAAAAGGAAAAATAAGGAGGCAGCAAGGAGAACCTTGTGAAAAATCTGTAACCGGAGAGACACGAATTAGAGATAGTGAGGACAGATTAGGAAGAGGCCGTATCTATTCAAGAGAGAATGCACTCTCTGGAAACCAGAGGAGTTTGAACTCCCTTACCTCTTTCCCTGAGGGCACTTGTAGCCCGCTGCAAGCAGCCCCAGATGAGGAGTGTGAAGGACCCAGCCATGCAGCCGCTCTGTACCTTGGCTGGAAGCAGCCGCGCTCGCCCTTACAGCTGCCTCGCTGCCTTCTCATGGACTTACAGATCAGCACGGCACCTCATGAGAGGAGTTAGGAGCCGCATTTCAACACCCAGTAAGAAAATGTTAAGCTGACGAGGTATTAGGCTGCTAATACCAGAAATTTTTACCTTGATGGGAGCTCTTGTTCCAACTGAGGTTTTACCACAGTATGAAAACCTCCACATCTGTTTTTGCCCCAACTTGCATAACTGCTACAGCAGAGCAATGTATGCCCCTGATGCTCACTGAATATTTTCAGGCACTGTACTTTTTATATACACAAAACTTGACATCTTCTTCATTGATCACTTCTTTCCTACTTGTTCATCTTCCAGGTTCAGGATAAACTGCTGATGAACCTAGATTGACCAACTAGATTGACCAATGTTGTCATGAGGTAGAGTTCTTTAAGAATTTGTTACACCTTCTAAAAACGAAAGCTTTTGGGTTTGTGTAGACAAGGACCAATAATTATGACAAAAGAATCAAAGCCTAATCTAATGCAAAACACATGTAATTGCATTAAAAATTAGTAGCTAATTGGCATTAAGATGTTATGAGAAAACATTAAATCATCTGTTATAGTCATAAAAAGAAGCAGTGACAATTTACAGCAGAATCTAAATGAATTAAATCAGCACAATTCCTGCATATAAACAAGGATCACAGCAAATGAACATATTCTCTAGCTGTGTATGAGCCATTAAAACCGCTGTGTATGAGCCATTAAAACCACTGTGTATGAGCAAATTAAAACTACTATTGAAGTAGTACTGTAGCAAAATGATTTTTAAGAAGTGATAGAGAAAAAGGAATCAAAAGTGTCTTTTTTCCAATGAATCTTTACCTTTAATACATAATTAAAATTTGACTACTTAATTAGGTTTGGAGCATTTTTTTTTCTCAATAGATTTGTGTTTAATGTTTTTGTTTCTTTTTAGCCTTCTATTTACACAGGATATCAAATATTCCCTTATGCTTACTTTTTTTGGAGGTAGCTCACCTCTAGCAGTTTTTTGATGATTTGGTAAAGAGTATTGGAAATATCTTTTACTATGTTTTTTAGTGTGTATGTGTTCAGAGGGAAATTTAACATATAAATATTAAATCTCTTTTAACAAAAAATAAATGTATACATTTTGAATTGAATACAGTTGTCTTTGATTAACTGGGACACTCTCCTCAATATGCTATGCTGGGATCCCCCACTTTTGTCAAAGATAATTCTGGACAAAAAAAAAGACTGAAATACTAAATCAAATGTGGTTTAGTGGATACCCCACTTCTTTCAGTTTTCCACAAAAACAGAGAGGAAAAAAAATGTTGTCATTTGGATAGATTTTGTCTCCACAGCGAATGTTTGTTAAATTGATCTAAATTGATCTGAGTAAAATAAAAATTAAAATATTATGGCCAATTTTGGTGAGGAAGAATAATTCCAAAATACTAGGGATCAAAGCTTCCCTTTATAAAAACCAAAAAAGATTGCCCAAGAAAAGGAAATGCTTCTGAAAAGTTCTTAAATATTTTAGAAGGGATATAATTGTCTCATATCTACTACACCCATAATTATCTATAACTATGATAACACATATTAACAAAGACAAGGCCTTTCGAAGTTTGCTCTGTTGAACATAATATGCTTTCCTGTATAAGTCACCCCACCAACCTTTTTCTCCCCATTTCTTTTCTCTGAAACACCACCCTTTTTTTTTAATACAGGACAATATAGGTGTCAGCTTGCAGTGACTTTGAAAATGAAGATGTTTGCTGTACATGCAATTAGTCCATTAATTCTAATCCTAAGATATTTTACCAAGGGGTAGCCAAGAGGTTAGAGGGAGAGAACACCACTCTCTCTCTCAGCTTTAACAAATCCATTGTGAAAGGGACACCCTTCATCTCATTTATAAGACACATGGTCCCATAAAGCCAAGATTTATAAGGCTGTATAAATTATGCGTACTTGTCAACGAGACAAAAGCAGTCTCTGTCAGCATCGTGGTGTGCTTTTCATCCCTTCACAAAAAAGAAAGGAACGTGCAATTTTCAAAAGGTCTCCTTTCATCACCTGGAAACATCTACAGGATAAACTGAAAACAGAAGCAAACTTGTTTTGCTATCTGCATGTACCCGCTGGGCTTATGGATCGACAAGGAGAACACCAAGGAGAGTGGAGAGAAATCAAGAAAAGAACTGGAGCTTTGCTGTTTGTTTGAAATCTCTAACAAACTGGTTGTTAATTGCTGAGTTAATGGGTGCACAACTATGCCATCTTAGAGAAATAAGATACTTCGCAATTTTCAAGTGTAAAGTAAAATATGCATTTATTGGTAAAATCACAATACCACATATTCCTTCAGGTAAAGAGACAGTCTTAATGCAGTCAATGAGTATAAGATCTATTTCACTTTTGATTGATTTTCTGTTTCTGCTGGCCTTTCTACATGAATGAGGGAGCTAAAAACAAGAAAAAAATAAGAACATTATCAATTTAAACCCTCTGAAGAAATTATTATTAGGATTTAACATCATCTTCATCCTTCAAGTCTGAGCTGTTCATGGCTGCTATCTAGTATGGGATTATACCTATGTATGGATCCTGAGAAATTAGTTATGAATACAGGTTATTGAAATTTTCACTTATTATGTTGTTGGGAAAAAAATCACTTTTAAGTCAATGAAAATTTTCTTAAGTTCTGTTATAGAAAAACCAACAATACATAAAAACCCCCTCAAAACTTATTCTGGATCTTCATGACAAGACACAATCTCAATTGGAATAAGATCTATGAAAAAAAATAAAGGACTTAAAGTACTTTACATTTAAGAAAATTTTTTTCCTTCACCAAAAAGACACCACCTCAAGAAAACCACCACCAGGAAAAAAACCCAAACCAAACTCAAAACCCAACAAAAACTGAACCACATTCTCAAAATCATTACAGTTCAAGATGTGTAACTTCAAGTAAGTAGGTTTTTTATAAATAATAATACTTTTGGTATGCCACTACAATAAAACTGGTAGTATTAAACACAGTTCTGACCTTTTTGAAGGAAAGGTCCCTTCTGAGTAATGGTTATATTTTCAATAAATGGGATCCTGAACAAATGGAAAATAGGCTACTATTTTAATTAGCCTCAGTGAGTCAAGTTTAGTCTTTTCTGTCTTCACACAAATACAATATCCAGTGGTGTGTACAAGTGCTAAACACAGGCTGGCTCTGCATGCTTCTGTCAGAGCTAATCGCTCTGTGAGATACTAGAAGTGGAAGAAACTTTGGGGAGCCAAGCCATATGTGAAGAATGGTTGGTTGATAAGACTACCTTTCAGGGGCAGTAAAAGCAAAGAAAGGGTTTCCTGTTTGATAGCAGCAGAGATAACGAAACTCTGAATAAACTGATAGTATGTCAGCAGAAATTCAAGAAAATGCTTCTCCTTTTCTGTGTTTTTTACAGTATTTTTTGTTGTCTCTACAACAGAGTCAAGAGGCATCTCACACAAACGTCCTAATGACTCATATTTTCGTTTCTCCTAGGTTTGCTCAATCTTAACAATTGGTCACCAGCTTTCCAGTGCAAACTGCGAAGACTGAGATATTCTCCACTTACAACGAAATACTTCACACTATATTTTTCTACAGGATACCTAGGTATTCTAAAGGAAAGACAAATGAAGGCAGCTCCTTTTTTATGCATTTGTACTTATCATGGCAGTTAGTGGCCACAGCAATACAGTCAATCCATTGATCCAAATGACAGCAAAACAATGAGAGATGATGTGAAAGGAACATCAACTAGTCCCTCTGAAATACTGGGCTCAATACCTGCCTTTCAATAAAGCCTGACATCATAAGAAATATGCCTAGTAGCCTAAAATCATTACTTCTCTGCTTCAATCATATCAGCTACAATGGTAGCTTCTAGGCAAGGATAAAGCAAGAGTATATTAAATGTGTTTATGCTTAAATGAGCTCCAATCAGATAGAAAATACCACTTTACTTAAAGGAAATGTATTGCTGCTCACATGCATCAATGAGCTGCAACCTAGTATTCAGGAAAAAGATGTTTTTCAAGTTTTTCAGCTTGTTGTACTAAAACTTTCCCAACAAATACTTATTTATTCCAAGATACATTGACCCATCAATGTATTTACTCCTGAACATATTTCTAAGCATATGAGCACCCTCACTGAAGCTGACAGATCTATTTATTGGGTCGTTGGCTTAAATACACACTTCCATGCCAGCACACTGTTGGATCAGAGCCTATGAGCTGCAAAGAACGCTTACTAGCTACAATATTAATTGAGACACACAGGAATTGTAACCTCTCAGCACCTCTCCATATGTTATGACCTCATTTAGGGCTTCTGATCAGTTGCCAAACATTTACTTAGCTGTTAGCACACTGTAAGTTAATGTGTAACAACTGCAACAAACCCCGAAAATAGCGTATTTCAAGAAGACAGCTGAAAATCTCTGAGCTCTATTTAAAATATCTACAAAAAATCAATGTAAAAAGTGTAGTCACAGTTCTATAAATATGACATTATAAGTTATTTAAGTGTAATTTAGAGTTTAATAAACCTTGAATTTTTATTTGGGTTCTTCTCAGATCTTCTTATACAAACAGAACAGGAAAAAATATATCTGCATTATAAAGGTTTCTTTATCTTACCATTACCTGGGATTAGTACTGATACACCTTGAGAAAATGATACAGTATTTTCTTTATCTATGAAACTGAAGCAAATTTGTTGCTGTTGAGATTCAAATAAAAGATTGGGCTGGTTTAGGCTGGTGTAGAGCTCATTTTCTTTACACTAGCTGGTATGGGGCTGTGTTCAGGATTTGTTCTGAACACAGTGTTGATAATTCAGGGATGCTTTTGTTTCTTCTGAGCAGGGCTTGTACAGATCCAAGGCTCTTTCTGCCCCTCACCTCACCCTACCAGAGAGGAGGCTGGGGATGCTCAGGGAGTTGGGAGGGGACACAGCCAGGATAGCTGACCCCCAGTGACCAAAGGGATGTTCCAGACTATATGGCATCATGCTCAGCACATGCAGCTAAGGGAAGAAGGACAGGGAGGACACTTGGAGTAGTGGTATTTGTATTCCCAAGTAACCATTACGTGTGATGGAACTCAGCTTTCCCGGAATGACTGAGAACCTGCCTGTCCATGGGAAGTGGTGAAGGAATTCCTTGTTTTGCTTTGCTTGCATGCCCAGCTTTTGCTTTACCTATTAAACTGTCTTTATCCCAATTTATGAATTCTCTCACTTTCACTCTTTGGATCCATCTCCCCGCTCACCATGGCAGTGAGAGGGAGGTGTGATGTGGGGCTTAGTGGCCCTCTGGAATTATACCATGATAAAGGTCCAAGTAAATACATATTAATCCTTTTAAAGACAAGACAAGGAACAGCAAATTTGTTGGCGCCTTCCAAAGGTGACTGCAATCGATTTCTGTTTGAATTCTGAAACAGTTTTCATATGCCTAGCACTGTATTGTAAATATTTAGAACCACAAAATCCTGCTGTTGGTACAGAGAAATGTGAAGAATTATTCAAGGGTAGATCATGGTCTATTTAATTTGCAACATGCCAGCGACAGACGGCAGATGTAGGTTGCTGACCTTCAAGTGAATGCACTTATCCCTTAATATAAATACTCCTCAAACTATTTGTTCTTTTATTTCTCTAAATACACGGCATTTAATTTTGGGACTTCAGGCTGAAATTAGTACCATTTGAAGATGGCCTCAAATCACTCAGCTCAGGAAGGGTACCCCTGTCACCATGGCAGCACGGCCCTATGAACAGCTGTAAAGGCATCAGAGGACATGAGCAAACACTCAGGAGCATGGTTATTTCACTGTTACACTGCTATGGTTACCTGAACTGGCACATTGAAACCTGCTATGGGTAAACCCCTGCACTGATAAGAGTCTTGTGAAGAAGCTCATTCCATAAATCCACTCTTTACGGGGGTTTCCAGTTGAAATGCCATCTGCAAGTCATCTGAGCTACAGCCCACATGACATTTTCTGTCTGCCAAAACAAGCTGTAGAGCCTGTAGCCTACAGGCTACAGTTCTCAGCTTCTCCCAATCTTCAGGCCACAATACCCTTTCCATACCTTGTGAAAACTGTACAACCACCATAAACAGATGGAAAACCAAAGGGCCTCTCAGGAAAGACAGCAGAAGGAAAACACTGCTGACACAAAACCAGTTTGTTCAGCTTGTACTCTCCATCCAGATCCTTCCCAAGAGTGAAGACAACTAGGGAAAGGCTGCATGAGATGCCTGGACACTGGTGGCACACATTTGTGGCCACTTTCAATAGAGCAGGTCCACACAGCTCTGACAGCCAGGATGCTGCACAGCTACCACGTGCTGCTGTGCTGGGAGGGACTATGGACTGGCCAGAGGAAGTTTCCTGTTACATTTTGTGAAAATTAAAAAGTTATTTACTACCTATCAACATCACAATATATACTAGAATATATAGAATATATACTAGAGCCATGACATTCATGCTGTGATTTTTCCACCCTGCATGTATCATGCAGGGAAACCATTAAGACAATTTATTCAACTACAGAGGTACAAATCACTTTGGCTCCAAGTGGATCCTGTAAGCCCAAGTGAGTAATCTACTACTCACCTTAGCAGCTTATTAAAAACAAAAAGAAGAAAGTAAAAAACCCCAAACAACCAAAAAAAATCCCAACAAAAAAAAGCTTCAACAAAAACAAACCAACAAGGTCAAAAAGAACAACAACCCCCCCAACAAACAAATAAACAAAACCTCCATCAAACCACACAAAACCTCCACCCCCCCAAAAAAGAGGAAAAAATGTAGCAATTATTATCTAATGGAAGCACTGTTCAAAATGAAGGAAATTTTGCAGATCTGATACATTAGCATCTCCACCTCTGCATGTAGGATAGCATTATCTTTGTGTTTGTAACAGATTCAAATGCTGCAATGAGAACTAAGTAGAATAGAGACAGAACAACATATTTTGTTAAGTAGCACATTTCAAAAGAAAAGTTAATCAGGGTCTCTGGTAACAGACATTTATTACTATTTTGTAGAAATTTGCAAGCTGAAAATATTTACTAGCCCTGAAAGCAAATAAATACACTGCCAATTTAAACTGAGGGCTTCTGAGGCACTAATGCAACACATTTCATGAACTGCACTTCCTGACAACAGCTAAGTTATGCGCATAACCTAATGTAACCTCTCTTCCATGAAGCATGTATTTTGTCTGAGGGTTGATGGTTTGGGCTGATGTTTTATTTTCTGGATTCAACTATTTTTGAGGGAGTACAGTATCCATTTCAAAACTTTGATGAATCTGGAGCCTCGAGATCTTCTTCGAGGTTTATACACAAATAATTCTTGTGGCGGGCGAACATTGAGATCAACAAAATTTACTTTTGAGCTTTGTGCCTTTTATTCATGTTAGACATGATTATTATTTAATATATATATTGCAGAAGCAAGACCAATTCTTTGCTGCTTCAGATTCTATAGGATATTCTTTTGCCATATCCTGTACCTACTGTCAGGCTTTGCACATATTTCCACTACATCATCACTGCTAATTTAGTTTTTGGTCTTTCAATTGATGAAGAACTTTTCTAGCAAAAGAAAAAAACCAAAAACCAGCCAGGACCCTATTTGGTATAGCTGTAAGTGTTGCACAGCCAGTAATCACTTTACTGGATTAACAGGGAGGGACGATTACAGTGCTCTGTCTTGTTGTAGGCTGTTTTCCTCAAAATTTCCCACCTTTCCTATCAGTGCAGCTTCAACAGGGGGAGAAATGTATGAGAACAGGGAGATCATTAGTGTATGAGATCCACAGCAAGCACTGATCACAGCAGTCACCCAGCAAGTGCAGCAGTTAAAGCACTGAAGGATTCTCCAAGGCACTATCTTTGGTTTGGCAGACTGTTACCACAACACATTACACAACCATCCAGTGTATGTAATTAAAAAAAAAAAGGTCCTGTAATAGAAAGATCTCAGAAGTCTACAGTGTAAAGCTTATACCTTGAAAAATCTGTTGTTAGTTAGAAGCATGCAACATCTAGAACAGCTAGCAAAAAGGCTGGTTGTCACGTAGATGCTGTTATCCTAAGAGTGAACACCCCAAAACTTTTCAAATAAACAAAACTATATATAATGCAACCAGAAAACATTAGCCTTTCCCACACAAACAACATAGGAATTCAATGAGAAATCCACCATTTCCCTAAATATAAGCTTGAGTTTCTTGCCTCTATTCTTTTCCTAGTGCTCATATATTTTATTAGAACATAAGCTTGCAATTCCTTCTTTTCAGACGGTCTGATGGTCAGCTTCTCTTCCTTGGAACCTCTCGCCAGCTTTGCTGGCCACAGCAAGGCTGACCTTCCTGATCACAGCAGATAAAGAAATAATTCAGACAGGAAACATAGAAAAAGCAGTATCACAGCCAAGCCGTTGATGAAGAGCAAGGCAGCTCTGCAATCCTTTTGCCAGTTCACAAGGCTGTAATAAACAGGTCCAAACCCTTGTAAGAAAACCCTTACATAAAGCACACATTTCACCTGGTTGCAAGATGGCAACAGCAGAGGGTTTACATTAATTGTGACAACTATTTGGAATACTAAAACATTACATCACACTAGACTCCCTGATGGGAACTTGTGCTCACTCTTGCTATAGCACTTCATGACACCATATTCCTAATGGTAGCATGCAAGCAACATACAACAAGAACCTACTGAAGCTGCAGCCCGAATTTACTGCCTGAAGTCAACAGTATAAATATGCAAAGAACTGGAGGTTAATTTGAAATTCTCTTCCAGGTAATCACTCAACCAAACTTTACAGAAATTTGCCAAGCCTGGAACCTAACGCCTCCTGCATTAAAATTTTACTGTGGCTAGTGGCCGCCCAAATCCAAAACAGATCAGTTATGTAGAAAATTATCTCCATGAAGTTAACTCGTTCTGTCTGAAAAGCTTACAGAAGTTTGTACAACTGAATGAATAGATTTGGGTAAGACCAATGATTCTCAGACTGCATGTGAAGCTCTGAAACCTGGGGTTTAGGACAAAAATATGTCTGTATTCCTTTCCTGAAATTTCCCTAGAAAATATAAGCCATAACTTCAATGTTAAATACTGCAGTAAGCTCCTTTCTTTCCTAAACGTGTGTGGTAAAGCTGCAGCAGAAAGGTACAAATATATTTGCCTGATTTATGTGATAACTTATGAGAGTTTTCTCTGTAACATGAAAAACATATTTTTAAAAATACTTTCCCTGCTGAAACCTAGGGCATGAAGGGTCTGGATATGTAAGGGGGTTACATATTTTAAAGTTAACCAGCAAATAAAAATTTATTATAGAACCTTGTGCCTTGCAAGCATTGCGGGGTTTTTCTTGAATATCATTTATTCAAGACCATATAAATGACTCTTTAAATTAAAAAAGCTCTGAAATTACGACCAGTGCCAGAGAAGAATCTGACCCCAAATGGGCTGCCTGAAATGGAACACGTGGTTGCACTGGTGGGGATCACAGGCACTGCTGCTCCAGAGCTGACCTCTTTGTTTTCCTGTTAGGAAGAAATATGTGTATGTATTTCCTAGATGAATCTTGGAATCAAATTTACTTCTAAAGGATGGAGTGAAACGGAAAAATAAGTGCACCTTGGAGCTCATGTAAATGTATTTTCCTTAAGACAGAAAATTAATCAATACAGTTCCATAGGCAGCTGATGAAATTGTCTTTTGTCTAGGAGGGATTTCATAATTTCTGATTATTCAGGAGCAGGGCTGGTATTTCATTGTATATAAAAAAAACAACTGTACAGATAGTAGGGTCAGAGAAGTAAGACAGGCCAAGTCTACCAGAGCATGTTTTACCTTTCTGTTATTATTCTAATAATTGTAATCGTGACTTGTACTGCAGTAAGAACCTGGAAATGATGGCAGGAACACAGAATACTTTCTTCCCAGAACAAAATTAAATATGCTTTCTAGGTTGTGCATCTCTGCAAAATGCATGGAAAACATAAAAAAAAATTATACAAGGTTTAGCCTGGTCTGAGCCATCCTCATTTCCTTCCCTTGAGCACATCTGTCTCCAGTGTCAGGTTACTAGTGCACATTCTTTCTGCTTGCTGACTACCATTTTCTTCTGGAGCACTGTCTCCCCCCAGGCAGGAAAGGCAGCTGAGCACTAATAGGCAGGGAAGTGGATTTTTTTTTCCTCCAGAAAAAACATAAAATAGCAAACAGGAGGAATAGAGTTTTTTTTTCTGGGTAGGTTTTTATTTCTAAGCACAGATAAAATTCAGGACGGAGTGCATAATTTTCTCCTGAAATCATAATTTTTGAGCTAATGAGTTTTGCTTAGAAAAAGTAGTCTTCATGATTATAGTCAACGAAGAAGGCAAACATTGTATTTGGCATCTGGTGCTATACCCTGGGCTGAAGAAAAAACATCCTTTATATTCATGGCAGACACATAGACCCTATAAAACCATGAGATAATAATCCCAGCGAAATTTGTGGTGAAAAAGAAATCACAGACACCTAAATAACATTTCAAAATTTATCCCTCTGAGCATTTCTTGGCCAGCTTCTTCCTTTCAAGTGGCTACTCACACGATCTTTTTGCATTTTTAAATTTTGTTTGTTGCACAGCCCACTAACAATGTAATAGAAACGAACAAGGAAAAGCTGAGAACTTTCCCTAGTGACATTTGCAATTTGACTCGAAGATGTGCCACAAAATTATTTTGACCCATAAACATGTTTATCCAGATCTTGTCTGATTAGTGAAGTAATTCCTCTGGATCAGCAGGATGGATTAATTTGAGGAAGGCAAAGTTAGAAAATCTGACTAGAAACTCTGGTTTAATATCTTATCTGCCACTTTCAAGACAAAACAAACAAGAATTTTCACTCATTATCAGTTACTACCACTGCTGAGAGTTCAGCATGGTTTCTAATGAAACAGTAGTGATCCACAATGATCTATGTATTTTTACAGGCTTCTGAGAAGGGAAGAGCTATTATCCAAGGGGTAGCTGAGATACCAGAATTGAAACCAGTATTTCCATATATAGCAATTAATTCCTGTACTTTAGAACTTTCACTTAACATTTTTTACTGATAGCATTTGAGAGCTGTTTTCAAATATTAACCATAAACACTAGAGTTTATAATTATGTGCTGACCTTCAAACCATGGGTAGTATTCAATTTCTGACTAGCAGAGCAATAGGGAAGCCCATACTAAGAGGTGCCCAATTATCTTTCTCTCCTGTTATAACCATCCAACACTGCTTATTCTGTTTCTTAATACTATGCATTTTACTGCTTCCTCACATTATTTCAGCTTTGTTCTTCCGGTCACTTGCTCTTTCATTTACCGAGATAATTTTTATTCTTCTATATGGGACAAACTTCTTTTATATTACTTCAGTCACTTTTCCCTTATTTCTTCCAATTTTATTATTAGAAATGGTTTCATGTTTTCAAAATTATTTTTCCCAAAATACGACTGTAGCAGTCACTCTACTGAAAATGTCACCCAGAACAATTCAAAACCAGTGAAGTGACACAGTACTTACTGAAATGTGTTAAGCAAAAGATAATGTCGTGTGTTACTTACAGTTAACATTTGATATTCAGGAAAGGCAGTCCCTATTCAACACTTTCAAAATAATTTCTGCAATATGCTATTTTTTTCACTTTCTGGATGTAAACTGATAATCTGGCTGTTTGATCTTATCAAGGAGGAAATAGGAAAGAGAATGTCTGTTGGAGAAGTAGCAATGATAAAGGTAATAAATGCTGAAATGACCATTCCTTTATTATGTTCCTTTCAGACAATGAGAGAAGAAAAGTTTTTGATTCAAAGAACCAATTGTCCTGGTTCATAAAGCATTATCTACAGACTTCCAGCTTTCCTACACACTTTACATTCCCTTTCCTCTTAAGCCAGCACAAAACCCACCAGCAAGCACTGTGAAAAAGGCAGGACTACTACATCACTACATTTTACTGAGTTTATTTTTGCCTGATTTCAAGCAGCACTATGCCACATGAAAGTAAGCACCTGAAGGAAAGCTGCTTGCAAAAGAACTACAAACTCTAGAGTGGGGCTGTATTATATTTTAGAAGTTTCTTCAGTGGGGAAGATAGCATTATTACTGTATCTTACGTGAAAATGATATCTCTGTCATGTTCATGTTATAGTGACTTGGGTTTTATAAGTCAAACAAACATTGGTAAACTTTGGCACAGAGTTAACAGTGGAATTAACAGCTTATAGTATACAAAACTGGGGAAAAGCCCCAATAAATATTACACTTAATTATTGCATCTCAAGACCCTTAAATTTAATGCCACCTCAGAAGGTCTGTAAACTTCACCACATTCAGGTGCAGAAGAGGCCTAGATAGCCCGAGGGACTGGCAATAGTCTATGCATTCTTTCTGCCTTTTAGCTTTTTGCAAAGTCCCTATCACTTTGAAGTCTATAGTACTTTCCACCTTAAGGTTATGAGCCTGAACCTCACCTGCTGGATGAAAGTGATGGTCATTTGCAGGACTGTATGGGTGAGGTGGCCAGTAATCTCTCATTCATGGTAAGCAAGAGAACTCATCCCTAAACGTGTCCTAGTGGAGCCAGGATGACATTTAGGATATTAAGGATGTAATCCTGGCTCTGTTACAAACTTGTTGAGTGATCTGGCCACAGCATTCCTCTCCTACTCCACCACATTTGTATTTGAATTTATAACCCCGTTAAGAAAACTCTGTCACTGCCACCATAGGTGCCTGATTTAAGCTGAGCTAGTACCAATAATATTAAATTAAAATTCAATTAAAAGGCCAGAAATCAAAGGAGAAAATTTAGTGACTGCCAAGCTGTAAAGAAGAGCACTGGGACATGTCTCCTGGTTATGACAGACCAATCTGATCAACCAGCAGAGGATTTCCTTTGTTACCGTTTTTTCTGAAACACCTTCCTCAGCATTCTTGGTATCATTTTAAAACAACATTTAGTAACTATTTCCTCCATGTATTAAAGCTACGATTTGCTTTTTAATTGATATGGGCATACTCTACCTAGACAAATTAAGTAATCAAGTAATGATGTATAACTACAAAGAGCGACTAGCGTGCACTGTTGAGTTGAATAGGTTTTTAAACAAAATGGGAAAGCTCACAAAAAGGGAAAACAAGACAGGAACAACTGAATTAAAACAAAACAAAAAACCACAATAAAACCCAAAACAAACAAGCAAACAAAAAACACAGCCAAAAAACCAAACCCCCCCCAACAAACCAACTATATATTCCGCTCTTTTAGGAAATAGACAAATAACAACTTTATCCAACTTTCAATAATAGTTACCTAGTAATAATAGTGGTGCTTAACTTATATAGAAAATTACTCTTTCCCGCATATTTTAGAACAGAAATTTTTCCCAAAGAGAAACAAATTTTAATGTTTCTTTCCAAATAACTAGGTGTTATTTCATCACAAGAAATCAGCAGGTTGGAAAAAAGAAAAGGACCGGTCGAATTTCAACTGATGGCAGTAATTCACTGGATTTCAAAGCCATCACTGCTTCTCCCGAATTCCACAGGTTTTGCCTTTTTTCTCTAAAGGATTGGGCATCTGCACCAGTTGGTTTCAGCGTGGTTTGTTAAAGCGAGCTCTCATCACAATCAAGTATAGATATAATGCAATGTACGGGTGGGCTACGCAAATGAATGTCCCATCCAAAACTGCTGCCCTCAAACCGCTGGAACAGATATACCTATTTTACCGTACACGGTAAAAAAGTTCACAAATTAATTCCTGAATATTCTGGCCCTTCAAAAATAGTTGACGGTACAAAAGACACCCATTAGCCTTAACTACTGCCAGTTTCACTTTGAATAGCTTCAGCTTCGCAGCTAGTTTAGAGAAGAGAGAAAGCATTTGAGCTGGGACAAGGGCCATGCTTAGGGGGCTTCCCTGCCCCCGCTTTCGGGGTGGGGGAACAAAGGTCGGGGGGGCACTTCCTGCCCTTTCCATTGGTGTCTGCATGTGGGACCAATATGGGCAATGCAAAGTTTAAACAGTTGCAAATGGGGGAGGGAATATCGGGGCTTGTTTTACATATGTTTTTTTCCTGGCCGGGTTGAATTTAAAGTGGAGTGACCGCATTGTTCGAGAGGCTCCTTACCCCTACGCATTGACAGGAGCTGCTGTTTACACGGGCCTTTCATTCCTGCGCTGTTTGCTTATGGAAAATAAGGGGGAGTGACAGAAAGAGAGAGAGAGAGAAAGGGAGAAGGGAAGAGAGGGAGGCCCGGACGGCCGCGCAACCCGGGAGCCTTGGCCCTGCCTGATCATTAACCCCGCTGGCCCTGGCTCCCCGGCTGTCAGTGGCATGTGAGCGGGCAGCGGCTGCGGGTGCTGCCGGCCCTCACGGCCCCGCGGGCGGCGGTGCGTGCATTTCCTCGCCGGCACACACAAACACACCCCAGAGCGCGCCTCCGCCTTGACTGCAGACATGAGGCTCCAGCTGCTGCTTTGGATCGTGGTTGCGCTCCTGGCGAGCCTCCTCCCAGCCTACGGACAGCGGCCAGGTACGAGATGCCTCAGCGCGATACTTGTGCCGGGGCGGGAGCGGGGGTTCGTGCCTGCCATGGGCAGCTCCGGCATGTCCGTCTGACCGCATCCAACACGCGGTTTGTGAGCTCCGGGGCGAGTTTGGACCTGGCGCATCCATCTGTGCGCTTCATCCCTATTTCTAGCGGCAGCGGGAGAGGATGGGAGCCTATCCCAGGAGTCTGGCAACTTCGGGGAGGCAGGGGAGGGAAAGACGACAGGGGCAGTGACAAATAGGGACCCAAGGTGGGCAACTGTTACACACTTGCTACCGGGAAGTAGCGGCGGCACGGGAGGGCACGGCCATGGGCACCGGCAGCTCCGGGGCCGGCCCGTCCTGGGGACAGGCACTACCGGCGCCCTCTCTCACGCCCCGCTTCCCTCTCTCCCTCCCTCCCTCTCTCCGCAGCCAACCTGGCCCTGCGCAGGAAGCTCCACCGGCACGGCTGCTCCCACCGGCGCTGCGTGCCGCTCCACTCCAGGGTGCCCTTCCCCTGAGCCCCGGCGGAGCGCGGCCAGGTAAATCCGTCCGGGCGGGACGCAGTGAGCCCCTTTGGGAATTCACACCTGCCTTTGGAACCTCGTGCGAGGCATGCTTGCACCCAGGCTCCCCTCGCTCGCTTTGGAGTTGCGCACGGCAGGGCGGCCGCTGTCCCGGGGCTGGGGCGCGGGTCCCGCCGGCCGCTGCCGCCTTCTCCCCCTTCCAGGCCACCCCCTACGCCCAGTGCCTTCGTGAGGCAGTGAAAAACAACTGAGCCCTCTAATCGGGCAGAACGCTGCCCTTCAAGGCTGTTGGCAAAGCTGCGGGGCAAAGAATGGCATTAGTGCAAAGGCTGGACAAAGCGGCACTTGCAGAGGATGCTCCGGGGCTGCAAGCGCTGACGCTTCGCCCGTGTTGGATGCAGGGCGAAGTCACCTCCCTCTGCCCGTCAGTAACGTGAAGGTAGCAGCACTCATCCACTTCAAAGGGGACTGTAATTCTTAATCATTGTCAGTAAAAGACTTTCGGCTCCTTGGATGAAAGGCTATAGAAGTGCAAAACATTAATGCTTTATAGCTGATGAGGGCAGATACATTCAAATACTAAGTGACTGCAGAAACACACAGGTAGCATATGCTAATACAGTAGGCATCAAAAGGAAACCAGGCGCTCTTTGCAATTTAAGAATGAATAAAACATGCAGTCAGTAGTTTTGCATCTTTGAAACCCATTATATATTAAAATAATGTTGTAGCCTCAGGCATGACAGCATTCTAAATAAATGGTGGCAGAATCGGCACTCTTGGCAGAGCCAAGATGTTTCAATTTACTAAGTGGGCAACAGTGAAAAGGATACTAAAGTAAAACTTTTAACAACCCCATACCAAGAATCTCCTCAATGCATAAACTGTCTTGGTGTAAAGAACCTGCACAGCTCCCAAAATAGCCATGCAAAAGGGTACCATTCCACTCTGTAGTGCTGGCCTATAAACACATGGAATGTGCATATGGGATGGCAAACTGGCAAATTTGTGAGGTTGAAAAAAATGATTGCCATCTTAAATTGAATCTCAGATAGGCTGCATACTGGGTGGCAGAATTGAGATGCAAGTAGAAAGGAGGACATGCCAGAAGGATGCTTTACCACAGAATGCCATTTCTCCTCATTGCTACATTTAAACAAGAGACAGGTTAAATGATATTCCATCATCAGTTTAAGCATAAACTTAAAAAGATAAGCAGTTGGATCGATTCACTCAGTAGGCAGAGACTGAATGGATTGAGAGATGGGAAATTCAGGTCCAGTGGCTTTGTGAATCAATTCTGAATGATTTGCTTCAGTTCCTAAGAGTATGTTTGACCCCCTTTCTTCCTATTCAGCATCCATGCCTGAAAATTGTGTAGAAAGCACCCAGACTTTCTGTAATGTGCTCTGAAGCCTCATATAATTAATACATTTTGCTTGAGACTGCAGTAGCTGCATTATATACATGCACTTATACTGGAATTCCTTTCCCCACATTTTATCAAGATAAAATGTATTTTCACTGTTATCTCCTTCTCCTTGGGGAGCTGATTTCTTGTAACAAAAGTCAATGACCAAACAAAACTTACTAATTCTCAATACATTTTGCAGACATTTAGCTAAAGATCCTTCTGCTTTATAAAGCTGTTTAGAACTCAGTAAACCTCTACTAGAGTGTAAGGGGAGACTGGCACCTGAACTAACTCTCTTAACTTGAGTCATTGTGGATGCTATCCTTTATCTTAAGTAGGATTTACCACCTACGTTTACATTCCCTTCTAGTTTCAGTTCAAATCCAGCAAATATTTACATGCCTGGGTTACTTGACTCACATGAGTAGTCTTATTGATCTCAGTGGAGTTGTACATATGGATAAAGCCATTTGGAGATGCAAACAGGATGCACCCTTAAGCCTGAATTTCAACTAGTGGTTGGAAACTAAAATGAGCATAGCAGCCTCTCACAGCATTTGAAATCAGAATATTGAATTTGATTTTTAATCAGTTCCATACATAAAACATGGGAATAAAGGCAGAAATTTTTATATTAGCAGCCTTCTTTCTTTTGTATTTTTTTCTTCTCCAAATTTGTAGCTGAAATTTCGAAATTAAGAAATATTATTCCAGATTTCATCCATGTGTTTCATAAATAATGAATTCTGTTTTGTATGAGACTTATTTAGACTACTAAATCTCTCATTAATATTTTTCTCCTTTTTTTCCCCTAGGAACTTCATACCAGACTTTTCAGTGTTTTAAAAGAGCAACAGTTAAACTGATAAGAGAAGTTTGTCAGAAGTCCAGATCAACAACAGCTGACCTGATAGCCACTACAATCCCATCTTCAGCAGTCCTGTCTGTCACATTCTACTGGACCTGGACTAAAGGCCCCTGACTCACACCCTAAGAAGAGGTGGTGAGGAGAAGGGTAGTGATGGGAGACGTACATGAACTTATGTGGTTGAATCATTCCCTCCAAATTATTTGGCTCTCACAATAAGTATTGACAGTTAAAGATCAAATCAAACATCAGGTACCTGAGCTGGATTTCAAGGGGCAGTAAGAAGGAAGGATCTGTCCAAGGGCACTCTTGATAGTATCTAATGTTCAGACTGAGTGAAATTGAAAGTGCTGTTGACTACTCAGTTCAGGCTGCATAAAGGGCAGCGTTCAGGATGAAATATTATCAGACTCCAGCAGGGAATGGTGGAAGTCCATTCTTTGTTTATACTTTTATATATTAATAATATATACATATGTGTTTAAACATCTAACATTACATCTTTATGGAATTGCCTTAATAACATAAAATGCATTACTGTAATAGCACCAAAGTCAGCATCACATTAGCAGGCTGGCTTCATGTATAGTAAGCATAGTAAGAGTTTACAATATGAGAAAGCAAAGAGAGTGTTATCCCTCATTCTACAGATAGAGAATTGAAGCACACAGAGATAAAAGATTAGCCAAGGGTCATGCAAAACTGATAACTCAGATCTCTCTAGCCAGGCCTTAAGGTCAAGCCCATCCTCCTGTCTAATGAGCTGTTACTGCAAAGCCTATCATTTGTTTTCTTAAACTGGGCTGCCAAACCAGACAGTTACAACATGCCAGAAAATTCAGTACTACAGAGCTATTTGCTTAATAGTAGTTTTCCTAAAATACCCGCTACAGTATTATAAATAGAGCATAAAAATAGACCATTGAAAAGAAACCTTTGTTTGGTCAGCCCAAGTGTTGCATAGCACTCTATTCCTGTAATTTAAATGAATGGGATGTTTGAACATAGCACTACAATGAATGAGGACTTCAAACAGAAAACAGGCTGTTCTTTTGAGCACTGGATGTCAAGAATACATTGAGCTTTTAGTCTGAGTTTTGTTCTTAAAAATACATGCTTCACATCTGTCTTTTATATCAGCAGAAATTACCTACCTACATATAAAGGAAAAGGTGGTACCCCGTTCATTAGCATAACTAAAACTACTTGAAAATAAAACATATCCAGATTTTAAGTCATTGCACTAGACTTGAAATGTCAACGTTCTTTACCAAATATATAAAGATAATCAAAGATTGGAAGTGTCATTGTTTAAATCTGGTATTACAATTTTTTTCTTTCAACATATAGTTTCTAGTTAATGAAAGAACAGCAATCAAAAAAACTGGATAACTAAAACTTTCTAATCAGTGTGCATATGCAACTCCTTATCTCTAAGAACTTAAAACCTTACTTGAATTAATACTGGCAGAGTTTAACAGGAGTTGCAAATTTCTCTACATGAAAAAAAATTTAAGTGTAACATCAGACCCAGTTCTGGAGTTGTGTAAAGCCATCATAAAAAGATGGTCAAATTAATTTAACAAACAGTCCTGCAGGTAAACCTTTGGTAAAAAAAGCAGTTTCCCAAACAGGCATTCTACCACTTATATATATATATATACTAATTATTTATTTAACTTGGCTTAGATATGTATCCTTGGCTATCTCTGTTTAGAAGTACAGGTAAAGAGTGTGGGAAAGCAAGAAAGGTGAAGAGTTGCTATTTAACAGTTATGTCTTATGAATGAGTATATGGATCTATTGTGGCAGTGGATCTTTTATATAACTACAATTTATGCAATTAACTTTGATAAAATAATAAAAAAATACATAATGTATCTATCAGGAAGCTATAAATGCATGTTCCTTCACAGAAGTAAAAATAAAACAGCACCCTAGGAAGCCCACTGTCAGTCTACAAAATTACTCTAAATATCTGTTCTTTGAAGGCATTCTGATACCATAAAATCTGCTTTGAAAAAGGCATCAATTGTGAACTTTGATAGATATGTTTATCAACTAGCTGGTTGATTGTATATTTTGTAAAAAGATAGTATGCATTTCAAATAATACCTTATTTGAAATAAATTTCAAAGTCTGTATTCTTCAGCTGTCAAAGGCAATGCATCTAAAGAAAATTGAGAACTTGCCTTTTTTTTCCCTGTGGATTCATATAGAATCAGTGTTTGAAAATCTTTTACTCAATTTCTGACACAAATAAATGATAGTTAATCATTGAGATATTTTCCTGACATTTTCTATCTTTCTAAAAAATGCCAAATTCCTGATTCAAGTCAGATTTGCATTTGACTTTGTTAAAACTATCTGTTTCCATTTGACATGTATAACACAAGGCTCGTGGAAAGGGCTTTGCATGATACCAATGTGATCACACCTACAAATGTGAAGCTTTGCACATGGTGCTGCAAGAGCCAAACCAACTCAGCTGCCCCTGTGCCTTTCCCCATGTACACTTAGAGGCAGCTTGCACATGTACAAATTGCTGTCTGCTCAAAGCCAGAACTGATCCTTGCACTGATGCAATCCAACATGGATCTCAAGATAGGTTAGGACCTCAAATTCTAGAAGGCAAAATGTGAGTTTCTAAAATGTTGAATTAACTCCTTGTCTTGTACGTAGTTGTAATACGGGAAAAATGAAAATTTAATTTCAAAGTATGTTTCATTAAGTCCTGTAACAGCAGGTCAGAAGGAAATGGAGGTAAATGCAAGGCTTTGGTGAGAAACAGCAGTTTAGCATGTTCCCAAAGGATAATAAACAATTCACCTCTTCCCTTTCCAGTATGGAAAAAAGGAAATTATAGGAGAATAAAGACTGGAAATATTTCCCTTACGCCACATACATATGCTATAAATATCTCAGTGCCTAAACAAAGCCAAATTTTACTAAGGGTCAAGATTTAATTGATATCAATCAGGAGAAACATTAGTGTGGTATACAACTTTCAAATGTTTGCCTATCAGAATAAAATTAGTCTACTGATCCCCCACTACTTGCTCTTCTACTGGCCTTTCTTGCTGGTAATCAGCTGCAAAATATTTGTGCAAAGCAGGAAACACTCCAACAGCACAAACAGGGCAACATGGCTTTTAGAAAGAAAGTCTAAAAGCCGAACTCATTCCAAGGATGAAGCTGCTTTTCCACATCTCAAGTTACCTCTTCAGACCAAGTCTCTTGTCTTTGCTGCAACCTTGATTTTTAGATTAAGAATTACTTCCAGTAGAGCACAACTAACTCAATGTTAGTTATTTACATGTTAGTGTAGAATCTTAAAGCAGGAAAGTCCTGTTAAAATCTTTTACGATCAGTGATTTCCCTTGTGAAATACTGAAGGGTTTATATAGAATATCCACTATGAGCAACTCAGAAAGACAAAGCAGAAATACTGAGTTTTTCCTCATGTAAGATCTACATTCACAAGAGATCATCATATCTTTTCTTTCATGTGTACAGAATATTTAGCACAGTTCAGCATTTCATCTAAAAATTATAAAAACCCCACTATGTGAGTATTTTTCAGCCAACCCAATATATTCCCTAAGTGGTACAACATACTTATTTTCTCAGATGTAAAAAGCTTATATATTGGTTTTCTACAGAAACAAAAAGTACTGGGGTAGCACTGAATAATATAAAAGAGGATAAAATAATTATACATTATTTTTAATTTTTATTTAAGGTACAGTTGTAACATATTAGGAAACATTCCTTCACTTTCATTATCTAGTACTGCCCCAGCTGCAATCCAGTAGATCTTACCAGGACCTGCAAATATCACTTCAGCAGCTGTGCTCACACAAAGGATATCACTTCAGCTGTTCAGAGGAACAGGTCTGCCACACCTCACCAGAGCAGGGCTGTGTTGGTGGCTAGCAAAGCACTGCTTCCCAGCAGAGCACTTGCAAACCCATGCTCACAAAGCACCTTTTTCTGGCCCTGAAACTTGGACCCAATGCTCCAGTGCTTACTGCATGCACAGCACACCGTGGATTTTACATCAGACAGTACAATCCAACCCATGAGCAAGTGCTGACACTGCAGGGACAGGCACCCAGGCTGCAGCACTG
This sequence comes from Anthoscopus minutus, assembly GCA_013399455.1. NCBI lineage: Eukaryota > Metazoa > Chordata > Aves > Passeriformes > Paridae > Anthoscopus > Anthoscopus minutus. The sequence goes on along the minus strand of VWYI01037084.1, from coordinate 37,906 downwards.
GGGATGGACAGCACTGGCCACCCCAGCAGTAGCAGAGAGGTGTCTGGCAAGCAGGACACTGCAGAGCCTGAACAATTCAGACTCATTGTTCAGTTTAGCACTGTGGCATGTCAGACACAGCAAGGTCAGAGCTGAGCTCCATCTCCTGTGCACAGCAGCAGTTATTCACCCCTTTCACGTGGCCTCTCAAGCAGCTGATAGCACACAGGCCCCCAGAGCAGCTCTGCAGTCACTGTCTGCAATCAGAGAACTCGGCCATGGGCAGGGCGGTGGCCAGCAGGAGGCAGGTGCCCAGGCCCACAGAACCCAGGAACACCACACCATGCACTGGGACAGGCAGCACAGGGGAACCTGGGGGCTGGGGAGCATTTCTGCCTACAAACAAGGCTGCAGACAAGGGGTCTGGGGCTGCCACACAGCAGCAGCTGCTACTTGACAATCCACTGTAGTTCTACCATGGCCAGAAGTTCAGGTGTTCAGGGTCAGTAGTAAAGATTACCAGTTTCTCGTTGGAGCCCATACAAATGTAAAAAGCCTCTACCCTGCCCAAAGAAAAAGCTTAAACATACTAAGTAAACAAGGTAGAGTCGGGAGTATGATAAAGATATAAAACTGAGGCAAGGGGTGGGTGGTTGTTACCATTTGTTATCTCTTGTGTACTTAGAAAGGTAACATTTAAAGGGCAGAAGATGTACACATGTGAACACAGCAAACCATACTTGCTTTTCTTTCCAGCTACCATGTTCCACAGAAAGCAAGACTACCGGTTAATCCAAGGTTTACCTTGAGCAGTCAGAGAAGAGGGTTTGAGTAATGACCTCAAACCAAAGGAAAGCTGTTCTGCTACACTGTGCTGTCTTCTTCTCCATGTTGCAAAGAAACACAAGTGGCAGGGTAAGTCTGAAGCATGATGGAAAAAAACTACCCAGAAAGGGGAATAAAATGAAACTTAAAGCTTCAAAACAAGCACACAGCTGTCCTTGTTTGGCTAGTTTTAAGTGCCAACACTGCTGTGAGAACTTCAGCCTAACAAAAATCTGCACAGATTGCCTGTTGGAACCAGATGTACGCGAGGTTGGAAATAGCAGAATTCACACTCTCCCTTGGTTGCATTTATTGTGCACGAACTTCACAGTCACATTTTACTGCTTTTCATAGAAATGATATAAATTGACATACACAATCACATCAAAACCTGGGTTCTAAAAACAAATAACTTTATTCCTTACATGTACACTATAAAATTCTGGCTGCATTTTCAAGAAACAACAGCTAAGGAGAACAGTCTAGTGTTGGATAGCAGCAAAACCTCCCATATTTATTGATTTCCTTTGAATGAGACAACCCCCATATTTGTTGCACACTAAACTGTCTAGGTATTTCTTAAGTTGTGCCCTAATACCAAAGTAGGATGAATTAATTTTCATTTCTTATATTCAACTACAAGACCACTCCTCCTGAGAGTCTTCCCAGTTTTGATTAGTGATTACCCTATCCCCACAGAAGTACTGGCTTCTAAAATTATTCTTTGTTTACACTGGTAGACAAAATAGTACCCAGAACAATATGTTTCTTTCACCAGCCTTAATTCACCATAAATTAAAACCAAGAATTCTTGTTCCTTCAACTTCTAAAAGACCTGTCTTCTGCTGTTTTCCACTTCCCCATACACCATTTTAGCTTTTGAATCAAGATACTGACTTTTTTGAAGGGCCAAAGTGAAGAACAAGTATATAACAGGCATTTTTGACAGCATTTTTAAAATCATTCAACACAAGTTAGTTACCAGATCAATGGAAAAGCTTATGCTCAAGTATTTTTGCTTTGTTAGTTCAGTTGGCAGAATAGGAATCTTGTTACTAACACAAACTCTTAGTAATAGGATAGTCATCAGCCCTGAGGATCCCTCTTAAGGGTTTTAAAGCCAGAATTCTGAACAATTGCTAATCATGGCATTGGTTTTGTACCACAAACTTGTGAGATTTATAGTTTTAGGACACCCACCACTTTTTTAAAATCCCAAGTTAGATGTCAAATTTCTCCACTTACCTGACAAAGGAGAAAAGGAGACATCTAGAAAACAAGTACCTGTATTGGATTACTGAAGTATACCACCTCTGTCCCAGGAAGGGGGAATCAGTGACAGAAGATATCTAGTCTCAGCTTCAGCAATAGAAACTGCATATATGTCCCTTGGAAAGTCTAATTTTTCTAGAGATCAAATTTGTACTCCAGAAATATAAAATACTTTGGTAGCCTGAAGTTTAAAGGTTACACAGCAGTACAAAATAATAGCAACAACTTGGCAAAGTTAAACCATTAACTCAGATCCAACTTGAACTAATGAGGAATTAAAAACTCTTGATGCTGTAGAGCTTTTTTACAGAACTGATGATTTAAAGAGAGCCAGATTGTCCAGTTATAATAGGTTTACAGTGTATGCAGAGCTTATCCTTCCAGCTTAACTTCTACTTCAAAATGTGAAAGATGACTGAAGAGTCACATCTGTACAAACCAGTCTGGATATTACATTACTTCACGTTCCTCTCCAGGGCTCCAGCAGCAGTTTTCCAAACTGCTAAGTTTTGATTTGCTGAGATGTTAACGCCAAAAGTCTCTTGCTGAGCAGTGCATTGTGTCGCTGAAGATACTCTATCACATCTCCTTGCTTCTCAACTATCTCTTCTAAACTGGAATTTTCCCTTGAAGCAACAGAAGCAAAAGCAGGTTTCAGTAAATGACAGCAGCCTTCTAACATGTGACATGTAATATAGTAACATATTTAAACAGTTTTTTCCTTTAGTCTCATGTTTGCTGGGATCAACTAATTTTTAAGGGAAGAGGCAATCTACAACACTTTTATGTCTAACTCTATTTTGCATGAGAAGGTAGGAAGAGAAAGTGTAGCTGAACTTCATGCCACGTATATACATCTGACTTAATACTTCCTGCTAGACAGTTACAGAGTGAGGATCTTACTGTTTAAGAAATCAAGACAGATAACATGCTAGAATTGTAGTAAGAACCATGGAACCTTTCCCACACACCTTAGGAAGCCTGTTTTGAGCAGGCATAATATTGTTGTTCAGTTGTGGAAGATCCTAAGCTAAGACAGAAATGTCTTGATTACCCTGAAGTAGCATACATTATATGCTACTATATATATTAAATATCTGCCACATACCATCACAAAACATCAGCATCAGTACCAAAAAGTTGTGCTATTTCAGACATACAACCTTGTGTACAACTACCCTCCATCCTTAAAATATATCCAGCTCTCAGATATCTCTCGTTTTAACTCCAATAGTAATATTGCAACATTTAAATAAAGCTCACTTAATTGAGGAAAAAAAGGTACAGAATTTTGTCAAATCTAATTAGGAATTTTTAAGATAGAGCAAGATGAAGTACCAATGCCTGGGTGTAGTATACTCATTCCTTACATATTATTTCTCCTAAGCTGACTTGGGAATCTGCTGTCTTAGTACACTTGTGAGCATCAGCATCTTAGTGCTGAGAAAGTTGTTCCTCAGCCCTACAGTGTTTTGTAGAGGAACAGTGCCCATTTCATAGTTCTTAGAAAGAGCTAAGAAGGATATTGAGTGGAAAAAAACTTAGGTCCAATTAAAACTCTACTGTAGTTAAACTGGGAAAAGTGAAGAACACAAGTTTTGTAAACAGAAAACTTGCAACCTTAACCAGTAACGTGCACTACCAACTTAAGGCTCCTGATAAGTAGCTTAGGTTGCAGAGGTCAAGATATTCAAAAAACATTCTTATAACAAGGTCAACTGAAGGGCTGACAGGATTCACTTTTCAATAGACCTTAACTCCCAAGGGAAAGAGAGTCAGAGTTGTATAGAGCTAAATTAAAATAACGGTTTTGCAATCAGTTCTCACAGGAAGTTTGCACTCTTTAATCAAAAATAAGCAGAGTCTTTTCCTCAGCTGGTCATTGTTGCATACACATTCCCTGGGCATTTGAGAATTTCTCAGGGGAGAAGATGAATGAGAAAGAAATTAGGTCCACCATGCAATCACCATGGTTTTTATATCAAAATGGAAGTCAGACATGGTATCAAAATTCAAGTCTCTAAATCCTTCCTGTATCCTGGACATCTACTTCCAAGTTCCATAAAAGCATAAGCATGTTGCATTTGTAATACCAGGGGAAGTCCCAAAGTATTAGTCATCTCTCATTAGTCAACCTTTCATGAAGGCAGCACATATAGAAGAAAGTCATAGTATATTAGAAAATCTCCAATTCTTATACAGAAATCCATGTTAGTTTCAATTACCAGTTTTTATTAAATCATACCAGACTGAATTCAGCAACTGGAAAAATGTTTGAGCACTTGGCAGGTACACAAAAAACAAACAAAAAATAAGTCTTTGTGCCTGGGACAATTTAAGTTATTGTTGGACAGCTTCTACTCTCACTGAGAGCTTCCTCACTCCTTAAGTGCCCTCCACACCTTAAAACTTGCTTCCCAAGTTCAAAATGCATTCCAAATCCATTGCTAGAATCTCATATCCAACTGCTGGCACAGAACAGAGCAACTAAGTTTTCTTTGTTCATCAGCTACCTACAATGTATTTCCTTCCTTGAAAAAACTGGCTGAAACAGCTAGGCTTCTGTAGGCCTACCTTAAGTAACAGTGTATGACAGTATCTTTCCTCAAACCCCATATAAAATTAACTAAACCAGATTAAGCACAGTTATTTATATTAGATTCATGTAACCAGCCATAAATGGTCAAATCACCTTCATCCTTCTGTTTGAGGACTTCTGTATCATAGTAATTTGTCATTTACTAAGGAGAAAGTACAAGACTGCTGCATCTCTGCATATAAAATGGAAGGCTTATGCATAGTTCCTTCAGAGCTGTTTGTTATTCCCACCTCTGGCTTAGCTGACAGGTTTAAGATTGCATGGAAGTCTACAGGAAATGATGCAATTCCATTAGTGTTATCTATATACCATGGCTGAACATGGCACAAAATGAATACAGAATTCTTACCTGAATCCAACTTCTGAGGTAATGTGACTAGGGTAGGCATACATCTTTTCTTCTTCAATTATGTCAGGTCTTGGCTTGGCACGATTGAAGTTGCTTATTTTCACTGCAAGAAAGCTTTATAAATTAGTTGGAAAGTGAAAAACAAAAAAGCTTGAACACTAGAGTCCAAGTTATAAAAATCTGTAACAGATGATCCTAAGATTAGGATAGGAGAGGGAAACACAATAAAGGAATCTGAGAAACGGAAGAGCAAAAGCAGAATATATTAGTACTTGCTTTTAGTACTAATTAGTAAAATTAGTAATTAGGAGTACAGGAGTAATTAGTACAGTTACTCCCGTAATTGCTTTGCTAATAAGTCAGTGACAGTTTGGCATATTGATTTATTAGCTGGTTCACTTTTTCCTATTCTGCTCAGTCCTGCTGCCTAAAAGTCCTGAATGGGGAAGCTTGAACATACTGCTTAACATCTGCAAAGTTTAATCTGCCACCTAAGAGAGGGTGAAACCTAAGCTGCCTTTTACAGAGTACCAAGATTCAGCCTCCAAGTTCAGGCAAAAACTAAGCAACAAGCCTTAAAAAAATTGTAAGTTTTGTGCTGGTAGCTGGTTCAGAACTTCTAGCTTAAGCTCTTCAATAAGTAGTACTAGTTTAACTAGACCAGCCACAGTGAAGCAGCAGCTTCTTTGCCTACTCAGACTAGGGCAGACTTCCTACACAGAGCCATTGTGAACCTAGCAGTCTTGGCTATCAAACCTCAAAGTCATTCCTGGGCACCTGTGAATAAAGTTTAAGGCTAAATTTAACAGATGTAGAACCAAGATGGGTGGGAAAAACTGTAGGCACCCCCTGCATTATTTCAAAAAGGAAGCTGAAAATATTTAAAGCCATTCAATGTCAGATCCTGATTCAAAGAAAATATCAAAATATCCAGAGTATGCATTCAGGACTCTGTAGTTAGGGCTACTGGTGAAACAATACATCTAATGCCACAAAAAATATTACAGTGCAGCTCTGTGAGAAAACTGCAGCACTGCAACAGGGGAGTGTCCTTACAAGTCAGTACTATGATGGGGTTTATTACAGGCCACCCTGCTAAAACAATGCTAAGACCCTCCAGAGGTTAACTACGAGTTAGGCTCAAAGGTTAGTTATTTCTAAGATAGTATTTCTCTACAAATAAAACCACAAAGGAATGGATGTGGAATTCTCAACATGTGTTATTTGTGGGAATGTTGGTATTTTATTCAAGTGATATTAGAAGTATGTGAGAAAGCAATTAAATACATATATTTAGTAAGTCTTTTCAAGCTTTACTCCCTATCCTAGCAGTAAAAAACTTAGAATAGTAAGCTGACATTTAGAGCTGTCAGTATCATACTTCATTCCATGCACTTTTACCTCACTTGAACGATTTATATATGTCAAGTCTATTATAGGTCAAGCACAGCAATTCCTTGTAGATTCCTGAATCTCTGCATCCTACAGCTACATACACTGCTGCATGGAGACAATTTTCAGGAAGACAGTAGTCCTGCACAGGACATTGTGTATCATACAATTCATAAACAGCTCCAACAAGCAAGAGGAAGTATCTAGAATTACAATCAGGTATTCCTGATTTGTGAGACAGATTTAACAGAAAATAAGTCAGGTACATGAACCTTCTACAGAAAAGCATTTATGTCTCATTCTAATAGTTAAATAATTATTTCACTGTGAAGAAACAATATGAGAACTGGTGCTGCCTTCTCTCCAAAATCAGAAGTAACATGCTAATACAGAAAAGGGTGGGCCAGTAGTTTTTAGTGTAAATTTACCTTAGTCTCACCATTGTTGCTCTGCTGATACTATCTTAGCAATATCTGCTAAGTGCTTGCCTTGAAAAGGGGAATTCTAAACCTCAGCAGAGGGCTGCCCTTAAAACTGTCTCATTAAAGAAGCTTCTTGCATCCAACCAGTCACATACTCTGCTCTGTCTGAGAGAAAAAACCCATCTGAATGTCATCATTACTACAGATTCTACGGATATTTTCAAAATTGGCCAAATACATTTGTTTTGCCTCAGTAAAGCCTTACTTTCATATTAAAATGTTGAAAAACCTTAAAACTCACTACTACAGATAAGACAGACATGCAAGCAGTCTCTCAGCTTTCCTCAACAAACATTGGGATAGAAAACAAGAAAACAAATTACACTACCCACTGGCAAAAGTGGCCTAGGGTGACTGGAAGTCTTCCTTATCTTCAGCAGGTGAAAAGTCACATGAAAATTAACCCTAGTTTTGTACACCAAGCTTTAGAGAATGAATTCTATGTTGATTTGAGGCTGCTCTGAAGATAAGGTGGCTTTTGGTAGAACACATTGCCTTACTCCTTCCTAGCAATACAACTCTTCCTCTTCATTCCAGGATTCACTGGACCCTTCTTCAAGCCTCTGAGCTGGAAAGCAGAACTCTGCACCCCACAACTTGCTTGTATACATTGGTTAATGAATTTGAAGGTCACAGGAATTGGCATAGTACAAGTCAGGAAACAATACCCTTTTGGTGACAAATAAGCAGAAAAACAGTTTGAGAGTTCTTACAGAAGTACAGGCTCAGACCTTACTACTATGCAAGTCATCTTTCATGCACTTATCCTTTTTGGTCAAGGTAAGAGTCACACAATGTAGCTCTTTGAGCTCCAGCAGGCCTCAGGGCTAGAAATAGCATTTCTCTAAAATTCCTGACATTCTATTAAAGTTTTACAATTTATCTCTTATTTCCCGTGTTTCTCAGGAAAGTAAGTATGCGTATGCAAAGAAGGGATGATCTCCAGCATTCTTGGAATAGTTTTCTAGGACTGCCATGATTACATTCCCTCATCACTGCCTTTATTCTTCCAGAGGACAGTCAGTCTATTTGAGCCATGCAGGGACATTGAGGGGATAGAATGACAAGCCTGCAGCATTCAGGCTTCTGCACAGTTGTAAGACAAAGACATAGCTTAGGGCTGGGACCTCATTTCTTGGTGCATTTTTGATGCTGTTGCAGGAGAGTCAAGAATAGGTTTTATGTCATTTCATTACTATGAATACACCAAAGTTTTCTTTTAAGCATTCATTTATCAACATTTTAGATAGTTTTGCAAAGTTTAAAGGCAAGTGTTTTATCATGTCTTCATAAGTTACACCAAACCTAAAGCAGACAACCTTACAAATGAACACATGTGATAGCACAAAATAAAGCCTCACAGTTTTATAAAAGCACTACTGTGTTTTGATATGAGCACAGCTTCCAAAACACATACATCTTTTAAATATTAGAAGGAATCTTCCATTTTAGTGTCAAAGAGAAACTGAAGCCTTTGGGGTGGGACCATGGAAAGAGGAAGAGGCTGGATAAAGCACAATCACACAATCAGGTATGCAAACCCCACATGTAAATCCCAGAGGCAGTTCTGACTAAGCCAGCCAGCTCTTACTGCTTCACAGCTTGTGGTGCATGCATTTGAGAAACACAGACAAACCTGTTCACGGGACACTTTTTGAAACAATTAGGCATTTATTGCCACTTCACTGGATTAACAGCTTTGAGATAACAGAGAGCTTTCATTTAGCAGACCTTGGAACCAACTCAAGCCTGACAACCTCTCCCAATTTGTTTTGGATTTGCCTTAGTTCTCCTTCTACAAGCACAGAATCGTTTTGTATTTATAATGGTAGTTAAATGCCTTGGGGTACCCCAAGTAAACTACTGTGAGGGCAAACAAAACAGTTGAGGACCAGCCATAATGAATGTCATATAAGAAGGCAAAGCTTGCCTCTCTCACCTGTGTAAATCACTAAGCATGTCAGGGAACTAATCATCTCCAGGCTGAGGACTCCCAGGATAAGATACAGATACACTTTACTGTGATCAGGAAAGGAATGCTGCACTGACAGAATCAAGAGCAGGGCTGTATTACCTAGAAAACAAATGTTATATTTTACAGATTTACTAATTTTATTAGCTACTAAAAATAAGTTAATACTTCCTCATCCCCAGTATCAGCATTAGACTGCAACACTTCAGAACTCCTTTTCCATTTCATACCATACTTGCCCCTTTAGCTAATTTCCTTAATGTGCAAGTTTATACCTGCTGGTAGCAAAATGAGGTTTCATTTCAGCATATGCCTGTAATGGTAGACAATTACGAGTTTTCTTACAGATTCTTCTGACTTAAAAAACAAGAGTAGAAGAAACACACTAGAAATACCTCAAATAGGTACATGGCCTTAAACAGTTTCTGGCTTTGTTGATGGTATCCATCTTACCCATTCTTTCAATTCATAAGAGATCACACCAGTCAGCTGAAAATGAGGGAGTATTTTCCTTCAAGCAGTGGATTTAAAATATATTTAAATTAGTTAACAGATCAAAAAAACCCCGAACACCTTCCTTTCAAAGCCTACTTGCATAGGCTATTATATCAATACTTGAACATTACTGAAAGCTTAATTGAAAAGAGTACCATTAGTCAAGGAGAAAAAATACTCAGTTCAGGCCTAAAAACCTTTTCTGATACTGAGCGTGTTCTCTTCCTTCCTGTAAAATTGTTATAACCAGTGTCTGGATAAAGAACTAAATTTATAAAGACCACTAATATAGCTAGGGAACTGTGCAGTTCTCTTTCCTACTGTGTCAGTCAAGTGAAGGAAGTGGTATCAGCAGTCATTACCACTGCAAGAAGCCTGCAGTAATGGAAGAACTACCTTCCGAACAACAGATAATCAAAATTCTACAGCACACACCCGATTGCATCTGAACATTCACAAATGCCCAGAGTTTGTCTAATAAGGGGAGAAGTGGGCTCCATCTAAGACTGAACGCAGGGCTCAATATTGCCGAATACACTGCATCAGGCAGATTTACATCGTTAAGCCTCCTGTAGCCGGCTTTTGTCACTGCACTCCAAATACTTCTACATCTTCAGGGCTCTATCTAGCGGCCAGAGCCTGAAGTGTTGCGCATTTATCAAGCGGACAAGCACTTTCAGGGACTGCGTGGAAAGCAAGCTAGGTTTTTACATAGAACAGGAACATTTCACTTATTAATTCGGTAAAAAAGCCCGATCTACTCCAGGAGGGAGGCAGGGTTGTAAGATAAAAATATTGTAAAAGCCATCGTTTTGCCCTTTTCCACTGCTATTTGTGGGGAAAATCCGCTTACGTTAGGTGGATTTCAGATATGAAAGTGATTTGCAGAAAAGCTGCACCAGTTAATTGCACCAACACTTTACAGCTAAACTTGCCAGAGATGTAACTTCAAAATATAGTTAAATCACTCCTATACACCACCTTTTGTCCATAGAAAGTAGAATAAGGCAGTCAGATATAGAGCTGAATGTTACAGTTCCTCAGCAAAGGCCAGAAAATTGGTTATTTCACTGAATTCAGACAGCTGTTGAGCAGCAAGCAATTCATCTGTTTCTATGTGGATTGCTAGGCTTGAAAAGAGAAGAGCAGCATACTTCCTGGAAGGACTAGCAGTGTTACCACACATCCAAACACACAAATGAATATGCAAATCAAGATCACTAGCAGTCAAACACATACCTTACTGACTGAATACTTCATGGCTGAAGACTAAATGCCAATGACTAATGTTTACTCAACCTCACAGTCTTGAGCATTTTTGCACTACAAACAGCTCCTTACATCCTGCATCTGGCAGACCAGAAAGATCAGTACAGAGGTCTGTCTGACTAAAGTATAATTTGTAAGTGCTCATAGGCAGGTTTGTAAAAGTTCATAATATATAATACACAATTATATAGAAAATGTTCAGTCTTTTTTTGTATCACAGTTTAAAGCTTTAGATGGAAAAAAAAAACAAGTTCACTTCACCTGTGGCATGTATGAGCAGTGGAAGCCTTTTCAGATGCCTTGTTGATCGGTATATGGAGAAGTAACCTCTTCTTCTGACTCTGCCATGGTGGTGCTGGACATATTGTTCAAAACAGACATGCAGAACCCACAGAATTACCTTTGCAATCATTATGACAGTCTGCACTTTAAGTGGGTGAGTGTAGTTTCCAGGGCACTTGTCTTGGTTTGGATTGGGGTAAGAACAAAACATAGCTGCTAAAAATGATAGAACAACAAAAGCAACCTGGAAGAGAAAGGAAGAGAGAAAAATCTTTAAAGTCAACATTTAGGTACATATATGAAAAAACTCTGAAGCGCAAACCAGGATTATGTAGTTAATTAATTATGCATTATTCTGAATTGATTTTATTAGAGTTGAGGTAACATAAAACACTAGACGCTTGTTACAACCACTACATGTCACTCTGGGAACATACAGATGAATGAAATTGCTAAGTAGGAAGATTGACTTCCAGGAGGGAAACCAATCTCCAGCAGAACAGAGCTGGTAATTGTCACCCTTCCCAGAATTTCTACTAAATCAATTTCACCATTCCCTGAGTCTTCATAGTGCATTTATTTCATTTCTGGACCCTCCTTACTATGCCTTTTTACTTTAAAGAAAACTTGATTTATGCTCCTATAAAAGAGAAATTACATCTTTTTAGACTCATTCAATTACACTTAATGCTGCTCTGTAGGACAGGCTCTTATCTCACTGGCACAGTCTATGTTTCCTTAAATTGATGTTTCCTAAGTGAAAGTCAACGCTTTCCTACAGCCACTGAAGATCATGTCCAGGTTGACATTAGAAAAGTGAATCACCATAGTAACTTAAAGTGAATTATTAACACTGGACAGGCATCTTTGCCTATTGATAACCATTCTTTACTATATTTACCATCAGATTTTGCCATTTTACCTTTTCACTTATGTCATAAAAAGCAGACAGATTGCAGATATACTAATCCTTTCAGACTACTGCCATATTATACCATAACTTTTCCCATCTTCTGGACTCCTCTCCAAATTTTCAGCATCAGCAATCTTTTGACCAATTAGAAAACAAAGCTGGGGATGCATATTACCTGTAGTATATGTATACACACAAGGCTTTAATAATATTTATAGAGTTTTGTCACAGAAAATATTTTCTCTACTGTGTTCATTCAGTGACCAAGAAGACTATTATACTTTCTCATCTTGGCTCATTCTACAGAACAGGAATACTTTTAAAACAGAACAGTAAAGAAAACTTTAACCAATACAGAAATAAATGGAGAGCTACTAATAGACAAAACATAAAAAAATCAATTTGCCTCAAGTCTACAAACGAGTTCTAATACACTTAGCTTTAAAAAAAAAAGTGTCAGATGTTCTGCATGTCATAACTGAAAGAAACAGCACATTAGAACTGAAGACAAAGGAAAGTACCCAATTTTCATTTGTTGCCTTTTTTTCCATACTTAGTTCTATGAGTGTTTAAGATCCCACCACCCCTTTGAACTTAAATTTCCTATTTTTGTACTTTCTCAAGCAACACTCTTCACAGAAATTAACAATTCAGAACCACTTAATTACTCTTGAGACAAACCACCCTTAGCTTGCTCTGGTTGTGACCAGAGTTAGACAACTGGGGAAGAAACAAGGAAGGGGAATAATTTTCACACAATTTTCAATGCCTGAGAAAGACATTACAGATGACAGATGATGGGATAGGATGGGATAGGATGGGATAGGATGGGATAGGATGGGATAGGATGGGATAGGATGGGATAGGATGGGATAGGATGGGATAGGATGGAAGGGATGGGACAGGACGGGAGGTGGAAGAAACCCAAACCAAAATAGGTTTGTACCCCATATTATCCATAAAACCAGGACTTCAAATACAAATTAAATACCGTATTATTTTGAGATACGTTATTAGATTAAGTAGCTAAATAAAAGGAAGGTTTATAATTTGTTTAATCTATTATTTTAGCACTTTCTTTTCTAACAAAGCTAAGAATAATTCAGCTATTTTATTTGATCTGTTCACTCTTTAGTTTGCCATTTTACAATAGTAATACAATTAGTTCTACTCCTTCCAGGTGTTATGATAGCATTTCTGTACAGCAAATGGTTATATTAAACTGATGCAAGCAGGAATGACCTAGCATTGCATCTCTACTAAACTACTACAGCAGTGTACACAAGAGGAAAGAGGAAGCTAGCATTTAGAGTGATAAATGCGGTTTAATTTGATTAAATTTTGGATGGGATAGGATTTTAATGTGATTACACATATGTGTAATATGAATATGTTTTGCTTGTATTGTTGGGCAGTTCAGTAATAGATGTTTCACCTCCCACATATATTTACATATCAAAAGTTATTCTTATAAAGAGTTGTATTTAAGTTCAATATTGTGTATGTGCACACACACAGAGGATTAAGGAAAGGTAGGATTAATATAAAGAAATTATTTCTAGCCTGTACATTTCACATTACTCTCTAGCCTCCTGAAGAAAAGTCTTCAGAAAAGCAAGGCTTGGCAAAAGGAAAGGCACACAAAAACCCAGTCCCACCACAATCCAGCATATCCTACCCATTTTCCAGAATTGTATGTAACTAGGCAGCTGCACCACAGCATCTATTTCGCTACTTAACTCCATTTCTTGGCACAGGAAGGTGGAGAAGAAATACTCCAAGTAAAACACAAATTGCTTTAGAGCTGCATTACAGCTCTACTGCAAAATACTATGATGGCTTAAGTTCTCCAGGACATTTTTCCCTTTGGCAGGCTGTGCATCAGAAGCTAACCTGGCCTCTCTCCACATTCCACAAGATTAATGCAGGTTTGCAGAAACACAGGGGAAGGAAACCCAATAAGCTTGTTTTCCCCATCCATCTTTTCAGTGAGAGAGACAGTGCCACTCAAGGTAGCAATTAAAAAGCTGTTTCGCCAACAGAAAAGGATGCTTCTCCATTTTGCTCCAAGGACCAACTGATCACTGAAGCAGGTTCAGCAATAGCAACAAGACAACCTGTGAAAACGTGTGTTGACAGATGTCACAGAAGTTTTCCCATTTCACCTACCCATACTTCTCTCCACTGCAGGAGAGAGGAAAAGGTGGGAGGAGAATAGGCAGCAGTTTCCTCGGATCTGGGTGACTGACATTTGGCTGCATCAGTGATGGTAGTAGACAGCAGAGCCCCAAGGCTTGGCAGAAAACAGTTCCTGCTCTATTACCATAGCAGACTTAACTGCCTTCCGCAAGGGAATAGCACAGAGCTCTTCTGGTAGGGGAAGGGAATAAGGCTGGATACATGGTTTCCAGTGGGAATTTTGGTAGTCTACTCAGCAGAACAGCAGAGATCCTTAAGTCTACTTGGCAGCCAGAGGGGCAAATTTCTTGATACTACTTTAAGGTCCACAAAACATCTACTCCTAAAATTACAAGGCTAAAGCACATTGAACAACTTTATTCAGCTGCCCAAAGAGGGACCTTAGAGGTTGGTATGTGCTGTTAAAGTCCTGGCAGAGTATGTTTTCAAGAGCACTGGGCACTGTACATTTTGAGATCAAATTAAGACGTAAAATAGCTTGTGTCACTGGTACTATAGAATCACAGAATCTAGGTTGGAAAAGATCATCATAAGATCATCAGGTCCACCCTTTACTTAACACTACCATGTCCACCACTAACCCACGTCCCTAAAATACATGAAGGTGCCATTTCAGTCAGATCTTAGGCTCAGAGCTCTTCAGCCTTCCTTCTTCATATCTGGTTGCCACATACTCCTCTGAGTAGAAGCAACAACAAGCCTCCTCAGCTTATCAAGGAAAAACTCATTACTTGGCAGGACTCTCTCTGCTTCTGTCTGCTAGCTCCCATAAATATCTATATACTGTTCAGTATTTGTGCTTTTTGCTCTTAACCTCCAGAAGTGAGAGCAGGAAGTAACATTTACATTAATTTCTCTCTCCATCCTCTACCATGCAACACCCCCTAAGCACATCAGCTTTACTTGTTTAGTTACTTTCTCTCTGAAATTAAGTTTGCTCTTGGAAGGCATGACATCAAAATTACCTCAGCCCTCTATAACTAGTACAGCACTTCTATGGCAATAATATTATTTTTAAAGTACATTTGCAACAGCATAGAATAACTACTATTTAAAATGCTTTTCCTCCTAACAAGATGCATCACAGTGTAATATGACAGAATGAGAAGGCAGCAACCAGAATGAGAAGGTATCTGATAGCATAATTAAAATTTAGCACCATCAACATTTATTGGCAAAGCAGGACTCTCTGGTTTGGAGGAACAGTCAGAGTATGCAATTCACTGTCATACCATCAGAATTCTGTCATATGAACAGTGGATTCTGAAGGATTCAGACAAGAGATAGCAAGTTTTCTTAGGGAAATCAAGCTCCTTAAACTTACATGTATTAGCAACAGGAAATTGGCAAGGAGAACTGCTGGGATAGCATGAAATCTTGGCCTCAGCTGGGAATGCAATGTATGAGATGAAATGAGTGGTGCATCTAGTAGAGGATCATCTTCCAAACTCTGTGTTATTTCCAAGGAACCCTGGAATAGAAGGGGAGGGCAAACAATAGCAATAGGTAAGCTCTAAAAGTAAAGTACAACAGTTTAGGAATTTTCTGTTAGCAAATCAAGCCTTGAGGGGGGAAAAAACCCCACTAAGTTAATATCTTGAGCAAGCTCTTAAACTCTAGGTAAACTCTCATCACAACTTTATGTGATAACTCAGTCCCTGAAGAATCCAACACTAATCTACTCCCTAGTATCACACTGAACCTTCAGGAACTTCAGTTTTTAAAATGTATTACAAGTATCAGAGCTTTAACCCTGAGAGATGTCGGAAGCATATATATTTATGGGAAAAAGCGACAAAGTCTCTCTCGCATGCTTTTTATAGGTACTGCAAAACTCTTTGAGAGCTGAGCGTTTGCCCATTTTCACAGGCCGGGTGTAATTTTAGGCTCTGACAATCCTGTTGGCAAGGACCACCACTCCAGCAGCCAAGGCATCTTGCCTTATTCTTTAGATTACATATCAGTAAAAAATTCATTACTATGAGGGTGGAGAGACACTGGAACAGGTTACCCAGTGAAGCTACAGATATCCCATTCCTGGATGTGTTTGAGGCCACGATGGCTGGGGTTTTGAGCAACCTGGTCTAGTGGAAAGTGTCCCTGCCCATGGCAATGGGGGCTGAAAATAGCTCTTTAAAGAACCTTCAACCCAAACCATTATATGATCACAGAATCAACAGCGGGGTTAACAGTTCACACCTCCCACAAACACAGCAATTCTCCTTAGGACAATATCCTTTGTCTCATGGGAACAAATGATTCACTATTTCTGCAATACTAGGAGGGATCAGGGCACTCCTTCACAGATAAAGCTTTATTAGAGCTTTGACCATGCTCCTTTCTTACAAGACTAGTTACAGTCCATCTCTGCATCCTAAAATACAGCTAGTATTAGGAAGTACTAGATGACATAATCTCTTAAACAGAATTCATTACAGACAACATGGAGAGAGGAGAATTAAAGCATGGGATATGATGATCCCATGCAGTCAACCTGATATAAAGAAAATCCAGTAAGTGTCCTCCCTAACTGGAGCAAACACTGATCTCATTGCATTAAGATGAACCAAAACCACAGCTGTCAAAAGCCAAAATGCCTTAAATCCAAACTTGTTTGGCACTGTTGCTGAGGACAGGTTAAAGCTTTAGCCTCTTGGCTCCCTGATCCACTTCCAGCATGTGACTGCTTCCAGAGCAGCCCGGCTCCACGAGAGGGAGGAGGGCCGGCAGGAACAAGCCACAGCCAGCAAGCCTTGCCCACACAGGCTTCTAGCTGGGGCGGGGAGAAACATTCAAACAAACACAAAAACGCCGTGGTCACGCCAGCGAACAGCATATAATCCAAAGATAACACAGACAAGATGTGCCTGTGGAAAAATAACCCGGAAAACCTGAAGGAGCCACACGAGCAGCCCCGATCAGAGGCTAATAATCTCGATTAAAAACAAGCCCAGGCCCAGATGCCTGGGAGATATTTCAGACCCGGCTGGGGAGGAGCAGCGCGGGGAGCGAGGGGCCGCGGCAGCCTCCTCCCTTCGGAAAAGGCCACTGGGGAGGCGCCTGGGCCGGCGGCGCCCCCCGGACCAAGCAGATAAAGCCTCGGGCACCCAAGACGGGAAACAGCCGGGAAGAGGCGGAAGGAAGAGACGGCACGGAACACGAGGCGCTCGCCCGGCGGCGCCCGCCCTCAGCGGCAGCCCGGCCGCGGCCCC
>VWYI01037084.1:10006-20607 GCA_013399455.1 Anthoscopus minutus | reverse complement strand
CCGCCACCCCCCCCCCCGCCCCCCGCCACAGCCGCCTCGGCGGCGTTTAATGGGCACTCCCGGCGCGGCCCTGCCGCCACGGGCTGGCCATGGGCAGCACCGCAGCCCCTCCCTGCCAGCAGCGCCCCCGGCCGCCATTGGGCCCGCGCCGCGCCTGCACCGCCCCGGGGCGCGGCCCGGCCGGCGGAGGGGCCTCGGCCCGGCTGAGTCCCAGTGTCAGGCGGAGGTCCCGGTCCTCACAGGCCCTGCCTCCAGCCTGCCCTGCGGTGCCGCATGTCCCTTGGCCATACTCGGTGCAGTTTCCTCGGCAGCCCGCGACTGAATTCACAACGGAGACCACTTACAGCAGGCTCCGGGGTGGTGTCCCTGCGGGGCCGTGGCTCGGGAGGCAGCGCTGGGAGGGGAAAGTACCCCATAGCAGATGGGTGGGCAAAGTGTGGAGTAAAGGCAGCCTAGTGTTGGTGTCAGCTTGCAAGGGTTTCTTGAGGACCAGCCTCCGATTGGTCTTGCAGGGGTTTCTTGAGGAAAGTCTATGCAGCTAGTTACTTTTTCCAGTGGATCTGGTTGCCCCTTCAGATCATGAAAAGTTTTAGCATTCATGAGGTACTTTATACATTTTCTTCTGATACTTCTGGCTCTGTTATATATTTTGGAAAGAAACACGTTTTCTTTAAAACGTGTACTTGGTAATTTCATTTTCTACCCCTTTGTTACCACACAGACAGACTGCGGCCACTCACAGTGTCCAGACTACTCCCTTACGGATATCTATCTTATTGCCATTGGCAGCCTTATGTATTCTGGATACTCCTCAACCACTTAGTTATACTTAGTTGCTATTTGGTAATTTTTGTTAGTCTCTTTGACATTTTTCAGCTATAATCTCTCTGAAATGAGAAAGATCAGAATGACACACTGTTCAAGCATGTGCAAAGTATGAATTTCAAAAGCATCATATTTATTATTTGTTATGTGCTCTGTTCATCTTCTAATGCTTCTTAACCTTCTATTCGTTCTGTAGGAACATCCTTTAATCTTCAGCTAATGCTCTTGAGGACTCTGAAGAGAATCAAAGCTGTAACAGGGGTCTGAAGGACAAGTAAAACTGTGTGCTCTCCAGGTTGTGATTGTTCTACATGTAACTATTTAAGAGAAGCCAAGACTGTCACCCAGAACAGCTGAAGTGGCTCTGTCTCTCTCAAAAGCATGTTGAAGTGCCAAGGGGTGAAAACTCTTGAGGTTTGAGTTTCTTCAGAAACGTTCCAAGTCTCAGTTTCTGTGAGTTTTCCTGGCTATCTTTTTCTAGAAAAAATACTCAACTGAAACCTCCCACCCAGAGATTTATGTTTATCATGCGCAGAAATTAATATTTCTTTGTGTTTAATACAGATACATGCATTTAATGAACTGGACAACTATCTTTAATTAAAAAGAAGTCTTAAACTTGCTGGTTTGGCTCAGATAAAATCCAGCTCCTATGATAAGACCATGCTCTGTTCCAGTTTCTCAGCCTAAATGTTCCTTTTCCTCCTCCTTATTGTGCTTCCTCTTTTTTTTCATTCCTGACAAGAACACAGATCCTACTGATTAGCAAGAAGATGACAAAAGTTTTCAGTGACAGTGAAGTGAGGCCACAATTTGCATACATGTATTCAGTGTGCGTGAGACATGCCATTAGACAAGTGTTTATGATAAAATCAAAAGAACAAATTCTTCTAACTGTAATTTTAAAATCCTGAAGTCCCATTAAGTTTACACTTATTAGCACTCATTTATATAGCTTTAATTTTATATATAATTGTAAACCTTGTTTCTACTGAACGGAAAGTGAATTCTCAATGGATTACTGAAGAATGTAGTTAGGGAAAAAAACTATAAGTTTAAATATTTGAAATGCATAAATACTGCATACAACATTAGTTAACATGTTTAGAAGTATGTGATTGCCAGTTTCAATTGGTTTATGTAAAACATGTATGTCATCTTTATAGTAGCAGTCCACTCTTGTTCTTACTAGATCACTGAATCTTTGTTTTGGTTTTGATATATCATTTTAATTTCTAGATTCACAGCATTTTTAATAGTGAGAGGTGTTAGTGATGTAGATAGGTTTTAATAAAGTAACATTCTCTTCTGCTCAATTGCTATTCCATCTTCCATCAAATTTTGCAGACATTGTCATTTTAGCATAAAGTCTGGCTCCTGAAGGATGATGTAATACTGGGCAGCCTAAAACAGATAAAGATATGGCCGTTCTTAAATTATTTCCACTGCAACTCCATCAATAACTATGAAGGTTGTAACTGATAAGGGTAAGATAAAAATGTGGTATGGCCCAATAATGCTATGCTGCCCTTAGGAAAAGCTCTACTTAGACATTAAATTCACAGGAGTAAATGCTCTACTTAGGCATTACCTTGGCCATATCACTAATAATTACAATATTTGGGGACTAGCTGTCACAATTGTATCCTCACAAAGAGGTACAACATCTACTTTTCTTCCTCTCAGTTTCATTTAAAATCTGGCATGAATGGAAACAGGATTGGGCTCACAAACTTTTTCACATTCAGCTATAAGATATAATTATCATTACTGTTTCTTTTTCATACTACAATTAGTACTTAAACTGTATTCAGCTCTACCTAAAGAATACAGTCTCTGCTCTGAGAATATGGGGTTGTGACAGATCCCAGCATTACTTAAAATATAAATGGGAAGTGAAAAGGTAAAAATAAGAGTAGAAAATTTTATTTGCATGAATTGGTTGTGATAATCCTGAAAGCCATACTGTAGTAAGTGCAGTCTATGTTCTAGCCTCATATTACAGATACTTCAGAAGTACTCATTTTAAATATTTCAACCTGCTGTAAATTTTTTAAATCCTGTGGAGTTTAAAAAAACAGTTCACTGCTGAAAATGTCTAATACAAAGGAACCTTTCACTCCATGTATAGTTTCAGTTTTTCACATCATGTAAATGTCAACTTTTTGTGTTGAGCAGCATGGGGCTATTTATGTATGGTAATCATGTAATCAAAAACTGCCACTTGCTATGCAGATTTTGCTTCCTAAATAAAATGCCCATCGAAAGTTCTGTGGCCTTTAAATGCAAGCTGTTGAAAAGAGAAGAGCATTACACTGGTGTTGACAAAAACTCTTTTAGTCTTTCACCAATTAATATACAAATTTGAATGCTGGAGGCTTAGTGTGGCCATGGGTTACTTCAGCTAATCTATTAGTACAAATCATTTGGCAAAATGTCTTACATGTCCATAATGAAGTCCAGAGATAGGACTGATGAAAACGGGTAGATAACATGGATGGACAGAGAGAATTTGGACTGCTTTATGCAGATGAGACAAAGAGGGAAGTTATAGCAAAGAGAAAAAGTGTGAAAACCAGAATTGGCACTCTTGATTACTTTAAAAATTGTTACTGATTTCCTAGATATATTAAAAAGCAAATAAAATGAGGGGAAAGAAAGGATACAACTTTTCAATTTTGTATCTAGTTTTAGAATATACATCACAAGTATAAAAGTTCAGAATTAAGTATCACAATGTGCTACTTTGTGCTAAAGATGAGCTTGAGTTTTAAATAGCATTTAAGCAAATGTCTAATCGGCAGGGTAAAAAGTACTCCCTCTCAGACTAATTTTTTTTCATTTTCTGATTTTTTCAAACCCACGTTTCTGTTTACATTCTGTTATAAAGCTGTCACAATATGACAAGCATTTGTTTGAACTATGTAAAGGGAAACAGCTTTTTCTAAAAGTATTTGAGTTTAGATTATATACTTTCTAGGGTGATTTTATAAAAAAGATGGATGCTTGGGATAATTACCTTGGGAAAAACACTGATAAAATTGAAATAAAGACAGAAGATTAAATGTCTGAGAAAAATTAGTTGATTTTTTCCCCTCTGTTTTCTGAATAGCTTGTCTGAAAATCTTAAAATGAACTTGTCAAGAACTAGTTTGTGTAAACTAACTTTTTAGGCTGTATGGTTAAATATTAATATTCCAACAAATATTCTTCTGAATATTTTAAGTTCTGAAGTTACATTTTTTTTTTTACCTCAGTGTATTAGTCCAGGTCCAAATGTTCTTTTGCATAGAAATATTGGCAAGGGACTGTCCTTGATACCAGTGAAAATTCCACTCCAGAAACAGTAATAACAGTAACAATAATGAACTACTAATTCTATGAGCACCTGCTTGTACCAGAATTTTCAGACTAAACCTTTTCATACCTTTATCTTTGATTTAAATTTCCTCTTATTTTTTTTTTCAGTTTACCATGAGTTCAATTTTAATAGCCATCTACATGTACTGATCCTGAGCTATTTTATTAAACAATGAGTTTGTAATACTTCTAGTCTTTCTTACACACAGACAAAAGGTTTTTCCAAATGAAGATTAACTCAGTTTCTGGAACAGCAGCATGATATGCTGTTCACTTTCTATGAACAACCTCTCCAAAATTATGTGCAGTAACTAGATCTATGTGATTGTTATTGCTATGCCTCCCTGAATATAACATTTTAATGTTTTTGATTTCATTGCCTCTTTGTACAACAAAAGAAACTGTACAACATATGAGGTCTATCCCACTTGCTTTTTCCCACTCTACAGCATTTTTCATTTTCACTGAATGTCCCCTCAGGGGATGTAGATTCTGCAAATACTATTCCTTCTGTCTTGTTTATATGCATACAAAACAGTAAATATTCAGACTGATTCCTTTAGTATACTATGTCACTTTTCACAGAGTAAATTGCTCCCAACTACTGTTCTTAGGTAAGCTCACAATGAGCATGACTAGAGGAATGGATTGCTTTAACAGTTTGCAATAGGCCAGTTCTGGATACCCAGGACAACCTAAACGAGTCCATCTGACTGTCTGGTCGTGCATTCAGGAAACTCTAGGTGGCAGTACATCAGTTCTTTAAATGTGATTTTAATTAATGAGCGGTAGCTGTTTTCTTCTGAGAAAAAGGTGTGTTGGTTGATTGACCTGTTTTAGGACTGTCTTGCAAATTGCTGTTAGAGTGGGGAATATGATGGAGGAGAAGCACACAGACTTTGATGGGCTTGCATGTAATAGGTACCTTACAGTTTTATCTGTGAAGAAAATGACTTGCTTCATTTTTCAAGAAAACAATGTTTTGACAAGTTAAACAAATATGACAGAATACAACAATAACCAAAAGTCTCTTCTGCACTCTTATAAAGTAAAATAATCAGGAAAAAAACCCACTGTGCTTATGTTGTATTGTTTGCTAAAAACTAAATGTTTCAATTAAGTCCATTTATTTTTTTTCTGGTGTAGGCTGTACACAAAAATGGTGTGTAGCTTATTTCAGTGATGTATAATTCTGTGTTATGGGTGAAACTCCTCATCAGCTTTGCACATTGCTGATTGAGATGGTCCAACCTTTCCCAAGATCCTTGCTGCTGGTTTCTGCTGCTATCTTTGTATCATGCCTAAGTGGTAACATGGCTACAAGGTGAAATCTGATCATTTTTGATGGGCTTTTTTTTCTGGTTTGCTGAATGGAAGCCACCCAGTACGGAGACCTGGCTGCCTTATCCAGTGTACAGGAAGCAACACAAGTCTGCAGGTATGAGAGCAGGAGTTGGCCCACTTCTTTCACAGTCATCTCAGATGTGCAACAAGATACCTACTTTGCACCTTCATAGTTTGCAGTACAAATATGAATCATAGCTATGACCTACATTTGCTTCCATTCGTAACTCTTACTTCAGCTAGGACTTCCTTTTGCAAGCTGTAATCTAGAAGGAACACAGCACTGACCACAGGGACCTGGCTTCTCCAACAAGTAGAATTCAAAAGTGTCATACCATTTGCTTTTTATGTGGCCCTTATTTTCCAGAAATAGGATTAGAGTACTTAAAGTCTGTTTACTAGACTGTGTGTCATATCAAGTCCTTTTTGAAATCACACTATATCTGGATTTGAACACTGAAAAAACAGTTCATAGTTACTAATTTTCATCATCATAATTTTAAAGTATATGAATTTTACAACATAAATCTTATCGCTTCACCTATTTTCATTAAGTATGTGTTATTCTTAGTGCTCCAGCAATTGTTCACACGAGAATAAATGCTAGAAAAGACAAAATATTTTAATCCATGCTTAATTGTATTTAACTGATTTTGGTCACAGTACAATTTCTCTTTGATAGCAGCTGCTTTGCTATTCCTTATTTCACAATCCCAATTTACATGTTTTATTTTTTCTCTCTCTGCCTACTCTCCAGTACATATTTCTCTGCAATCTGGTCCCTTTCTCAGTCTGCTACATGCACTTTCTTGCATTTCCTTTTCACACTACTTTTCAGTGTAATTCTTCTCAACTGCATTCATGTCCTTAGCTCAATGGTTCTCTGAAACTTTAAATATTTCATGCTTCTGAAGCAAGCAAAAGGAGTCTTTTTCCACTAGAGTGAGGCCTTTTAAGATTAGGCAATGCTGGATTAATGCTGATATTGGTGCTAGTGTCTTAGACAGAAGAATGGAGTAACAGTTAGTGCCTGTGTAGAACTCAAGTCCTGTCATGAATTCCACAAAGGTCCTTGTGGATTTGTTCAAATACAGGGGCCTGGGTTGCATAAAGGTCTGCTTCTGGTTGGCTATGTTATTGAGGGTAAAATGCATGGGAAAAAATGCATGTGTACCCTCACAGATTTTGGATAAATGCATACTTATCTTTACATAGATTTTGTACATAATTTACTCACAACTCAATGCAGTAAGATACAAATATAATGGATAATGTAAAAGTCAAGAGAATGAAGAAGCACATTGTTTTCCTGTTTGAAGCAACAGGAGGACAGAGAGATACTAAAGTATTCAATTCTAAAGCCTTTCCTTTCCTCTTCCCTGTTCATGAAAAGAATGCCAGCCTCAGCAGCACATCCTTGGTTAGAATAAGCACTCTACCCGAAATTATCAAGAGTTATGACTTGTAATATCTTAAACAAGAGCAAATGTTCTTACCACCTTATTTTTTGTCCTTTTTGGAGATGTCTTTCTAACCTACATTTGTCAATTAAAAGTAAGTAAGAACATGTATAAGTGTCCTCTGTGGCTAAACTTAAACCAGATTTCTTCTAATGTGACCATGTCACATTAGAATCATGCACAGAGCATGATTCCTTAAACATGCTAATAAAACACCACATATGTATGCAGTCACATTGACTTTTACCAGGATTAGTTATTCTATTTGTAGGAACTGTGTAACTTGTGGGACTATCTTGTTAGCAAGCAGACTATCTTGTTATGCTAGCATAACTTCATTTTCACTGGATGCAATTCATTGATGGATAGTATTGAGGTTTCTATATCAGTAAAGTATTTCTAGTGTCAATAGATCTGAAGAACTGTGTGATCCTAAGTAAGCATTGCCACATTCCTTTGTAGCTCACTAAAACAAGTGGGAAAGTGCTAAAAGTTATTACAGGGACTGCATGAAACATGACAGGGAATTTTCTCAGTAAATGCAGTAATTCAAATTGCCGCAGCATAAACAAAAATGACAGCTGTTTTCATCACAGATAAGATTCATAGCCCATTTCCTTTCAAAACTACATACATACACCCACAGACATATATAAATAAGTTTTTTCTCTGAAAGTTCTTTTCTAAGAGGTATTAGATGAAGCAGAATCCCATACAAATCTAGACATTGTATTTGAAGGATGGGTTTTCTCATGGTTAGAGATACATTGTTTTGCCATAACAACATAATGTATTTTGGATAAAGTAGTTTTTGCTTTGATTCCTCTTGAAATTACTGAATTACAAAGTTATAATTTTCAGGAAAAAAAAGAATTGAACCATGCCATATTAATTTCTTTCTAATGCTCTGTATCACAGAAATTAACTGAACTAATGTTGAACATTTGGCTCTGAAGCCAAAACAAAACTGCAAGAAAATGAGAGAAGTCACAGGTTGGAAATGCTTAATGTTAACTTAAGAATAAATGTTTGTGCTGGTTTTGGCTGGGGTAGAGTTAATTTCCTTCCCAGTGACTGGCATGGAACTGTGTTTTTGATTTGTGCTGAACAGAGTTGATAACGTAGAGATGTTCTGGTTATTGCTGAACAGGCTTGCACAGAGCCAAGGCCATCTCTGCTTTTTGTTTTGCCAGGCTGGTGAGGAAGGTGGGTGTGCATGGGAGGCTGGGAAGAGACACAGCCAGGACAGGTGACCCCAACTCACCAAAGGGACATTCCCACACCATATGGCATCATGCCAAGTGTACAAAGAGGGGGGAAGGAGGAAGGGGAGGATATTTGGAGTGATGGTGTTTGTCTGCCCAAATAATTCTTACATGTGATGGCTCTCCTGGAGATGGCCAAACACCTGCCTGCCCATGGGAATCAGTGAATTAATTCCTTGATTTGCTTTACTTGTGTGCGCAGCTTCTGCTTTTCCTGTTAAACTGTCTTAATCTCAACCCACAAGTTCTCTTCCTTTTAGCCCTCTGATTTTGTCCCCAATCTTCCTGTCGGGAGACTGAGCGAGTGGCTGCCTGGGGCTTGGCTACTGGCTGGGATTAAACCACAACAGACAACATTGTTAAACAGTTCTGCCATGTTAGCATGGAGCAGAATCTGCAGCTGCCTACCTACTTGCAGCTGCCTACCTACTTGCAGGATCTGCATGCGAAGAGTGTATAAAGCCCCTCAGCTCCCAGACTAGCTCACAAATTTAGAATGATTTCATGTGGACCCTTAAACAAAATACAGTAAAATTCACTTAGGTCTTATGGCTCAGTAGAAGTTGGGATCCTTGTCTTATAAGGTGACGTCCAGCTGCTTACTCTAAATTACAGAAACATGGAAGTGTGATGTGACAGCCATCATCCACTCAGATCTACCCAGGCCACATCTGCTTATGAACGCAGACCTCAGTATTCTATGCTTCATTGAGCCAGCTGAATTCTAAACCTCTGTTTAGAGAGCATTATTTCTGGCTGGCTCCTCTGGAGCAGACTTCCCCCTGCAAGCAGGTTTTGTTGCGTATTTAAATCTTTAGCAAGTACCTTGTCTTCTCCAATACAACCCAGAGGCAAATCTAGTCATCTCTTGAGAAGAGACAAATTCAGTACTTACAAAGCACAGACTTCATAAAAACAGGCACTGCCAATTGTGATTATTTAATTTAGAAAAACCTCCAGTGGTAATCCATTGAAAAAATTTTGAAGTGTTCCCAAATCAAACATTACAGTAGTGAAAGAGGATTGGTAAACTGTGAAAACTAAAATGGCATTTTCCAAGTGAGGAGTGGAGATTAGAAAAAATGAAAATAACAGATTAACATACATTTAGTTTTAATAGCCAGTGATTTGATGAGAAACACTGGTGAAGGCTTTCAGTATCTATCTATAATAGTCTTCATCCAAAACACACCTGCTTTTTGTTTTGTGTCTTGCTTGAAATATGCTGCCCTCAAACTCTTCTCACTCTTAGAAAAATAGTGTCGGTCAGTTATTAGTAGATTTATTAGTTTAGAGATACTATTCTAAAAATCTTTTACTCCAGTGAAGAAGCATTTTAATTTTAAACACACAATCAGATTTAAATACCTGAATTGTGTTCAGCCTGCTAAATCATTTTCCACTACACAGTCTTCAAAGATTTGGAAGTAATTTACAGAGGTTTAAATACATCAAATTCTTCCCTAGTGCCCCAAGTCAGAAGTTGCTGAACGTAGTATTCTTGATCATTGCTTGAATTAGTGTTGTTTGCAAAGACACGTCTGAAATAGATCCCTGTTCGTTTCTCTTTTTGCCATTTTGCATGACAGAGGCTACTTCAGCAAACATTAAAACACAACTCAAGTACTTAATGACCAACGCCAGCAACGTTTGCAAAATACAGGAGGCCAGATGTTTTGAGCGCTTGTGTTCCTGCTGGACCAGATAAAGAAAAAGCCGATGAGATCCAGCAGGTCACAGCGAACTAGAGCCTGTTCAGCTCCTCCGTCCCGATGCACTTTTGCTCTTCCCTTCGGCCCCTACTCGAGCAGAAACCACCCGCATGTGGTGGCGCCGGGCCAGCTCCCTGGCTGGCCTGCCAAGATGCCCATATTCCTTATGTCGTGCACCTGCCGGTGGATTTTCTAACTGAGGAGACCTGGGACCGCTTTCATTTATTATTTTTTTTCCCGTGGGACAGAGCACCTGCGTGTTCCCACGCGAGCGCCCCAAGCCATGCTCGCTGGTGCTGAGGACACCATGACCCGGGCGCTTGGCGGGACGTGTGTCGCTGCGCAGGGCAGCGCAAGGTGTCGCTCGCCGGCCCTGCCCTGAGCCACCGCTTCCCTGGGAAGCGGGAGACGCGCACTTGGGCGCTAGACCCGGGCTCATCCCACTCGGAGGCCACGCTTCTCTCAGCAAGGGCAGCTGCGCCTCAGCCTCCTCTTCCTGACGTCCCAAGGCCGAGGCTGTCCCAGCTCCAGGGGGGAAAGCTCCAGCGAGGCGACCCCTGCCCACAGCGTCTCCCGGAGCTCCACCAGCCACTGCAGGAGGTACCGCACGGGCCGGGCCGGGCCCCGCCGCGCCT
>VWYI01037069.1:3678-23396 GCA_013399455.1 Anthoscopus minutus | reverse complement strand
GCCTTTGCTAATATGCAATGATTTTTTTTTTTTTCCTGGATAAGACTAAAAAATCTAGCTAGAGTTTTCTCTAAAATTCCCTAAAATTCACCTTTCGGTATTTTTCTCTCAGAAGTCTGGATAGATATTTTAAAGCCTGTCTGAAAGGTTATAAGACTCATAAAGACTGAATGACAGTTTTTTATTTCCAGATTCTACCCTGAATGTACATCCTGTATTTGTATGTAGAAGGGAGCTATTAAATACAAATTAGGAGTTTCCCAAGTGAATCGGGCTTTACAGTAAATATGCTAATTCAGGTTATTGATATTCAACTTGGAACACTTGCAGTTCCAGTTGTAGTAAAAAAATTCTCACAACAAATAGCAAGACATAGCAACATGCAAGTAGCTTGCAAAGGTAGCAAACTTTGAGGGACCATGCCAAAAGATCAAGGATGAGTAGGTTTTCTGAGTGTGAAATATTGCTCTGTAGTTCATGCTCTGATACAGAACTCAGAACTGGTAAGATCTTTAGGTGAATGAGCTTTAAATATTACCAAATCAAATACTAGGTTCATAATGCAGACAGGTAGATTGGGGTTTTTACTCCCTTTGAATGACATCAAAACCAGAGGACAAATCAGCTTTACCAACAGTGAAGTTGTTGTGTGATCTTTTTGTGTCTATATTTGTGTGTTTTAACAGGAGATGAGTTTAGGTTAAACTCTCAGGCTGTAGACATTGCTGGAGGACAGAAACTTGGGAAGTAGAATATATGTTCAATAGTTTAACATTGTTAAGACACAAATACTAGTCATTCAGCATTTCTTGTAAAGAAAAGGCATTGATAGTAGACAGCTGTCACCGAAGCTTTTAAACTTAGACAAATATAATGGTACCTAATCTGTCTTTAACTGTTTCATTTGGGTTTTGGCTCAAGAGTTTGGAAGCCTTCTTGATGCCTGAGTTTTGTGACTTTTAAGAATGGAGATATAAGCAAGTGGTACCAAGCCCATGACTATAGTCACATGTTATGTTTACTCTGATGAAACAGATTCCAGTTATTGTCCTGCATGCTTTCAGCTGGAAAGGAGAAAGTCAGAAATGGTGTTCAACCTAAACAGAGAAAAACTCCACTTAGTGCATATTGTCTGTTTAGATGGCATATTTTATCTCTGTTTGGACAGAAAGGCCTAAAAATTCCTTAAAAGTGTTTATGAAACTAATTTCTGGACAGGTACCTAATTTCTCATTAAATTAAACACTAGTATTTAAGAATTTATGATATTCATCATCTAAGTGCTAAAAAATGCTGAAAGAGTAGTGAAATAAAATTGTCTGAACAATTTTTTCTTCTATGACAGCTCTGAAACTTTTTACCTATAGCTTTTCTATTGTGGAGATAATTTCTGAGGTATATTACAGAACTTTAAAAGCATGTCTCTTAGAGAGGTGGGTAGAAGTAATTTTTGGCTGAAAAGGTCCTTGTCCTCTGGCTGGTCATGCTGGTATGATTTTTGTCTGCATAGTTTTATATCAATATTTTTCAGGGATGCATCCAGCTAGGGATTTCTCTCCTTGTCTCCCTCTTCCCAATGCAATTGGGAGCAGATTGGGAGAAATGTGAAAGGCAATATGTAGGAGCACTGATGAAGACGCGTTTCTCTATATGAGACACACAGAGTTTTGCAAGCTCATAGAACAAGGGAACAGGCCACAGAGTTGAGGCACCTCTGTTTAGTTGAATTTAAACTTTGGCATGTGGAGAAAAAAAATGGATAAACGAATGAACATTTTTTATTGTCTCATTCACCTTCCAATTATCTTTTTGCAGAGTTTGAGAGACTGGCAGAAGTATTCATCGTCTCTGCCTTTTCAGAGTGTTTGTGTTTGCCAGAAAAAAACAGATTTTGACATTTTACTACTGTAGCTGAGGGAGAAAATAGTGAAATTAAAACAAGACAAGGTTCACTCATGGGTTGCACTGATTCTTGAGGACAGAGAGAAGAGATATTCACCAAGAACTTGAAGTACATAAAATAATAAGCCTGAGATGCTTAACAAAGGGTTCTGGCACTTACAGAGTGTAAGTAGTGAAGATTAATAAATGTGATTCAGTTGAACCAGATTTTGCTATAGGACGCTGAAAGGTTTGGAAACTTTCCACTGTCCCCTTGTCCCCTACAAAATTTAATTGTAGGAATTAAAACAGCTGATTGCTTCATTAACTAGAATACAACTACTGTTAATAGACCACTGCTTAAGGCAGTTCTAGGGAAGCCTAGGGAGTCTGAATGATTACACCTCATAGTACAGTTGTTAATCTGGAGAAAGTGATAAAATTTTAAAAATGATTTAGATCAATAAATCATAGTTTTTTTAGGAAAAATGTTGCCTATAGAGACTTTTGCTCGCAGTTCTGACAAAGGTCTGTTGTCACATCTTAAAGAGACAATTTTTTCCTTGTTTCACTTGGTATTATTGTTAATAAAAGGGATTAAAGTGGTATACATCTTATTGGTTGAAAACATAATTCAAAACACCTTCATGTAATATGCCTGATCCTTTTTTTCTCACTAATAAAGAACAGGTACCAGAACAAGGAAAGCAGCCACTGTAATATTATTGAGTACCTTTTGAGGATACTAATAAACATATTATGTTCTGAAGAAGCAGAGGAGAAAGAAATATAGTGTCTGCCTTTTAAACAGAGAGAGGAAGAAAACTTGAAAAATTAAGTCCAGCTGGCCTCATATCAGTACTGGGAAAGATACCGAAACAATTTACTAAGCAGTCAATTTATAATTACTTAGGGATGATAAGAAAAAAACAATAAGGATTTATCAAGAAAAAGAATGTCAAGGCATTCTAATTATTTTCTTTGACAAGGTAGCTCTCCTTGTAAATAAAGGGATGAAGTACATATGATATACATGTTAATCTTTCATTTTGTCTCTTCCACATACAGTTTTTTCACAAACAAATTAAAGGAAAAAGGTCCTAAAAGAAAGTATTACAAAGTGTCTGGAAGTCAGTGTTTGGAAACAGGTGTGAGTAGCTGCTCTTAAAATAGGTAGTTGGCAAATCCATTCTGGTCAGTGTTTTTGAATGCGTATACAGACTGTCACAACAAAAATATTCAATGTCCTGAGAATGAGGGAGACTGCAGGTGTTTTCTAAGGTAGAATGGATATTGAAAGTTATTGTGGAAATTGGAAGAATGATCTGAAATGAGTGTCAATAAATATTAGTGTGAAGCACTGTTTCTAGGAACAATCACACACAAACACAGAGCAGGGAGTAATTGGCTAGAGAGCAGAGCTGCAGAGTAGGGGGTGAGGGTGATTATGAACTACAGACCAAGGATGGCTCAAGATCATAATGTGGTTTTTGAACAGCCACTTTGTTCTGTGGTGAATTAAAAGAAATTCTGTGGTGAATTAAACGAAATTCTCTGTGTCAGGCAGATGTAGGGGTTCCATTCTACTTGGTGCTTTGGGTTCCGAGCTAGGAACTCGACCCAACTTTGGGCACCACTTTTTCAGAGAGCTGCAGACAAATTGGCGAGTGTTCAGAGGAGTGGAACAGGAATGATAAGCGGTTTAGAAAACATGACCTGTGAGGAAAGATTGAAGGAATTGGATTTGTTTAGTCTACAACAGAAGAGCCTGAGAGGGACATGATAACAGTCTTCAAGTATGTAGAAGGTTGCTGTAAAGTAGACAGTGACCAATTATACTCCAAGTCCACTGAAACAGCACAGAAAAAAACGACTGCTTTAACTTGAAATGAAGAAGTTTTAGGTCAGATATTGGGAAAATCACACAAAAATAAAAATCCTTTTACCACACTGAGGAAAAATAAGCGCTTGAACAAGGTACTGAGGAACTTTCAGGAGTTTTTAAAGAATTCATCAATAAAGTAAGTAAGGGTCAGAGAAAATGCAGGTATTTTCAATGCAGGGATTCACTAGGTAAAGTACTATGTTTCCTTTTATGTACTATAATCTCTGATTTCTAAAAAATCATCTGCTCTGCAAAAGTTACCTAAGCTTCAGCAATGCAAGAACTAATGGGTTTCCTAATTTATGCTAGGGTAATTTACTTTATTTGCATGTCTGAATTTGTCTTCTGGTTTTGTTTCTGAAAGACAGGGGTACAGTGATTCAAAAGAATTTCAAGTACTTTAAAAACTCAACAAAACACAAAAAGCCAACTCTGTGCTATAAGAGATAAACTTAGAGCTTTAAATGCCTCATTTGCTTAGCTTTACAAAAACTCCAGATAAAACTGGCAGTAGTGACTTGCTACTCACAAAGACCATCAGTGACTTAGTGGGTGTATTTATTTCCTAGATAGCATTAACTTATTTTTCTGTTTCTGATATACTTGTAACTATGGATTTTTCCCTATAGAACAGCAAATATGAGAACATCATTATCACCATCTGACCTTCCCAGCATTAGCAAGGAAGATATCGGTGAAGGTGAGGTAAACCTAGACTGTGTATTGCAGAGAATGATAGGCAGACATTCCCATCTGCTGAATCTGCTTTGAGAGTGCTAAGTTCCAGCAAAGAAATAACAGTACAGGTGAGGAAAGACAGCATCTGAAATCACCAGAGGAAGATCTGCCAGAACCAAGTGCCAAAGGCTTACGGCCGAGTTCTTGCCATTTGTTCAGGACTCATAAAAACAAGGTGTCTAATTTTCTTCTGTCACTGTGTTTTTGCCATCCAGTGAAGTTTTTTGTGATTTGCTGTCAACACAAGTTAGCTAAGGGAAATGAGATACTTATTTGTTACAGGTTAATACCTACAGATGGAACTCAAAGGGACTTCTGGAAGAATAGAACTTTGCCCCATTACTCCAAATTTTCATTCCGTCTCTCCTAAAACTAACCATGAACAGCAGTAAGAAGCTCAGCCATGTGCATATCTAGAATTTCCCAGCTGGGACTGCAGGTCAAAAGCAGAAGTTTCTAGGTTGTTGCATTAAACTGATTAATCTATTGGAAGGAGGAAAGTTAAAGAGGTTAGGAAAGCATTTCAATAAACAACAAATAAGAGGTATGAGAAGGAAAGTTTTGTTTATAGTTAAGAGTTGTCTGTCATCATTTGGTATCCATCCATTCATATGTTTAACAACATATTTGTGCATAAAATTGCATTTAAGGTCAGGTAAAATTTTTGTTAAAAATTCTTTTCACATATGTTTGTATTAACTTTTCATTTGATCTGGACAGATTCCTCTATCATTTATCTTCTTTCACATTTGACCTACTTAAAATGTTGTAACACCCTCTGAGGATTATGGAACCCTCAGGAAATCTAGCACCTATATAGTGTATCACTGGAAGAAGAGTCAATAAGCAAAATGAGTTTCCAATCTTGAACAAGCATGATGCCTCTCTCTTTTCCGTGCCCTCCTAATGGTCTGCCTTTGTCCTGTCTATGAGAAATCAGTCATTTACAAATGGTAAACTGGACAGAGTACCAGTTTATCTGGAGCAAAGGAGCATAAAAATATTGCATCCTCAATTCAGCATTAAACTTTGTCTTGTTTAACCTACAACCTCCACAAAAGCTGTTCTTGTACCTAATTTATTAGCAAATATCACAAAAATGCTAGACACAGCAATGCTGGAGACCTGGCTTTTCAGTGATACCTAAATCATTGCACATACCCACCATGATCCTGAAAGCATCCCCAAGATACCTCACTGGAGTCCACGTCCAGGTAGACTTTCAGCTCTCACCTTTCTGACCCTGCTTGAAACTCCTCATTGGCTCACCTATTTCAACTCCTTTCATTGTCTTTTTCTTGGTCAGTGTCTTAGGGCCATCTTTCTCTACATCTTTATTAATATTTTTCATTTTTTGATGTCCCTAGAGTGTACTTTACTCACAGTTTAGCTGGCTATTCCTTCCCTCCACATGGACTGCAAACTACTGTCTTTTGTAAAGGGACAGCACCACATTCCACAGTAGGATCTGCTGGAGCTCATCAAACGACATACTAAAGGTTTAGGCATCAGGATTAATCATCACATTTTCCTTTCACATACTGTTTGACATAATGCCCTTCTCTCCAAGTATTCATGCCCAAAAGGTGGTCAAGTATCTAAGATATTATAGCTGTGTTTATGCTGAAAAACCTGTCATGGACAGGGGCTGTTGTCTTGTCCCTGTCACACAGCATGTGGTGCTGTGTCTCCTCTGAGCATATTGTTTCTCTGTGGTCTAAGGCACAACTGTTACTTTAAGTGGTTTTCTTCAGGTATGTTCAGTAAGGTGAGGACTCTCTTTCTAGCAGTAAGAGCAATGGTTTCATGGGGTGAAAATTGTGGGGTTATGTTGCACACCTTGGTGCGAAGGTGTGATGCAAGCAGTATCAGATGCCAGCACAGGCTCTAATCTGTTGTAGTCTCACCCACATTACTTGCTGGGAAGTGCTCCCTACCATGTGTGCTCTCCCATCAGTCATGTCTGGGCATTATTACTGAAAAGTGGTAGCTGGCACAGGCAGCTCAGTGATCAAGTTCACTCCCTGGCCTTGATTTATTTAGTGATATAGATATAGTCTATGTTTTGAACATGCTGTACAGACCATTATCTGTTTTATTTTTGCTCTTATGTACTAAGGCAATGTGTAACATATCAGACACTAGCGTTTTTTAGGATATTTTCAACCACAGGATTTTTTTTTATGGCAATAATAGCAATAATTAAGAAATGAGTGCCAAAATGTAGCTCATGTTTTGCAAGTTACAGCTATTCTTCAAGTCAGACAAATGTCCTGTGCCAGGAAATAAGAAGAAAAGGGTGGCAAAGTTCATGGACAGTAACTTGCTTTGAGCTGGAGACCTTTCTAGACATGTTTATTATCATTTTGTTCTGATTCAAATGCAGGTTTAACAGCAAAATAAAAAGCTGTCTTGTTTAAAGGAAGATTTAACTCATGTTATGAACAAGAACCACAAACAGCTGCTTCCATATGTTGCTAGTATCAGGAAAAATTCTTTGTTAAATGGCATCTTCAAGATTAAATTCTGTGCTGAAAAATAAACACAACAGAAGCGTGAGATGATTGAGGAGAACAGTGACCCACTCGAGGAGAAAATACACTTTGTTTCAGCTGGTGATGAATCTGCATGACCCAGACAGAGTTCCAACATTGACTATCACTGTATTCTGCAGTATTTTGACATGTAATATAAATGTCTATGATAAGGGATAAAAGGCACATTGGGCCATCTGTGCTAGTTTTAAACCTGTTTGTCCAACTTTGGGATGTTGTAACCTTTTCTTTATTCCCTGAAAGTGAATTTTTAACATAGTTTGCACCTAATTCTGCTTTCTGTAGTATCTCTATTAGAAAATGTTTTAAGTGCAGCCCTCTGTTAGCCAGATTGAAACACAGTTCACGAAGGTATCATCATGCTCTCTTTGAAGTTGAAAGGAAATGCATCTGTCTTGAATGAGAGCAAGATCAATTCACCTAAGCAAATGGTTGATTAATCAAGTAGTGCCAAGGAAGCAATGTATGGTTTGAGACCTTCTGTAAAGGAGAACAAGGTCTGGCTTCAGTTTTAATGATGAAGTCTTTTCCTTCATAATGGCAAGAGTGTGAATCTCCTGCTTGTCATTCTCAAGACCCCAGATTTGCTTTTAGTCTTATGGATCTTTCTTCTCTAATAAATCCATAGAGAGCAGTGAGATTTGCAAGTGCAACTGGGGCTGTCTAGTCCTCTTAGCCTGCTCCTGTAACCTCTGATCACCTGCTCCTTCCTATACCCTCATACTATCATCTCTTTACAAGATTTTTTGCATTACTTCAAAAGGATTTATAACACGATCCAAGGAACCATATATATTTGGTAATGTGCTATCACTTATTGATTGAAAAATAACTTTTATACGCTCATCTTTAACATGGGGAAAAATTTGCTTCAAAACTGCTACTTGAAGATTAATTGAAGAATGTGTGTAAGGCTAGCATGGGTATGCTTGTCTGGAAACATATGCATGCCAGTTAGATAAACTTCATGATTTTTATCCCAGGCATTTTCAAAAGAGAATTAAATTTGCTTTTGCATTATTGGTTTGCAATATTTTCACGATATACAAAGTATTTTTGGGTTTTGTTTGTTTGAGTTTTTTTTTTTTACTTTGGTAGGCATATATTTACCTTTTATCATGAATGGATGGAAATTCTTGAAAAGATGAGCCACCTACTGACAATGTAGAGAGCCTGAAATAGTAGCTCTGAGGCATTTAAGTTCCCATTTCAGCATCACACTGAGTCTGATGCAGCACCCATCTCAGCACAACAAGCTGGATGGCTTAGCCAGGTTCCTCCCACTCCTGCATTTCTATTGATCTGGGATTTCAGAAATTACTATGTACCCAGGATGTTGCTGGCTTATGGGAAACCCCTTCCTGACTGTGCTAAAGGTACCAATCTGCAGC
Organism: Anthoscopus minutus; assembly: GCA_013399455.1. Classification (NCBI taxonomy): domain Eukaryota; kingdom Metazoa; phylum Chordata; class Aves; order Passeriformes; family Paridae; genus Anthoscopus; species Anthoscopus minutus. The sequence continues at coordinate 14,946 of VWYI01037069.1, read as the reverse complement.
CATTTAACTTTCACTACACTATTCTGTAGTTTTAAAGATGATCATGGGCATATTGCTGTGGGTTATATCATCTATCTTCTCTGTTTGGTGAGGTTTTTGTTCTTAACCATGTTGCTCGTGCTGTGTTTCATATCTGTGCAATCAGATGTATGTCCTATACAGTGCTGTGATGTGAACCGAGAACAGAAATTTCAAGCTTATATGTATCAAAGTGGGCAAAGGAGAACCCAAATGATAGCAGCTATTGCTTTTGTGTGTCTCCTGTGGAAGATTTATCTGGATATACAGTTTTCTGCTGGTTTAAACAGGGAAGTGACATTTAGAAAAAGTCCACTTTGGGGGATGTTATTGAAAGAACTTAAATGCATGTTTTGATTAACTTGCCAAAGCTACTAGGAGTAAACACATCCTTAATGTAGACTAGGACTTCTTCACATAAAACTCTTTCCCACATCCCACTCCCTCCCCTTCACCTCCCAAGTTTCATCCTAGCCTAAGGCAGTAAAATCCGTAGGGTGGGGGTTTCCTTAAGCACATTGTATATGAGAGTATGTGACTTATCATCTCTGTGCCTCATTTACAGTGAGACTTAGCAGCTGCTTCGCAACCATGTGATACATTGAGCTTTGTATAATAGTTCACTTGAAGGTCTTTGCACAGTTCAGGCATGTCAGCTGAGTACCTTCAAGCAGTGCAGGGACTTGTAATTAGAGTGGCCTGAGGCTGCTTTCCTTTCTGAGGGGCTTTGTCTTCCCCGCGGATCCCAGTGGCATTCTGTATGCAGAGGCTTACCATCGGAGCGCACCAACGCGGGCTCAGCGGGCGGTAGGGGGGATCCGAGGTATGTCAGGAACTGAAAACAGGTATGAGAGTTCAAGCCTAGACAAAGGTCTTGTTAGTCATTTGAGCACAAAGCATGTTCAAGCACCTTGCCTCTCTGCTGGATCCCGCAGCAGGTAAAGAAAGAACCGCCCTGTGCTTTACTTCAGAGGAGTTATGCCCCAGTCCCTTTCCAAAATAAACAATCCACTGTGTTTATCTGTAATGACTTTTGCCACTTTGAGCAAGCTGGCTGATGCAGACATTCTTGGGAGGATGTCAAAGGAAGAAACACGCTGTTTTCTAAGATGGCCTTTTAAATGACTGCATCACTTCTGCAACACTGAAAGCTTTATGTCCTGCCTGCAAGTTCCCATTCATTTTTCCTGAGCATTTTTGGAAGCACAGACTGAGTAATTTGGAAGGGATAGACCTGAACTTCCTATTTCTGTCACTCCATTTCTGTTATCCACTATGACAGAAGAAGAAAAAAATGAAGGAAAGGAATGAAACAAATTTTATATGGAAGACAAACTTTTGGCCACTCAAATTTGCAAAGATATGTTAAATACTTTAAGAAAGGAGGATACCAAACAGCAAATCAACAAAGCATTGCTAACCCAGCTGCTCTAGGAAATGAAAAGTATATTTTTACTTCATAAAAGGCTTAGCTTTGAAGGTTGAGTTAGGAGGAATGGTTCCTCAAAACTATAAGCTGGCACATTCTTTTCAAATGTTACTCTCCTGCATTGGTTCTGTAGAAAGTATAAATCAATGTATAAGAAATGTCAGGTCTGACTGAGCGTAAGAAAGCATGTTTACCTGCTCTTGTACTTCTGTCTCATGGCTCACTGAGCAAGAAATATTTATAGTGCCCACACTCACTGCTACATGAGAATTTATTTATTTTTTCCCTGCAGAGCTCCAGAGAATCACCACTGCTGGGCACAGCACCTCTCCCTCCCTACCACCTCCTATGCCCACTTCCTGCTGCACCTGGCTGCACCATTCCATCACCTTTAGAAGTGTAAAATGCGATGCACGCTCGCCAAAGTGACGGAGGTGGCACACAAGTGACCCCCTGTTCAGATAAATCCGAGCTGTCACTTTTTATGAATGAAGAAATAGATTCCCTGGCAGTACTGCTGGGAGGCACATGTCTCTGCCTCCTTGGAAAAGCAGGGCTTAAGGCACCACATGCCCATACCCACGCAGTATATAGCCCTTGTGGCTAAATATATCCCTCTAAAAACAAAAGATGGTCATGGATTGTCCTCTGGACCCCAGCCTGCTCAGGGTCAGCTGTCCTCAGGGTAGGAGGGTCTGATGAACTACAGCTTTACTAGTAAATGAGATGTTTGGATTAAAAATAGGTGGATTGGCAGCGCTGTCTCTGAACAGTGCCCACCAGAACGGTCAGACATTTGCCAGAGATGGTCCAGAGGTCATCATGGTCCTGAGACCATTCCCAGTAGGCCAGCTGGGCACAGCCCCCATCTTCTAGTGGAACAAGGGTGCTCTTCCTTGCCAGTTGGCCTCAGAGACAGAGGCCAGTCTCAGGCATGCTTAATTACCAGTATGAGTAGCTGGATTTTGCCCCCATGCAACTGAGAGAGAAACTTTGGGTTTCCTCTGGGCCATGGGGTATCTCTGTGACCCCGAGATATAATTACCATGTCAGTCTTGGTTATTCAGTTCAAAGTATAAGGAATAGCTGAGGGTTATGTTGCAAGAAGTGTTTTTGTAGCACAGATTGAATGCGTGTGCTGCATCCACAGAGGTGTGCCAGGAGGACATGGGAAGCGCTATGAAAAGCAGTGTCTTCTGGGATAGCAGAAGATGGAGGGAGGCAAATGTGATACCACCCTAACCACAATGTCCTTTGGAAATGGTCCCTGGGGGGAACTAACCCATTACCTCCTCCAGTGTATTCACTACTGTGTGCTGACACCTTTGCTGCACCAGTCTGCTGCTCCCATTGCTTTCTCTGATATTGCTTCTGCCACCTCTGCCCTGCCTCTGCCACCACCTCCAGAGAGCCAGGCAGCAGCAGACAGACAGACACACTCCAGACACACAGCTTTCTGCTATGGGAGCTCAGGCCATAGGCTTGCTGAGCAGTACAAACCTGGGTTATGTTGCTGGCACTAACAGCTGGGGTTGCTTCCAGCCTTAAGATCCTTGCAGTTGTGGGTGAATTGCTTGCTAGAATAAAGCTGGATAATTTAGCACTGATTTTTGAGTGTCTATGCTGCATTTCTGTCATGGCAGTCTAAACAGACCTGAGAAACATTCAGCAAACCTGCTTGGGCTTTTCTTCTGTCTCTAAAAAGCGCAGATTAGAAACAGCTCAAACCACTGTGACTGTTTATCTAGATTTGGGGTTTGGATACTGTAGGTCACTCATGCTAATATTATTATTTATACCCTCCAAACTTGAAAAATACTCAGTAATGTTGAATAGATTTTGGCCTGGTAGATCCCTTGTATATCCAAAAATAAGGAAGCCTGATGAAATAATTTCTGTGCCTGTCCTGGGTTTGTAACAAAAAGTTTTGACTTCAGGCCTTGGATTCTTTCTAGTATTTGGGAATCAGTATCTCCTTTTATTAACCTGAATATTCTGAAGCTTGCCTAATTACCTATGACATAAGAATATTTTCACTTGGCCAGTTTTCCTCTAAGAGATAATATTTTATGAAATTCTACATATACATTGCTGAATTGCTTCTTGTTTTTAACTGCTCTTGGAAATGAGCATTTTATCAAACTCATCACAGAATTAAACTTGCAGATTCCCAGGCACAAGCCTCATCCAGCAAGCTTGCATCCAGCTCATGTTCTTTTAACACTGAATATGTCTGTGGTGGTACTCTGACTGGTGTCAGTGACAAAATCCCATTGATTTAAAGTAGGATGGAGCCCAAAATGCTAATACTGTTGACTTTCTTGTTGGACTTCAATTTAACCCTACAGCACTAAAGACTGTTTCATTTCCTATGGCTTAGCTTTATCTGTTCATCTCAATACCCCAAGTTTACATGACTCCCTTTTTCATCCCATCAACAAAGAATTATGCTGAATTACGGCTTTGTTACTAAAGGGGAATTGTGTGTTTGAGGTATATTTTTCACAAGGCATTTTGGCCAAGTGGATGAGGTATTAATATGAGAAACTATAAACAAATCTTGGTTTTCTAAACTGCGGGTAGAGTGACTGGCTTAATTTGTTTCTATACACTGCCATCTTGAAAACTAAACTGAAGCATCCAAATTAAACAGGAGATGTAAATATTAGCCAGATGTTCCCTGGTGTCAGAACTCTTTTTTGTTTCTTTTTTTTCTGTTAAATGGGTATGCTTTTTTACATCTAACATAATGACCTATGCTTTAGATTTTGGTCCTGGCCTAATGGCTTTTTATCATATGATTATGATATCATCTAATCATGTAAGCGTCATGAGATGCTGTTCAGCTTTGCTGAAGCACATGAGTGTCAAACTGCCTAGTTTAGGCTGAACCATTTGTCTGACTGTCTTAATGTGGGGAGTGAATGTGCTGTTAATTTAGGAAATGCCAGCTGAGGCTGAGGGTTTAGTGAGCCAAGCAAAACAGAGCAGTGACCACAGATTGAAACATTACAGAGTTCCTTAATGGTTCTGTCAAAAAGAAATATAACCTTTTTTTTCCCCTACAGAAGTTGCAACAGTCGTCTGGTGCAAGTAGCAACCAGTAGGGTTTTAGCATTGATAAACATGGATGGAGAAGACAGGCGCTTGACTTAGCTTTTGGTTAATGCTTTTTGCTGAAGACATTTGTTTGAATTTGATGGTAGTGAAGCTTTTGGTTCCATTCCTCACATTTAATATTACAAGGCAAATGACTACAGCTTCTAGTAAATCAGGATTTGGCAGATACAAACGGAAGATTTTCAATATAATTAAAATTGTAACGCTGACTTTATGAATTTAATGTAAATGAGGAAAGCAAAATGTTAACTCTTTATTGTTTTTCTTTTTCCTGAGCCTTACTCAGAAATGTGGTCTTTTTAGGTTTCCTTTAGTGCAGGTCTAGATTTGTGAGATACTGAGAAGCCTCAAGAGCCTTGAATCTTCTGCTAAGCACTGACAAACCTCCATGAATTTGGCCACAGAGCTTGAACAGCTTGGGGCTCTGCTGAGAGGGTTTTCTGCAACAATCCTTACTATAAGACCACATCGTTCCTGAGTGGCATGTCTGAAAGGGCTCTTTTGCTTTAGTGTTGTTTTTCGTTTACTGATCTCTTCAAAACTTTGCTGAGCTTGGTTGGGACAAGAAATAACTTTGAAGTGTCTGCTTAGCACCCCAAGGACTTTACTGAGTGAAAGACAAAAAGTTTCATAAATGAAACTACTATTATTTTTCTTTATCTATTCAAAGCTTTGTTAAAGAAAAGAGGCTTGCCTGTGAACTCTCCTCTGCAGAAATTCTCATCACTTAGGCCATTTAAAAATAGACTGGACAAAGCACTAGGGAGCACACTGCAGAGGGCAAGCCTGCACTGTCAGCGAGAAGGAATAGATGACTTTCCCATATCTGTGCTATTTTATTGTAGTGAGGTAATACGTTACCACTGTGTCCTCTAAGGCAACAAAAAGGAATAAATTAATCTCAAATGCACATCTGCCCTGATATTTCCACCACAGTCAAGCATCTGGAAATGACCAACTAAGAATATTGCTATTAGTGAATTGCAAGATATCCTTCACAGTAAGGAACATCAGTGCTTCAAAGCAAGGCTTTGAAGGTCCTTCCAGCTTATGGGAAAGCATTTTCCAAATCATCCTTGTGAAAATGATGTAAATGGTCTCTTTTCGCCTTCTCTGACAAAAGGTGTGAATTGCCTCCAGTGACACTGCCTCCATCCATCTTGCCAATATATGAATTACACAGCTGTGAGAAACAAAGGAGGTGGATGCCACATCCACTCCCGGAAGGTTCTCATTGCATTGCAGTATCAGGCTTTATTTTGGTTTATTCCTTTATTGCCTGGAGTATGTGAAAGAAATTAGGTTGTATTTCTTGTAGAGGAAATCATATATCTGTGGAATCAAGTGCACCAGAAGGAATGGATCAAAATCTAAAGAAGACTTTAATTTCAGTTACTGAAGACACTTTATATTATGTAAAGTATGCTTTATAGCACTTAAAATAAGCAGAGTGAGCCTTTAAAACCGTTGTGTTTGTTTGGTCTCATACATTAGGCAAAAGGTCGCCACTGGGTTTGAATTTTGAGAGGCCCCCTGCACAGCTGACTGAAAAGATGGGATTTCATAGTGGTAAATTGACCATTCTGAACAATCCCAAACATGCAAAACACCACAGATGAATTAGCAAGATGTGCAGGTGCCTCAGATGAGTAACTTGCTATACTTTTAACTACCTACCTCTCTCCTTTCTCAGAATCTCTTTGTTTCATGTATGAAATTAAGTTTTAAAAATCCTAGTAACAGGGCACATCGCTTTATATGCCCAGAAAGATTTGTACTTCATTATTAATTTGTAGCTCCCAGTTCCTCAGTAGTCTTAAGGAAAAGTGCCACCACTATCTAGCAGATCAGAAATGTGTTCAATTCATATTCAATCTTTGTTTATGTTGCCTATCTAACATTTTCTGAGATAATATATTGCAATTTCTAGACTTGGAGTCCCCAAAACACCAAAGTATAGCCTACAGTCAAACTGTTTTTGCTCTAGTCTTGTTAAAAAATTCCACTGTGCATTCTATATGCACCCTGCATATAGAGACAGAATGTTTGTTTTCTATTTAATATTTTTCAATGTCTACGCAATATGATGATTTTCATTAAATACTTTGGTTTTTTAGTACTTCAAACTCTAGTGACAAGAGAAGGAGTAATGGGTTTAAAGTGAAAGAGAGGAAATTTAGATTAGGTACACAGAAGAAATTCTTTATTGTGAGAGTGGTGAGGCACTGGGACAGGCTGTCCAGAGAAGTTGTGGCCATGATATTTCTGGCAGTGTTCAAGGACGAGGTGGATGAAGCTTTGAGGAACCTGGTCTAGTGGGAGATGTTGCTGCCAGTGGCAGGAAGGCTCAAAAGATACGTTCTTTAAGACCCAACACAAACTATTCTATGATTTGATGATTCTATAATTCTATAAAAATACTTCAAGAATCTCCTTGTGATGCAAGTGTGATAAGACTGTCCCTTTAACTGCCTCTCAATTCTACCATTATTTCTGCAATATTAATTTTTAAAATGATAGCACTTCTATTATCCTAGGTTTGCAATTGCAGCAGCTGTATTATCAATGTTTCACTGAAGTGTTACTAGTCACAAAATGGTGATATCACCAAAGCCCTGTGATAAATAAAACCCTCTTACAGTATCACTAGTTTTACAAGTCACATTTAAAGCATTTACAAGTCATAGATAAAATACTGGGTAAAAAAAAACCAAAGCAAAAAACCAACCAAACTCCCTCCCCTTCTCCCAAAATAAAAAAAATCTAGCCCAAAAAGCCAAACAAATACCCAAATATACTAGGAAAGAAGATCCTGCAAGAAAAATTGCATAGCTGCAAGATGGAACTTAGACTGACCTTCATTACAATGACATAACACTTGTGCCTATCACTTTGTGTGACTTCACAACCGCCCAGAGTGGAAGATGTAAAACAGTCTCCCCTCATATCTCCCCAGAGTGCACTGCAGCTGAACTAAGTAATGTCTCGACTATTTTCTGAACCTATCCAAGATAGGAGTTGAAATCCATCCAGGTCCAAAATGCTGTAACCACTTCAATCAAGGTTTTTGTGTTCCCCTGGCAGCACCTTTCCCATGGACTCCGAGCAGTTCTGGGGATGAACACTGTAAAGGAGACAAAGGCTATGGGAAGGACAGTAAACTCTTAATTTACCAACATCTTCTATTTTTAACATGCTGGACAAACAGTGTGAATTATCTACAAGCTTTATTCTAGCTGTAAACCTGCATTGCTGCCCAATGCCACAGCCAGGGCTTGGGGTCTGGATTATGGAGGTTTCTAAGTACTTTGGGGGCAATATGACCTTTCAAACAGGTAGTGAACAGAAAAGACTACAACATTCCTAAAAGAAGAATTCTTCATGTTTAGAGAAAAGAAAATTCAGGATATAAAAGTGCAAGTTTGTTACTGGGTAATCTACTGGTTTTCACAAGGGGATGTGTGATTCCTGTTTGTTGTATGATTGTTTTATACCATATTTACACTGGCCAGGAAGGAATTCCCATTTCCTTTTCTCCCTTGATGTATATCTTGGCCTCTACACTGTTTATTTATTTTTATTCCTTTGAAGTCTTTAGTCACTGACCATGGCTAGAGACAGGTGAATGGATGCACTAATAGGAGATTCCAGGTGCTTGCACGGCTTGTGGTCCTAACACAGCATCAAATCCACATGCCATTTGGGCATCAAAATCCACTGCTCTCTTTCCCAAAGTTATACTGGCAGAGAATTTTCAATGTCTATATTTTTCTTTCCTCTGTAGTAGATTTAACTCCACAAATCACCTGTGACAGACTATGGATGGTGGCAGTGCCTTTAGTTGACCTCTTCATTTTCTCATCATATTAATCATCATGAATCTTAGCTTTTTTCTGTTGGCCCTAAGTTTGCTGAGGAGTTATAAGGACCATTCAGAGTGGATCAACATACAGAAAGGCCTTTTGTTTGCCTGCAGTTTCTGAAGCCACATCATGTTTTGACACCACAAAATCTGTACAAGAAATCCCTATAATTATGCAACATCACTCCTAGAATCTGATTCATGGTATTTTCATAGAAAGTATAAACCTGTTCTATTTTTAATAAAGGTGACTTAACTGTGTTTGAAAAACACAAAAATCTCTGAGAATCTGGACTACTCAAATAAGGCAGAATGAATGTATTTGGCTGTCTTACAAAACAGTGGCGTAACAAACACCACTGACCTTAAAAAGACAACAGGAGTTCAGTATGAGATAAAGAAAATGATGAAAAACAGAAAATATTTTATCACACTTTTCAAGTTAAATGTCATTAGAATCTTGTCCCTGCTGTATGATATTACCTGTGGGCTTCTATATGCTCTGCCTGGAACTGCAATAAAGTCTGCTTGTCTTTGTGACTGGAGGCTGAATATTCCTCTTTAGAAACTGTGGGTAGAGTGTATGTAATTGCCTCACAAAAAAGGATACATAGGCTCAGAAAGTTTACATTTACATTTGCCAAATTCACAAAGACTCTTGTAGCAAGTCCACAAAAAGATCCTCAGAGCTTTCAGATGCCATTTGACTACTACAGACACAAAGCTACACTTCCTATGATTTCAACCAATAATTACATCAAGGATATATTTATCAGAAAGAGTTAGTCAAGGTTTTTGTGAGTTTATGTCTCAGTAGATGCTAACTAACATTAAGAGAAATACTATGGTAAGTTGCCATTAGGATTTTACTGAAAAATACAACAAAGACTTCCAAAAGCAAGTACAAATAGGCACAAGTCTGTGCACTACAGCAGAAGTTTCATGTTGCAAGCCAGAAGTGGGCAGTTTTAATTTATGATAACTGAAGGAATCTGAGATTACTACTGACAGGATTTCCTTCTTTCATAAGATTGCAGTAGTATAAATAGCGGTGACATATTGCTTCACTGAGAACTATAAAGTGCAGGTCTGTCTCATGCAGTGGTTTACAGCAGTTGTTTGCAGATGGAAAAATGTAGGAGTAAGGCAAGGAGCTGCAGACAAATCTTAATGTCTGCAAAAGGTTCCAGGACTTAAGGTTTCGGAAGTCTATTTTTAAACTTAGTTTCTTTGAAAAACCGGGACCTGCGACTAATGCTTGTCATTATGGTATAATGATCTATCTTCTTGCCAGAGTATTTGGGGATTACATTTCACAGAGAAGCAGAGCTATCCACCAGAGATTGTTCTTCATGTTTGTATCTGTTTTCTCTCTCTCCTAATAAAGTCTATAGCCTTCCATAGTTCCTAAGGCATTAAAAACAACTGTGCAAATGTCTTCTCTTCCAGATTTCCACATACCTGTCTCTGCCCAAGCTGACTGCTCCTGGCAGCCTGCTCAGGGAGCTTGGTATGTCCAGAGCCAGCATCCTTCTGCTGCTGGTGTTCAAGCAGCTCCTTGCTGGGCAGCTTGCCTAATTCTACCCAAATGGTCTGGGTATCAACAAAGATCATTGGAAGACTGAGCTAACATAGCCAACTTCAAGAGAAAACGATTGGAAACAAAAGGAAAAATGTTCCCTGTTCAAGGACACTTGACTAGATATCATTCCACAAACAATGCCACCACCAAAGACCTCTGAGCAAAGGAACTGAATCTTCACTACCCTGATTTCATGGAGTTATTAGTGCATTAATTCAGTCAATACGTTTTTGTATGCAATTGTATGCTATGCAATCAGAAGGTTGTGTGGCTTCTGAGACAGGTGACAACCCTCTAAACCCTCTGGAGTATATAGCTGAAGAACTCTGTGAATGACAAAAGACCTCTGTGTAGCATATAATCTACATTTTGTGTGTTTGATATGGCAAATGCATGAGCTGCCTTCTGGCTATGAAAATACTTTGAAAATTTTTCACATATGGGGACTTAAGCATATGATTGCACCATAACATGATAAGCTCCACATGTCTGGGCACTGAACAATTTGATTGTGATACTCAGGTGCATATTAGCCCTGAGGTCTCAAATCCTTTCTATGTATGAGGTGATGCATTCCTCCAATCCTAAAGAACCCTCCACTGTGAATCAAATACCTCACAGTGATGAGGACTATTTTTCCATGGGTTTATTTATAGGAAGGAGCTATTGTATCACATGTTTTATCTACCTCTTACACAGTCTGACTGAGAATGATGCTTCATGTATCAGACAAGTAGATCCACCAGTCAATGCTTTTTATTCCCTTACAGCAGAGATGTAGAAAAATATTCTTTGCAACTGTGACTAAAAACTACTTGAAAGTAGGATTTGAAACAGCCAGGAGAAATAATGTAACAGAATATAAATGAGAGAAGCAGATTGGTGAAAAGCACAAACAATATGTTCTTCTCATCTTGGCAGTTTTAGGGTCCCAAATAAAAGATTCTCNAAGCTTTGCCACAGTAAAAGGGGAGCTAGGGAGATAGAAACTGTATGTAGATAAGAAGAAGACTTCTGTGTGATAGAAGCATTACAGACTTGATCAACTCCTTATCTGCTGGGAAATAAAATGGAGAGAAGGATGCATGCTAAATTTGAAACAGGGGTCAGACTCCTTCCAATTTACAAGAACTGCTCCAGATTAAATGACCTGTTCAGACTTGGAGATTCCTTTGGATAGAAAGAACTAGACAAGCACTCTTGCTATTTTTTAAACTACTCTTACTGCGCTGGTTTTGAAACTCAGAAAGAAAACTG
>VWYI01037031.1:0-17478 GCA_013399455.1 Anthoscopus minutus | reverse complement strand
GGACCAAACATTGCAAGTCAAAGTACTTTTCATTATTTACATTTTCATCAAAAAGCAAACATCATCAAAATATTTTCTACTTTAAGTGTGAGGATATCATCTCCTTTTAGAACACATTTGGCTTCCTCTACTCTTCCTATATGCTGATATGAACTAATAGCAGTTTTATTTTCATTATCTGTAAATCTATTATCTTGAAATATCCTTCTGTAACAATCTTCTAACACATCTAAAATTAATATATTGTAAGGGAACTGTAGCCAAAAGCTACATAACCTCTCTTATACATTAATTTTTAATCTGGGTATGGAAACAAGCCCTCAAAATATGACAATCCATTCTGAACTTTTAAATATAGGACAAGCATTTGATTTGTACTTGATAAATGAATTTTTAAGATGGAAATTTTTAGGAGGAACTGCTAAGTATAGTGCAGCGCCCATTATTTTCGCTTACCAATCATACACATTTTTTAAACTGTACATTTTTCCATGAAATAAAAACTTATAACACTTTTACAAACTTTAAGTGCATATTTTGAAAAAATCCTTAAGGTTTTAGTTTCTCAGGATACAATGTTTTATCCCTACACTGTTTTTAGGAAAAGAAGCATGCTGCTGGTATGAATGAATTCTTCATTCGCATCAGCAAAAAGGTTTTTAAATTTCCACCTAACAAGATTGTGACTTAAGGAGATTTTTAGGAATGGATGTTAAATACTTACTGCTACCATTTGGAATATAAAGCAGGAACTGTGTAATGTATATCAAGCACTGATCGGAAATATACTGAACAGGGGCTTCCTGAAACCTTTGTATCATAAATAGGCATTCTTAATCCAAAATTTAACATGAAGATTTTTTGTTATGCAACTTTAATCTCAGCTAAACTTTATTTAGCAAGTTGTTAGGATGAGCCTTCTCCAGTATCAACAAAGGGAGCTGTAGTGTAACTGAGGCTGGAGCACCTTCACTCACCTCAGAGCAACTCTGGAGCTCATTCAGGCCTGTCCTGCCCCACTCTGAGCAGGGCCAGCTGCTCATGTCCAGTCATGTTTTGAAAATCTGCAAGGATGGAGACTCCACCTCTCTCAGTAACCTATTCCAATATATGACCACTCTCAGCACAAAAGCTTCCTCTAACACTTAAATAGATTTTCCTATATTTTATTTTTTACTCTTTGCCTCTTGTTTTGTCACTGGGCACCACTGAGATGTTTGCTTCTCTCTTCTTTTTCCCTGAGCCTTCTGAAGTCTGGGCTAAACAGCCTCTGCCTTCTCAGTCTCTCCTGATCTGAGAGATATTTCAATGGCTGAAGCCATTAACATCCCTTGCAGAAGGTAGTATGTGTGTGTAATATGTCCTTGTTGTATTGGACTCAGAGTTGGATGGTTTGATACACAAAAGTTCGATGTGTCTTTTGTGTATAGTTGTTTACTTCATTAATAACCTTATTGAAGTAGTGTGGTAAGAGAACCACATTTTAACACCTAGCTTTTGTACAGAATTTTGCAGAAATTATTCTGAAATTTGAATCATCCAGTTTGTATATCAAGATAGACCATACAGAAATCTAAGCTTATTTTTTATTTTCCATAAAATGTACCAGGGTTACAATAAATGACAGTTCATAATTCCATTGCAACTGCCAGTAAGAAAGCAGTGAACATTTTTATTTTTCATATTTCCTTTTAAATTTAATTCCCAGAACTTCTGTGTTCCAGTCCATTGTTACAGTAATGTGAGGACAAATGAGTTTATTGACTTTACAGATAGTTTTCAATTAAGAGGAAAGAAAAATTCTTAGAAACAAATTGCGGCTAAGATCTGTCATCGGTGAGAACATCTCTCAATTAGATGGAAGTAACCGTCTCCAACAGAAATATATTCAGAAACTGGCTCAAGAATTACGTCTGCTTGTACCAGATACCATTTCAAGTGCAGATGAATACACACTTCCACTGCAGGAAATAAAATGAAAAGCTGAAGAAAAGAAAAAGCAAGAACAATAATGCACGGAAAAGCAAGGCAGTCTAAAACCAAGATCTGTGTACAAGGACCTTTTATGGCATCAGGTTAGGAACTGATAAACAAAGGAGCTGGCATATTCACCTAAAGGACAAGAGCCATTTGCAGTTCAGAACAAAGATCACCAAAGCCACAGAACATATGCAGACTCTTAGTGTGTATACATTTATACCTGAAATGGACAGGGGAATATAGTTTCCAGGCCCATCAATTACAACCAAATGCCCTAATTTTGCACTTCTGGATAACTGCTTTGTCAGTTATAAGAATGTTACAACTGGCTGATTTGAAGGTGCTTATTTAATTAAAAAAAAAAAAGAAAGAAATATCTTCCATAAATTATGTTTCATATTTTCTCTTAGTTTTGCTTTTTTTTTATTTTTGCAAGGGTTTAATATTGTAAACCTGGTAAAGTAGGGACAATGGATTTTAACAAAATTAAATTACAAGGAAGATTTTAAGCCAAAAAGAAGAGCAAAACTTTACTATCAAGTTATGTTTCTTCAAATTATAACTTACACTTGTGGCATTAAAATGTTTTATATAATGAAAAAATGTATCATTTAGAAAATTTTAAAATGTATAACACTGGAGATATTATTACATTGCTCTTTGTCATCAGTATACTGTTCGAATTCAAAATTTTTATATCGATTTTCCAAAAGCAGTCTACAAAAGAGTATTTTCTTCTCCTTTTTCCTTACTGAAAGTCTAAATTTATTATAAAATCTTGATTTCTGTTCATAAGGGAACAGTAAAAATTATCTTCAGCAGTTTAAATACACCTCCATATTAAAGGTATGACCAAAATAGAATGAAATGCCTTAGAATGTACCATAAATCTAACTCTAATGCCAGATATAATTGACAAAATTGGTATGGATATATAAAGTAGTTTTTCTCCTATATTTTATCTATATATATAATTATGCCCTTAGTGTCTCAATAATTGAACATAACATATTATCATTCTTAAAGAAAAAAAATGTATGTTTCAATAGACAAGGTACTGCTATAAATATTCCCATTTTGTTTCAATCCCCTTTTTGTTTCCGAAAAGACTAAATAATACAACAATAACTTTTTCCTTCAAAATATCTGGATTGTTCTTCTCAAACATCAATGATCTAGATGAAGATTAAAACATTGAATTAATTAATATTTGTAGTTATTCACACATACATCTGCAGATTATGTATTCATATGCCATAAATATATCAGTCAATACTAAAGAAATCTGAGAACAAGAAGAAAATATGGTAAATGATTTTTTTGTTCTTTTGCCATAAATAGCATTTCAGAGAGAAAACAGTTGTGCCAAATGCTAAAGCTGCTCTGTGTCAATGGTTTATAGAAGTTTATAATATAAAACATATTCTTCAGGATTTCAGCTCCATTTTTCCCTGATGTAATATTAATACTTTCATAAATATTACTGATAAGATTCTGAACAATATTATTTCCAACTTAAACTTAACTTCTTTCTCCCACAGTATAACAATGATGTAATTTAGCTTACTAGAGTCAAAGTGAATCATGCTATTAATATAGTAGACTGTTAAATGTAAATCTAAACAATCCTTTGAACTATTTCTTTAAAGATTTTCTACTCTGGAGTTGTTCCATGACAGTACATTTGAAGGACAATGCAGAGGAAGGTCATCAGTCTGAAAAAGTGAAAATATAAGTTCTGATCCTAAATATACCTTCCTCTTTAGATCACAGACATATTCTCCTCTCTTTTCCACTTAACTGTTATAAATGTTAACAAACTTCCACTTACCAAGGGACCATTGCCTTTTCCAGGGAGGAATTTAGTGAAGAGAGAAAAATTTTTGGTTTTTTATTCCACTTGGGAAAAGATATAGTAGAAAGCAAAATGAGGGTTCCCCTCCAATACCAGAGGTTTGTGCCATTTGTGAGGGACAGGTTGGGACACATTAATGTGAAGACTACAACATTACAGTGATCTCTTTTAGCAGAATCAATCTTGTACTTTAAATATTATGCAATCAAATCACAAAACGTAGAAAAACAAACTGACTAAACAATAAATATTTAACTCTCTGAAAACTTGGGCTGGATGTAGGGTTTCTGTAGTAAGAAAAGGAGAGAACAAATCAAGGAGGACAATGAAGAAGCAAATAATCAAAACACTGGGTTTTGCTAATATGTGCTAATATATGTTGCCCTAAGGAAGTTGATATAATAGAGATTGTTTGTTTTGTGAAATAGGAGCTGGCAAGAGCAAGAGCAACATTATGCTGGATGTTATAGGGTGTGCAATGTGGTGCATATCTCAAGCAGTTTACAAAGCAAATATAAATTCTATGCTTAATCTAATTTGCAAGTGAAATCTTCTTCGTGTCAATATTGCTAAAGCACTAGAAATGCAAATTCAAAACTCTTCCCATAATTCTGTGTGGTTTAAATTTATAGGGGCTAGTCTGGAAATATGGAAACCCTGAGCAACTTCTCCAGCTGTTCATAATTTCCTTGATCAACTTATAAGAAATAGGAGTATTACCCGGAGCACTGCCACTTCGAAATGTAGGGGAAAAATGTACATGGCCAGTGTAAAATTAAATTTTTAGCAAAAGCGACAAAATCTATGTTACCATAAAATATCTCCCTGCTGACATAGTGTCAAGTAAACACTTCTTATAATTAAGGACAGAAATACTTTCTCATTTTCTTTTTCAATACAAGCTTAATTAAAATAAATATTGAGAGAAATCAGACGTGTATGGAAGAAAAAGTCTTCCAGTGAGTGAAAGATAATCCCTAAGGGATAAAGTTACAGGTTCAAGGAACACGTTAATGAAACCTTCCTATTTTAAGACCATGACAGTATTGGCCCTATAAAGCATCCATATGGCACCATCAGTAATAGCAATACTAGCACATTAGCACCACATTGTTCTGGTATTTTGTGTAGTTTGATGCAGAAACCTTGACACTGGACTAATCTCATTAGAGTACCATGCTTTCTGGTGGTTTGGCTTTATTTTAACAGGATCTAGTGGTAACAGAGCCACTTTCCTTGAAAAACTCTTCTGCACATATTTTTTTATCACAGAACCTATGTGATTTTAACAACTGACTCTAATCATAATAATATGTTGAATTTATGAATTGAAGAAATGAAAACACAAGGTTTGGAAGAATTTTAAGATTGTGACCATGCAAAGACTGGCATAATTGACTTTAATCCCTATTCACATATTTAATTAAGTCATATAGATGAGGAATGGACTTCATATAGATGAAGTCAAGAGAAGTGATTATACTGATGAAACTGTACCTTTTTATTTATGCTCTGGTGCACCAACAGACAGCATCAGCAAGTATGTTAAGAAAATGAACTTCATGTGCAGGTTTTTGAGGAGCATGCCCAGAGACAACCTCTTCACCTTTTTTACACATTTTAGTACAGGTTCCTGAAGTATTTCTTGGAAAGTCATTGGTGGAAAAATTTCTAAGGAAGGTACATGCCTCTGTGCTGTGTCAGTGTCACATCTGCCTCTAACCAGATGTGGAGAGTCACTGGATACCGCTGATTGTGTCCCAATGTGTCAGACATTTCTGCCAGGGCTCTCCAATGGAAGTAGCTTCTCACGCCACTTGTCAATGCCATATTTCCAGAAGGCAGGCGACCAAGGATTGGAGATATCATGACACTGAAGAGCTACAGTTACAGAGGATGGCAGCCTGGTCAGTCATAGGAAGGACAAAAAAGCTTAGACACCTGGAAAGCAAAGGTAAAGTAATTTTAGGTCTCTCAAAGGGAGTTAATCAGAATCTTCTTTTCCTTCCAGTCTACTCTTTTCTTTGTTTGAATAAAAACAAGCATGCAGGTAAGCAATAAAATGCTGGAAAAACTCAATTATACAGACAGTTTCACTTATGCCTCTGCTTGCTCCCATTGAGTGTATTATGCATGATGAGTTACATCAGTTTATGGCACACTATTTTTACAGGATTTCTCCTTGAATCTGAGTATATTCTGAGGGAGACTTTTCTGAGGGGTGTGGATGCTTTTTTAGAATTGAAAACCTCCCTTGGGGAAGTTTTCATGTCAGCTAAACAATCTACAGAAGTGTACAAGTGTTCTGTATTAGAGTTTCTACATAGGCTTATGCATGCATAACCATGAGTACTACATTTACTTCTCTCACATGTTCTTTTTCCTTTGGATTTCAAACTCAAAAATATTTTTGTTAGCAGAATTTTGTGAATACTTCCAAGTTTGAATCTTAGAGGTTATTATTCTTCCCAAAAGAGATACTACAAGTGCCAACACCGTTCATGGATGACTGTATGTTGTTAAAGCTGGAATTTATCTTCTTTTTTTTTTTCTGATGATACAGACAACTCAATATTAAGAATTGAAAAATAATATTTTAATTTCACTGTTTTTATCCATGTCTGACAAGTTCAATTGGTTTGATTGCTACCTAAATTGATCTTTTTCTACCTAAATCTTTGCTGAAAAGAAAGGAGTATTTATTCTATGTTCTATGTGCTGCCTGGTTATTATTCTGGCAATTGTTATTTCAAGTTTAAAGTAGTCTCTGAATTATGAAAAGGGCTTGCATGGAGAAAGTATTTACATGTCACATTATTCACTACAGTAATTAACATCTCAGTTTTTGCTCCCCTTATTTCCATCTTCCAGTATGCCAGGTCTTTTATTTGAACCTGAATGTTATAATTGTTAGTTTAATTATCCATAATGGAGATCTGCATATTGCAAAAAAATTCACTCCAGCCAGGATAGTAATGTGACCTCTGTTAATTCACTGCAGACAGCTCTGACAGTTTCTGGGTTCATTCCCAGCCCTATTGCTGTGGGAGATTCCTTCTTACAAGTCATGCTCGTGTTCTGCACTCTAGCACCAGCTGATGCCAGGTTCCCACACTCTGTGGGCCCCCGTGCCATGCTCTGGAGGTGGCAAGGCTGAGCAAGGGCTGAGCATGCTGATGTAGTGCCCACCACTCAGTTTTCCTTGGTGGAACAACTTTTTCCATAAAGAAGTTTCTTTTGGTATTAAGTCTCCTCAATTTAGCAGCAGTGGAGAAACAAGTCAGCTCCCTCACTAGAAACAAAATGGAGCTGAGAGAAGAATATTTGGCTTAGTTACAGTGCTGCTACTAACCTTAGCACTGAGTATATTGCTTCAGACCTCCTGTCTTCAGTTCATTAGTCAAAACTCCTCTGACACAAGCAGGGTTTTGGTATGTTTCTATCTCACAGCCATTGTTTCTGTCAGTTTTGATGTTGTTGCTATGCATAAAATCAAACTAAGTCTTGTTTTACAATCCCAGTGATGCCTGTGGAATCTGAGCAGTGTAAGAGCTCCATTAGCAATGTTATTCTTCTCTATGGTCACTGTCACACTCAATTTAGCTCCAGTTTTATTTTTTGCCATAAAACAGCATTCCTGGTCACAGTTATTCTGTTACCACAATGATCTAAGAGCCACTAAAGGACATCAATGAATTAACAAAGTACATGGCTTAGTGCACGGTCCCCAGGCACCGCTTCGCCGAGGTGGGAGGGCTGAGGGCTGTATCAGTAAGTGTCTGTCCCTGGGGATGAGCACAGCTTAGTGAGCTGTCTGAGAGTGGTCTGCTGTGGCTGGGCATCAACTCACAGACAGACTCTTGGGGGCTCTGAGTTCCAAAGTGAAGGCAGAACAGAAAGGACTGTTTGTTCAGAGGGCTCTGGGAAGAAATTGTACACTGGACTCTGCTGGTAAGGAGACCTCTGTCAAGAAAAGGAGCTTTAGAATAAAGAAGTTCCCAAATATCCGGTAAAACACACTTTCCAAATGCCATAAAACTCATGGATTGAAAACACATGTTCATGGTCATCTGTTTGTCACTCTAGTGAGAGATGACCGCTGTTCTACATGAGTCCAGTACTTTGTTCTATCTCTGTGAGAAGATTATCATACTGGCAACCAAGGGGTATTCATCCCATCCCATGGTTGTCTGTGGGTGTCTCTCAGCTCTTGGGCTCTGTCACTTTGAATCCCCTGTTGCTTGCACCAGAAAGGGAAGAGTGAGAATGGCTCAACATTTGATCAAGGCTCTGCCTGAAATTGATGGTGGCTTAATGATGGTATAAAGATATTAAAGGAAGGCATTGTACAAGGATCAGGTAGCAAATTATTTCTACAAACTGTTACCATATTGCTGGGCCTGGAAATGAGATCCACATATGGTATGTGGGCAGTTGGTCTTCCTATGGGATCACTAATGATTCAGGTACATACTAAAGACAAATGAACACTGAAACTCCTACTTTCCTATATTCATATATATCTAAAATCCTAGTAATTTAAAAGCAACTCAGAAATAATTAAATAATGAATTAGAGGATAAAGTATAAATGAGTCAAACTCATAGTCAGGTTCTCTCTATGAGTAGAGACACAAAATATATCCCTGCTTCAAAAGTGCAAGGCAGGCAGTCATTACAGCTCACCTACAGCCCAATTTTTCTTAAGGCTACTACAAGACAAAATTGTGGTAGAAGAGGTGAAAGCAATTCATTTGTTTAGTAAGTCAGAAGTTTCATGTGTTCTTCCAGATGCTTTTCATGCTAGGCCCATGAGCTTTATAGAGGTGAGCAATAAGAGTTAGAAATCTTCTATTTCATTCTACCACAATGAGTTGTATTTTTTTCAACGTTTTGTCCTACATTTTAAAATATTATAAACATGACAATTCAGCAGTTACTTTCTTCAGTATTCTAGCCTCTTTCATAGTTTTAGGGCAAGGAGAACTGGATGAAAGCACATATTAAGAGCCTAACACATGGAACGTGGTGGCAGAGCACTGGCTTGTCCAGATGTGAAGAGAGAGAGTTGAGAGTCGTCTATTGAAATGACAAAGAGAAGCCCTACAAGAAAGCTGAAGAGGCTACACTGATGAACACAAAAATCCTAATTTCCAAATTGAGAATCCACTCCAACCTTTGCTCTGGACATCCTTTGAAGTTCTCGTTAACTCAGTCCCTCTGTTCCTCAGGTACCTACCTGGAAATTCATCCACTCACATAGTTCTTTCAGTCTTTAGGGTTTTCAAGGGGAAAGGTTATTTCGTATGGCTGTCATTCAAGACAGAGATGTTTTAGGCAATAGAGTGATACTATCTTTTCATTCCTCAAGCGCAAATAAAATAAAAACAAATCAAAAACCACACCACCAGCAAAATCAAAACCCAAAATGTACATTTTTCAGAAACTAGAAATCATAGCATTAATACTCCTGTACATGTATACATTATAATACTAGTACTTATATATAATACTGAATATAATGAATAAGTATAATACTTATTCATATAATCTTCACTGTTGCTAAATACAATGGAAGTTAGTGTCTGAAAATTAAATTTTACTAAGAACATGTATGGGGCCTCAGCAGTTATAAAATTGGGAAATGACACAGAGAGCTGGAGAAACTAAGCACTCCACTTTATGAGAAGACAACAAAGAGAGCAAAGAAGGGGTCCAAAGCCATGAACATTAAGGTGAAGTTTTCAGTAGACATGTTTGTGCCTTAGTATTGAGTACAGAAGAAACATGGAAGACTAGGTATTTATTGGTCACTTCACTCACATCACTCTGAGATGGCACAAGTTGTTCAAGTTAAACCTTATCCTAAGTGACAAAATGACCTTAGATAGTAGAATGTGAACATTTATTTACCAGAAATTTTTATTGAAAAGACTGTTCTTCAAATCTTATATTTCCTAGACCACAAATTCTCTTTCATTTAAACTATGGAGCTCTCAGCACCTTGTAGGCATTATACTGATGAATGAATAGTAACAAAACAATGGTTGTTTTTCTTGTGAGTGCTCATTAGCATGAAATAATAATGTTTCATGGTAAGCAAACCATTCTTTCTGTTGCACAGTTAACCAGTGAAGAAACTTGACAAGAACTACTGGAAGGTGTATGCTTCAGAGCTCCATTCAAAACCATGCTGTAACTAAGAAAATTTTGGGGGTTTTTTAGCTTTTTTTCCTGATGTTCTTTAAAATATGAATAAAATTACTCAGTGGAGGAATTCTTAACAGATGGTTGCCATTTCAGCCTCAGATGGCAGAAAGCCCTAGAACCAAGCAATTACAGAGTTCTTTGATGCAGAACCAGCTGAACAGATTTTAATAATTTCTTCCAAATTGGAGACACCTGGCCCCACCAAAAGTGCCGCAAGCTGGAAGATAGCATAGTGCAATAGAAATATATTCCTGATGTCACCAGCATGGTTTTGGTGACAAAATCATGAAGACCAATAGGAAATCATGTGAAAATTACCTTTTTCTTTCTACTATTAATGCAATGAAATGTTGAAAATGGCCCTGTATAATAATTTCAAAAATACTCTGAGGCAAGATTGTTTTGTTTTTATTTTCCGTTACTAGAATATTTTATACAGGATGTGGATATTCAACAGCACCAGCTTTTATTGCTCACCTTTTTAAAGCACATGGGACTAACTTAGAAAGGATTTAAGAAGCACATGTAAAATGTTGCTTCATCTAACTTATTCTATTTTCTTCATGTAACTCCTGCCTCTGGGAAATTCAGATATATTTGCCTAGATGCACCATATGCCCCAGAGAAGCCACTAGGCCGAATCCACTGATATGACACTTCTGTGACAATTTTCCTGCAT
Organism: Anthoscopus minutus; assembly: GCA_013399455.1. NCBI lineage: Eukaryota > Metazoa > Chordata > Aves > Passeriformes > Paridae > Anthoscopus > Anthoscopus minutus. The sequence continues at coordinate 6,755 of VWYI01037031.1, read as the reverse complement.
GGAAAGAGAAGAAAAATAGCATTATTTCTAAGGTTCAAATCCATCTAAATCACTGCCAAATGCTTCCATTCTCATCCATTCAGCTCTGTCTCTGTTGTTGTAAGGTTAAGTCTATCCCATGCTTGGCAAAGCCCTGCTCAATGCTGTCCATGTCTCCAATACAAGGGAGCTGCAGCCAGCCAATTGCATGGCTCTGGCACAGGATATTGGCGTTATGTGTGGTTCCAATGCTTTGCAGGGGATCTGGTAAATCAGTTTGCTGTGGTGGTTGACAGCTCTGGCCCAATGAGCCAATTGTACTTGATGTATCTGAGAAAATAGAAAGGAATTTTACAATGCTGTCCCTGGACTTCATAATCTAAGACTTCTCCCATCCTGTGGGTCAGTTTTCCTTAAAAACACCCCTTCTTGGTAAAATTAATTTATTGGTATAAAACATTATAGTAATTTTGACTGCGTTTGTAGAATATCATGTATTCTGGGAATTTGAACTGTGCGTGTATGAGCATAGAAGGGACCATAGATATACTAAATATCACAAACTAAACTGGTGAATTGATTTTTCTGGGTTCATAAATGTAAGTGTAACCACTGAATCTATCCTTTGTTGATTTATTAATTCTCTATGTACTGAAGAACATAATTTGTTATTAAAGATTATTTGTCTTACAAATAATGTACTAGAAAATAGCATTTCTGAAGAATTCATTTTTTTTAAATAGGAACAAGGGACACAAATAAAATTTTCTGATTTTCTCAGTTGACAGTATTTTTGAACTGTAATGAAATGGGGTGAGTAAAAGTGAGAAGGAAGAAATGCCATGATTTTATTTATGAAGACACATGTCCTGATCCAAACCAAGCATTTAAAAGGCTAAAGCTTATATCCCAAAGCTGTATGTACATTACGGCCAAGATAACACATTTTTAACTTGGCTACTTTTATATGTTTAGAATCAGATTTCATTTTCATGAAAATCAAAATCAGAAAACTTGCTGTGCATAACATACACAAATTCAGTACAGGCATCACACATCCTTCTGGTTTTCCTTGTCCAAATGATATTTGACTGATTTATGTTATGCTATCATGTACAATAGCTTTTTACAATGTATATCTGGCAAAGTTATCCATAAAATTGAATACAATAAACATTATAGTGCAATCATTCAGTTTTGGTTTGAGATTTGGGAATTAGTTCCATTTAAGTGGACTGCTTTTCACAATATGATCCATTCAATTGTATGCTTTATCTCTTCATTGGAACAATCTCAGTAACAGAGTAGATTTGTACTCAGTGCCTTGCAACTTTGTTTGATCTCTTTGTTTCCTGCAGAAAGGAATCAGTAGAATCAAACATTAGTGACCATTTTTACAAGTCGGAACAAAGTGAGATCAAACATAAAGGAAGCATCTAATTTCATTCCCATGTCTTGTAGGATACTTTCACATAACACATAAAATGCATAAAAATACTTAAACAAACTCAAGCAAGGTTATATTGCAATCTATTCTCAGACATTTTTTCACCTTCACTGTAAACAGAGAGAAAAAACATCAAGTTTGTCAGTACCCCTCCTCAATCTTTAAAACTCTCCCTCAGTGTTTGCTATATTATTTTTAAATGTTTTATACCCCTGCAATTTCTGTAAAGTAAGTCAGAGTGCTCTGCTCCTGTTCCAAGCCTGAGCCTTTTAAAGTTGCAGGATGGCAAGATCCAAATGATATCAACCATGTAGTGATGATTAAGTTCCATGATGCTACAAAAGTGGAGAATTAAAGGTGAGTGCCTGGACTTCCTGATGCAGAAGATAGTGCCGTTGAAAGAAAAGCATTTGGAAATGTCCATTAGGAGAGAAAAAATGGTGAAAAAACTGCTGATTTGTTCTGTGAACAGGCTGCAGTTAATGGTGCATATATATAGAAAGAACATGCAGCCTTGAGTTTCTTTTTGAAGTATAGCTTCAATCAGAAAAGGGGTGAAGAAAGGTAACTTCTTTGTGCTTTCTCAGCACCTCAGACTGGTAAAGATAATTGGGAAATCATTGTCCTAAATGGGAGTCAGGTATGGAAAGCTGGAGGAAGATTTATTCCTTAACTTGGAAATACAGTTGCATTTGCCATTGCCTGATTGCTGTGAAAAGAGCAGCTATTGCTTGTGAAATCTGACAGTGTTATGCCTTCAACCTAGAGTAAAGAGATAAGTATAAAACATCTAAGGTTACAAATACTTTCTTTTTTTTGTTACAGTACTATGTAAGGCACACTGTGACTGGCAAATATAATTAATTCTGATTCCATTTGAAAGAACTAAATTAACTGCTAAAAAAAACTCTGTTAATCACATTGTAATATGAACAAATCAATGATATGCTAAATTCTAGGACAGCATTTATGTAAGATCAGAGTATGAGCTATTAGCCTGCAGTTATTGGCTTGTTTAATTTCTCTCATTACAATATTGATCCTTCTTTTCCATCAGTGATGACATAATTTTCATGAGACTTTGTACACTTCTCTAAAACAATTTGGCATAGTTTCTTGCCTTATAGTTGCTGAAATTTGACTGAACTCAGTAGATAATTACCTAGGTCTCTCTTGAAGACAGGGAATATACCCTCCATCCCTCCTCATTTTGCAGATCACACTTAGGACGGGTGTAGCCTTCCTGATTCTGCACAGCTGCATTGTAGTTGATGTGTGGCTGGCATGGAAGGATCACACCATGACTCCAGCAGTTCATCCACATCCTACGACTCACAGGCTGAGTCCTTGGTAATGACCTTTAATATCAATAAAATGGGATATAATCCTTGACTGTGCTTGATACAGATGAAATTTAAACTATGGCAATGAGTGTCCTTTAGGACCTTAGTAGGGAGTACATATTCATCCATGCAACAAGAATGAAATGAAACATTACTGGTCAAGAAACATGTTTTGTTTCTTAGTGTTTTCATCATTATAGCTGTGACAAATTATTTCCTTTGTCTCTATTTATCTTCTGCTTCTCACAGAAACCCATCCTGAATTGGCTGGTTAGTCTACTGCTTCCCTAGTCAACTTTTCCAACTCAGTACTGATAGTGTTGTTGTCATTATTTATCAGAAGGAAACTCAGTCTTCTGTAGCAGAAAGGAGAGTACCATTAAAGTCTCTCAGAAGATCACACAGACTCTCATCCTGGCTCCAAGGATGATTGATATGAAGGTCTTATTCCATGCTAATTTTAGGTGTCCTTCATTCCTTTGGGTATTAACATTTGTATGTGTAGATCTCCTGTCTTCTGTGTGGTTATGATGTGTGACTGGGAAATACTTTCCTGCTGTGTGGTAGGTTCTGTAGTTTTGGTTCTGTTTGTTTTCTATGGCCTGTGTTGGAACTTGTCCTCTTTTTTCATTATTGTTCCTAATTCCTACTTGCCAAGCACTGCTTGATCTCTCTGCTGTCACAGTTTTTTCTCAGTCAAAGAAGAGGTTTTATGTGCCAAAACCAGGCAGCCCATTGACTTCACCTCCACAAACTCTTTTTTCTTTACTAAGGCCAAAACCAGATGTCTGGTGAGAAATTTCAGAACAGAGAAAACATATAAGGTATATTCAGTCATTGATTTAGTCATTCTAAAATATTCTTCCAGCCTCCAATATTTTGTAGCTCAGGAACTTCTTAAGCCTGCAGCTTTGTGTCTGAGTAAAATCATAATCTTCAGAAGAGGCAAATTTAAATATTAATTTTTGCCTAGTAACTTTACAATAAAACAGCACTACCAAAAGTGAAATGTATGCATTTCCCTCAGGTTTAACAAGGGCCTAAGTAGATAAATATAGCCATGGCTGCAAAGGTGGTGAGCTAATGCTGAATGCCTTCATCTTCTGCTGCAGATTACTGACAGCATAGCATGGGCAGCAGAAGAAAATATATTCAGCTCAGCTCTGGTATTCCATTAACACCTTTCCTGGAGCTTCCTTTTGTGGTTTGGTGTAACCATCACTCTGAGCTGTGATGGCTGAGGAGAGAGCAAACTGAGCTTTGAGACATACCTGTCTCCATGCTGATCTTCAGCTCAGGACCAGTTATGACAGCTGAGGGTGACGCTGCTGCCTAATCTAAGGAAGCCCTAATTTCCAGACCAGGAAACTCAAAACCACTCTTGACGCAAGCTTCTGCATAAAACTGAAGCTAAGCTGGATGAAAGAATGAACATCTGGACTCTTATTCCTATGAGATGAGGGTTCTTGAAGATTTCTAGTAACCTTATGAAATTTTCAGCAGCCCAAACAGAAGTGATAAACTTCAGTTAAAGCATATGTGTTACTTATTGACATTTAAAAGAACCTGGGAGCATTATTTGCCAGTAAATCTACTGTGTTTCAATAATAAACATGCTTTAGTAAATAGTTCATGCTTGTAAAACATCTGTGTATCATATTCATTTAAAGGCTACAGGACTTGCTAAAAATAAGAATGGACTTAATAAAAAACATTTTATATCCAAATCCCTAATTAAACTGCTGTAGCCAATTTAGCATAACTTCAGACTCTTCCTGCCTTGCCTTCTTTTACCACTGTATCACATTCCCCCATAAAAGGAAAATCTCTGTTGATAATGTTTGATATTCTTTAGTCTACTGGAGCCAAGCATAACTAAATCATATTTTCTTTATATTTCACATTCTGCTTACTAATATTTGTACTATGTGACTAAGTTTCACTAGAAAAACAGTCAGTGTACCCAGCAACAGAAGTAGAATGGAAAAGAGTACATTTAAAAAGCTTGTTTCAATAGTGTGATTTATGGACTTTAACAGTGTAAATCTTGGACTGACACGTTCTTTCTGGTTTCTCAGAAGAGCACCTATGGATGCCTGCTGCAGCACAGAATTATAGTATTTGGGTAGGTTTCTTCAACTCTGGCCTTAGTTATAAAGATATTAATAGATATGACTTTTAAATAGATTTATAGCTTTCATGTCTTGTTTCCATGACCTTCCCAATTCAGTCACACTTTTGCCTCGTCTTTACAAAAATGGCTTTGGGTCATTTGCTCATTTTAATCAGCATGGAATAACTCTATCTCAGTATACTCAGAGATAGCTAAAATGTTTGAGAAAAGTGAAATAAATCCCATGCGTAACCAACAGGAAGGTATTGGGGTACCAAAAATATTTCTGCTTACTTCTGTTACTACAAGGTACTTTGAAACCCCAATTCTTTTTAGGCCTTTATTCCTTGGAGAATTGAAAGAAAAGCAAGAATATTTAGGCTTGCAATATGGGCATTTCAGTTGGACAGGCTAAATATAAGACGTTCTTGGTAGTGAGTCAGCTGGATTATAACCTGGACGAGCATTTGTTGGGACAGGAAAGTGATATTTTGGNTGTCTGACACCACCACTCTGCTTTTATCTTCCTCTGAAAGGCTCATGTAATGTCTTAATTTTTTCCTTTTCTATTTATTTTCTGTCTTGCAGTTTTTTTTGTTTTATTTTGTTTTTTTAATCCTCACCAATGTTGGTACTGTGACATTCTAGCAGATTGCAATGTACCTCACATAAACCCATCCTGGTCCCCATACAAGATGAACACCATTCCTGGAGTACTATATGTAAACACCTAGGAATTCTCAAAATTAAATTCAGGAAACCGAGAATATTAAAAATTATTTTCCATACCTGTCACTCTGAGCTACTATTTTCTTGGGAATTTTCAAAGTATATTTGTTATATTAGAGCACAGTATCCACCCACTAAATAAAATATGTTAAAATAAAAAGTCCCTTCTTCTTGACAGACCGCTCAACAGAAGAACCTCTGAGGCTTTTGCTGGGTAAGAGGAAGAACCAAGAAAGGACACACACATAAACATTATGCTAAATTTTGGACATGGGATAATTCATCATACTAAAGTTATACTTGTTTGCAGGATTGCCAGTCACCATGCAGGAAGAGTCAGAATCTCAGCTGGAAAACAACCGTGTAATTCTGATACCTAATATGAAGTTTCAAGCACTAATTGAAGCAAAAATATGTATTCCCAACCCTTTGTTAAGCAGATTGTGCTGCTCCAAGCATCCTATTGAATATGCAGCACATGTATAGAAGACAAGAAAAAGCTTGACATCTTCCTGCATTTAATGGAATTTTCAGAGTACTTTACAAAAAACTCACAAAATTCTGGTGTAAAAATGAGCTGACTTTCAAGCTGCATAAAGTAACAGTGTCTGTGTTAGTAGATTTAGTGAAAACTTACCATGTTACAATTGGAATGAAAATATAAGCTAGCTTTATAAAAAAATTTGTGCAGCTCAGAAGTAATTATTAGTCGAAATTCAAATTTATTCTCCTCTCTGGGCCCCCTTCAATTCTCCAGATGACAAATGAGGTGGTTCTGACACCAGATCTGTCACCAAAAGGAGTCATTATAGTCAGAGGAAGGAGAAATCACTTTACTGATTCTACCAGCAATTTCATTAACCAGTCAGTCCCATGAGAGCAAGATACTCAGATAAATTGAGTGGAATAGAATAGTTTATGCCCAAGAGAAAGCAAAAACTTACAGAGCCATTTTCATCCTTTGACCTAACTTAAAGCCATTGTGATATCTTAAGAGAGCAATTTCACATAGCAGGACTCTGAGATGTGCATTGTGAATCATGATGGACAATGGAGCCTCCTGTTTTGCAAGGTGGTTCCCATAACCTAGAAGGCATCACACTCAAAACTGGGTAGCCTGTGCACAAAGTCTCAGCTCACTGGG
>VWYI01037014.1:14691-25339 GCA_013399455.1 Anthoscopus minutus | reverse complement strand
GGGTTTCTCCATTTTAGCTTCTCCAACAGTGGATGGATTCAGCAGTCAGATGGGGAAAGAGGTAACAGCAATGTGTGACAGATGGTCAGAGCTGATTTCCAAAGTGACTGCTCTTTCTAAAATTTGAGTTCATGGAGGGGGGCCAAGGTGAATCATTACAAGATTAAGGCACTGTGAGACACTTGGCCACAATGTTGCTCTTTCGGAGGGAGTCTTTGGAACATGTGAATTTGCTGTTGGCGAGCACAGAGCGGGTGCAGGGGGACCTGGTATCCCATTGTCAGTTTGTCACAGGCTGCTGCGCTGCCAGCACCATGCTGCTGCCAGCACTTATCAGGAGAGCCAGCCAGAAATTCTGGTTGTTATTCACGTGTCAAGCCCTGCTGTAATCTCCAGTCTAATCTCAGTGCTGCTTTAGTAATGTTGTTGGAGTGACCCTGGATTGGGGGACTGGGCATTAAATACTGCCCATAAAACAGGCTGATAACAGATGCCTGAGTCTCCTCAGCCCCTGTCTTTAAACTCAAGATGCTAGTTTTGTGTCTCAAAAGGACATGAAGTCTTAATAAAATAGGATATTTATATCCTAAAGGAGCATGTGTATTCAAATTAATTGTGCTGAAAATAAACTTCAGGGAAACATCTAGGAATAGCAAGGTAAGTAGCACGTGCAGCATTCCTGAATGAAAACTTGTAGGCTGTAGTTACACTGAAATGACAATTAGTTCAATAAGACTGTTATTACATTTACAAAGGGACATGATTACTCATGTATATTCCAGGTAAGGCAGTTTGCTGAATGACAAGTTTGTTCAGGAATGTCTCCTGATTTGTGCAGAAAATAAATAAAACTATGGTAAATCATACCTTAGAAGAGATTTTGAGATACAAGGTACAAAGCCAGCATCAATTTCTGTTGAAAGGTTGGGATTTCAATACCCTGTAGAATTTTTTTCTGAGATAGAGTTTCCAAAGCACCTGGGGACCCATCTGTCAGAAAGAATGGGCTTCTCTTCAAAGGGAGGTGAGCCAAGGGTGATAACAAGGCCTCAGCACCAGCCTCATCAAGAAAGGTGCTCCTTTAAGGAATGTGGCAAGGCTGGTGATAGCAACACCTGGATCAAGCGTCACTGCAGTGATTGCCAGGCCATGATGACAAGGGCTAGTTCATAGAGAAGGTACATCTGAGGTCTCACAAAAAATTAAGTCTGTGGGTCAGGATCCAGACCAACAGGGTACATGGCCAGGCACAGGCATAGGCCAGACAAGAACCAGAGATGAGTGTAGCCCCTAAGTAAAGGTGGGGAACCCACCTTTGGGGGAGCACTTTCTCACACTTCTTTTTGAACTACTCTGCTCCAAATTCTCACATCTGCACTGTATCAGAACTGGAATGACTTTTTCCTGAAGACAATGGTAAGCAGCTGTCTATACCTCTTGTTTGTTTACAAGCTGAGAATTAAATTTTGTACTTGAAGACAATTCCTTTAGCTGCTGTTCTTCCTGTATTAATTCCTTGACTGTTACATGTACATCAAAGAAGCAACTTCCATGTAATTTGCCATAGTCACAGTTAGCTCTTTTGGGAAGGAGTTCAGATTCATGCAAATCTTAAGAAGGGAAAGAGGCTAGTCTGAGATGAAAGAGATTCAAACATAGGAAATTTGGGTAGGGAGGCTCAAAAACAGGTTAATGAAGCAGGAGGGCATGTGTTTGTATGTCTTTTTTCCCTTACCTCACAGACTTATCTGTAATTTCTGCAGTCATGAACTTCATCAAATCCTTCTGCTTCTGAGATCTTGTAATCCTTTCTTCAAATCCACAGCTTGTGAACTCTGGTTTGATTGACTCTTCCTCTTCTTTGGCTCCTTTCTGCCTTCCATCCCAAAGCCCGTGCTTGACTCCCTGCAGTGCCCTCTCTCTGAGTGGTTCTTTCTGCAAATTTCACTTAAATTACACTTAAACTGTGATCAGCAATTTTGCTTAGGATGTCTCCTTCCACATCCATTTTTGAATTGTGTCTCCAGGATCCTGACTTTCGGGATTTTCTCAGAGACTTAGGGAATTAACTTAAGAGAGTTAAAGTTGAAATTTTTATCACTTTCCTTGTGCTCTCTTTTTGCCTTTGTTTCCCTGTAATGACAAAATATCTTTTGTGGGAAAGGTTGTGTTGAATCCATCACAAACTGGTTCGTGGTTGCTTTTCCTGATGTGAAGTCCTAGTTTGAAATGTTATCTCCAAGGTAATCCACCCTGAAAAAAAATTATCACGGTGTTTTCTGGTCTTTTCCCCAGGTCTCTGGACTTCTCCTTCTTGCAAAGCAATGGGACAGACTGTCACTTTTGTGACAGGATCTGTGTAGGTCAGTTTTGTGTTGGCTGTTTGAAAATAGTCCTTCATCCAGTAAAGAAGCTCTTCAAGAAATCAAATGGTTTTTGTATCCTGGCTTTAAACTCTTTCCAGAAACCCAGAAATTATCTGCAGGGCCAGAGATATGAGTAAATCATGACTGAATATTGCAGAGCTCAGCATGTTGAAGGCAGCTGGGCAAAGTTCCCATGCCTGTTACAGGGAACATGGTGCAGATCTGCTGAACAGTCTACAGACTAGAGCATGCAAAGCTCCCTCTGAGATCAGTCAAAGTTCAAAGGCAGAATATGAACCAAAGGATTTTCAGGTAAAGAACCTGTCTGCCTGACACACGCGAGTATTTCCTCATTCTCCTATTGATTTAATTAATTCACCTTCATACCCATATACTGTAAAACATCAAGATGTGTGTGGCCAGGTGGTGTGTCCAGGATCACTTGGATGCTAAGCACAGGATATGGTGCCAATTGTCAAGTCCTTGACATGTCTCTGAGATTCTTTTTAATTGGTGCCATCAAATCAGTTTTTGGACAGGTCTTTTGCATCCTTTAGCGTTCACCAGCTGTAATCTGCTGGGTATTTGCAACAGTGCCCTGCTGTCTTCAGCTTCCAAAACCTCTTGCTGCTGCTCATTGTTCTGCAGCAATTCTGCCACAGGTACACTTTGAATTGAGCTTCTTGTGTCCTCGTGGTGGGTTTAGAGTTAGCTAAACTCACCAGTGTACTTACTCATTTCTTGCTGCGAGATATGATTTTAGGAGAATGAAGAACAGGCTCAAACTTTAAGACTATGAAGAAAGTTTTATTAACAAAACTAAAAGAATAGGAAAAAAAGAAAAACTCAGAATGAAACTTCCAGAACACTTTCCCTCCCCTGCCCACCTTCTTTCCTTTCCCACCTGACAACATAAAACCTGGGATTTTAAATCAGTTATCGCTTCTACAATAGTCTTTCCTCAGTTCTCATAGGGTGAGGAGTTTTCTTTCATAACACCATGGAGAAATCTCCACAAGAACACAGTTTTCTCGTGGCTTTGCATCTTCACAAACACCAGCTACCTGGTTTACAAAAAACTTTGCTACTGTGAAATTCCTCACATTTTCACAACTGAGTGAATGGGCCATGTCAACTTATGTGGTGTCATTTTTGAAGGATGAGCTGCTCAAAGGAAAGGCTTTTTTCACTAATTTCTGCAATCATCTTCATCTTCAAGACCAGAGGTCTTATTCTTTTCTCCCTGAGACACATCTTCACTCTCATCTCTATCTCTCTGCTCAAACTTCACAGAGCACCACTACTTCTTCAACATCTGCTGCCTCTACTCAGGTCCACATTTGAACACTCTACCATCCCCTCATACTTGTTTTCTCTCATGAATGAAAGGAAATACTGTAGTTATTATAGTCCATTTTCCATGGCATTACCAAAAGAACTTTCAGTCTCAATAGTTCTCCTCATTCTCCTTCCATCTGAAACTTAAACTCTTTCTTAACTGACCCTGGTGTCTTCATGTCACTCTGTGCTTTTCTTCTCACTCAGGGGAAGAATTGTGGTCTGCAGGTCTCATCTGTGCACTGAAAGGGTTAACATTTCACCCAGGCCAGCAGGTGTTGGCGGGCAGTAGCTGAAGCAGTCATTGGGATAGATGCAGCCACGCTGGGTTCTTCTCTTTTCCTCCCTAGCTGGCACCTGCTGGGGGAGCCAGGGTTGGGAGGGGGAGGTGGGGCCTGGACTGGCCCAGAGCCCAGGGAAATCCCGGCTTGGCACGGGCCAGGGGGAGGGGCTGGAGGCAGGGCCTGGGGTTAACGAGATCTCAGCAGCTGTCACCTGGCCCTGCTTCCACTGGAGGGGCCCTCCTGGCCTCCCATCCTCGACCAGGAGCCAGCTTGGGTCCAGCTGGCCTGGCCTGGCCATGCCACGCAGGCTGCGGTCGAGCAGGGCTGGCCCTCCCCTGCTGCAGCTCCGATACCTTCAGAAGCTGGAAGCCGAAAGGGATTTTTGGAACTTCCTGGGTTTTAAAATGGGATGTTAATGGAGGCAGACCCAGCTTCTCAATGGTTTACAAAGCTGTCAGTTCTCAGAACTAGACAGGCATTGGCCTTTCCTAGACACAGAGAAAGCTCCCAGGAGCCTCTCTCAGGAAAACCATTCCTATGAATGGTTTTCGTCCTTCTTCCTATATATCAACCAACATCAAACCAACACAGTTCTTTACAGACTTCTTCTCTGTGAGCAGGATCGGGTACATGCCACCCTCATTGACAAATGCCCACAGTCCCACCCTAATACCATGGCACGACTTCTTGCAGTTTTCTGGTTGCCAAGGAATGTGGATACCATACTAAAGAAGTTGTAAAAGACACCACAGACTAGGCATACTAAGGCAGATTAGGATGCCAGCTTCACCTGCTATTCTTGTATCCTCTTGTCAAACAAGTTCCCTGGAGGAGAAGAGTGAAAACAAAATAGTGAAGAACCCTTTTGAAAAAAAAGAATGAAGAACAAGGGCAAAACCCTATGTGTAATAGGAAGATGGAGAGATCAAGAGGAATGCAAAGATGGAAAAGGATGCAGAAATAAATGAAAAAAGAATGGTGATGGGGACAGATGTCAGAATTGGAGAGATAAAGAACATAAACGGGGAGTGGGAGGAGGATAGGCCACTAGAAATAATTTCCTTCCAGGACACAGAACTTTAAATGTCTAAGCCTGTATCCCATCTGCCTCTTATGGCTGTTCTACTTGGCAATAACAGAGTGTTTTGGCTAACAATTACTTAATTTCCTTAAGGCTGGTAATCTCAGGTAGATGAGAACAGCTGTTCTGGGCTCAGACTGAAGGTCCATCTCACCCATTATCCACTCTTTGACATTTATGGAAACTTTCCTTATATTTGATCACCCTTGTTACCATCATCTCAATATTTTCTAATATTGCGGAGTCCTTTCAGATGTAAGAGAGCATGAATAGCACATTTTTTGTTTTCTTTATTTCCCCTTATTTTAACTTTCTTTTTTATTTTTCCTTTTTTAATGGTTTTTAAGAAATGCTTTATATTTTATTTGCTGTTTTTAGCCCTAGTGAGCAGTGAGTGGATATTTTCATGGAACTTATGATCATTAACCTAAGACCTTTCTTCCAAGTGGAAGTGACCAGTACAAAGTCCACTATTCTATATGGGGAAGGATTTTTGTGTAGCGAATTATTTCTTTTCATATCTGTAACTCTTGTGAGCTCAAGTGAATAGATATTAAAATGGCAGTCAAGATTTAATGAAGGGGAAATTCATTATTTCATCATTTGCAATTTTAAGAGAATTTCAGATATGCAGTCTTAATATCTTTTACCTTGTTTTAAATAAATAAGGAGTTCATTAAGTCAGGAACCGGATCTATCCATATTGCATGTTCATTTTGACACAAATATTATTGTGTATTTTATGTGACATTTTCTTGCAGGGATCTGCCTGACTCACCTTTGACCACAGCAGCTGGATGTGAGTGCTTTAATTAATTAACACTATTTTTCTTTTTCTTTTGAGGGGCAAATGTTCATGCAACTGACCCAAGCCGTGGACTAAATTCATGGGAATGGGCTTGTTTCACAGGAAGATCGGAGTCTGCCTTTGTCATTCAGAAGCTGATGGACAGGCCATGCCCAGAACAGTTTTCTGATAAATATAAACCAGAATGGCCAAAAATGAAGGAACTTCTTGCCAAGGCTGCAGAGCCAAAAAGCTGTTTGCAGAAGATTTCTGAGTGTGTAAGGGCAGCTGTCTCATTCCGGTCTTTCTATGGCCCAGAAGAGAACGGGGTCCTTGACCACATGGTGAAGGTGACAACGAGCTTGGGAAGTCCCTTCATCACTCTGGCATGCCAGACTGTGTGCCCAGGCAGCCCACCTTCTGTGGGGAAATGCAGACTGGCTGTGCAGGAAATCCTCAGGAAGCAGAGAGCAGAGGAGATCCGATCTCAAGACAAAGATCATGTCAGCAACTACGAGAAGCTCTTTCAGAACTCCAAAGTTACAGTGATCCCCAAGAAGAAGGAGCGTCGAGCTAGCCTGCAGCCCATCAGCATTGCAATGTCCCAAGTAAGCACAGTAGCCACGAGGAAAGCAAGCCTCCTGCCGCTCCACCTGCTTCGACGGAGCAGCGTCCGGCCGGGATTTGTCATCCCCAAAGTCCGTGTCAGCAAGGCTCCTCCACCCACCTTCCAGCCAGAAAAGGCGAGAAGAAGGAGCAGTGCAAAGGACGACCTCTATCTGCAGATTCCCAAATGGAGATACAAGGAGCTAAAAGAGGAGCGGAGGAAGGCAGAGAAACTGGAGAAAAATAGAGCAGCAGAGGCTCAAAAGCTGAGGCAGGTGTCTCCTGCCCAGAGCAGGACCTGATTTAAAGTCAGTTGCTGAGAGGTTCTTGAGTCTTGTTATCTCAGCAAGACATGAATATCTTTGTGCATGCCCACTGCTCATGGACCTGGAATACTGAGGCATGGCCTATAAGGAGCAGAAATACAGCAAGGGCTATGTCACAGCATGTCTGATGGTGGAGTAAGAATGTATTTTGATCTGGAAGACTTACTTGATTTACCAGTCTGCTGTTGATAGGACATTCTAAGTGGTGCAGTCCTCTTGCGGATTCCTGTTTTTCCAGCTCCTGGTGAATCACTGTGAAACAGCTTGAAAAACGTGCTTGAAAGGATTGTATTTTGTGTTTGTTCATTTTGCAATGGGCAAAATTAAGGAGTTGTGGTTTTGACACTAAGCATTCCTCCCTCTCCTTCCCTAGGCAGACACACTGCAAAGGTTTATAGTAATAATTAAAAGTTTAAAGATACCACAGTGTTGGTTGGCAGTGAAAATCCAGGTCTACAGTTGTTTTTAATATACTCAGGACTTTATTTCTATTCCAGTAAACAGATTTTAAATGCAGGTATTAAACCCTACAGGTTTACAATCTGTATGGATGCATTTCTTAATGCTATTTTTTGCTCTGTTGAATCTAAAAAGGGCTTAATATGAAACATCTGTGCAATTGAGGTATTCATATCTTCTGCAAGTATAAATCATGTGCAGGGACTGATTTCTTTGAAGAAACATAGATGATGAGAAAATTTTTGATTGCCACCATCACCTAAGATTTGCCTCCCCCACTAGATTTCCCTTTATCCATCATCTGTTGTCTCCCCTTGAGTCTCAGGGAATTTTTTTGTCCTTGCTTTTAACTGTGAAATAAGGGAGATGGTGAAGCACAGTGAATATATTTTTAGGTTGATATTTCTTTTTAAAAAACTCACCAGGTTTATTGTGAGCCTTTCCAGAATATAGCCAGGACAAAAATATTATGCAGCTTTCAGAGGTTCAAGTAACTTTCCCAGGTGTCAAGTGCAGCTACATGCTGTGAATATCCAGTCAGAGGTGCAGTACCAGGCAGCTCAGCTACTGATGTGGCCAGATGTCACTGTAAGCTTTGGCAGGACACCTCTGGGTGCCCCAAAAGGGCAATACCTCACCCCTCTGTCTCTACGTTGGGAGAAAACCTTCCCTAGTATGGAAGTAAGTGCATCTCCAAGTGGCAGTTCCCACGGATTTTTTCTGCAGGTTTTTGTGTTCCACATAAAGGGTTCCTCTGGTTGTACCAGCAGTCAGCCTGAACAGCAAGCCAAGCCCTGGCAAATTCGGGTAAGGAAAGGCTGTAAACCTGCTGGATATGAAGAATGACCACACTCATAGAAGTAGAGATCCAATGCAAATAACATAGAGCATGTGCTCAGGGTAAGGTTTTCCTCAAGCTTTGCACACATTTGAACTAAAATGTACTGCAGTGTGTCCTCCTGAAGGTGTACTGGAACCCATGCAGACCCCAGCTGCTACTGCTGTCACCAGTTCCTCACCTCAATTAAAGAGAGGGAAAACTTTTCCATCCTTTAGTCCCACAGCCCAAAGGCTGGCCACTTTCAGTCTCACTGAATTTGTAATGAAATAGTGCATGTCATAGAAGAAATAAATTCAGTTAATGGAAAACTAGCACCTGGATCAACACTGCCATTTCTGGTCTGTGGGATCTGACAGAAGTTAGGACAAATGTGGGAAGCAATGATTTTTCCATGCAGCCTACCCTTTGTACTTCTGTGATGGCCAGACTGCATTTCCAGGTAGACAACTAGGTCAGACCTGGAGGAATAAGCACTTGCCAATACACCTGCCCAGACCTGGGGATACGAAGATCATTTTAATCCGCAAGTGCATCAATGCTGTGCAATTCATAGGCACCAATTTTGTAATGGCTTTTGGGTGACCAGAATATGAGCAGGACTCATTTCTTTGGAAAGCAGGAGGACAATCTTTTGGCTGTCTGTGGCAAAGGTGCCAGGATAGATTTAAAATTGGTACACTGAATTGAATTGTTTAACTGTTAATTTTTGCTTACTGCCAACGTAGGGTTTTGAAGATTTAGCACTCAAGATTTGGTTCTAAAAAGCAACCTGTGCTGCAGCTGAGCACTTGAATTTGCACTTTCAATACCACCTGCAAGAGACCAAAAACTGACAGGTGCTCTCAGGGATTAACATATAGTATGTTAGAACTAGGGACTGGAAATTAAGCCTATTTTCTAATCCTTTGTACTTTACTGTGTTTATGTGCATAAATATGATATTTCTATTAAAAGAGGCACGGGCTGTTAACCTTATTTGATCTCCTCATTCTTCATAGGGGTTCTTCATTGGGGATACTGTCTTTCGCTTTCCAGTGGGCCTAAACTTTCACCAAAGGACTCATCAGCATCACCTGAAAGCAGTTTGGTTTCCTTGGAAGGAGTGATTGTGGGTTAAGTTCCACTCCTTGTGAATTTTTTCTTAGGAGTTAAGGAAAACTATTGTTTCCCATCCGGTTTTCACTGGTCATCTTGCTAGAGAGAGAAGTCATTGCTTTGCTGGCTTGTGTCCATGTTGATCTCCTGCAAGCAGGTTGTCTCCCAGTATCCTTGCAGAGAGTGTGACTCCATTTGGGGCATCTGTGTAAAGCTTTGAACTTGCTAGTTTTGGCAGTGCAGGCCATAGGTCTCTGGTGTCCTTGTTGCCTTCCTCCCCTGCTGCCTCACTGCTCCTCAGCTATCTTCCCCTCTTCATCATTGTCCTCACACTAAAGGCTGTATCCCTCACTGTTTGTTTTACCTGTCTGAAGGTTGCAGTGAGCAAAGCTCCCACAAAACACTTCCTAAAACCTATGGCAAATGGACCACTGTGGAGGAGGAGGAGGAAGAGGAGGAAGCATGCCTGGCTTGCTTCTAGCCATCTGCCCCTTTGAGGCAGAGGAGGATTTGATTTCTGCCGAGGGGATTTGATTTCTTTTGGATTTCAGCTCAAATAGAGTGGTTTGATCTGTGTTTTGTTGTGGATTTTTTCCCCCCAAGAGATCCATAACTATGAAAACCCAGGCAATATTGGCTGCACTTCAGGTTGCTCCTGGTCACTCAAGCAGCACAGTTTGCCTCCTAAAAAAGAGCCTTGGCAGCACCTCCTGGCAGCCGGAGCCCCTGAGGGAAGGCAAAGGTGCTGCTGCAGAAAGATCCTCCTCAGAGGGAAAAGAGACGCTAATCCCTAGGGCAGAGGGAGGTTTTCTACCTGTGTTCAGTGCCAGGTTGTAGTGGCACATTAGTGGGAAGAGTGTCCTGGAGAGCAGGGGCTGTGCCTGCCACGGCAGCCATTCCTTGCCTCAGTACCCTGGGAACATCTCACCACGAGGCTCCCAGCCTCATGTGCGGACTACTGTAACTGTAGTAACTCAACTGTAGTAACTGTAGAATGTGAAAGTCCAACTGCTTCCCAACATTGTCTAAAATTATATTGTGCTCTAATCTCTGGCGAAAAAGAGCTTCAGTATGGGGGTTCCCAGTAGCCTTCCTCCCAGAAGTCACCATCTTCCCCATTACTCAATACTAGCCACTGTGCTGGGCATCAACCACTGTGCTGGTTTTGACCTTAGTTGGTATTGGAAAAGAAGGAAGTAAAACATCCCCGGAAATGGTTCTCCTGAGAGAGATGCTTGGGAGTTTCAGAGATAGCCAGTGACTGTCCAGTTCTGAGAACTGACAGCTCTGTAAGCTATTCAGAGCTAAGTACCACCCCCGTGAATACCATTGTGAAGCCCGGGAAACTCTGAACTCGCTCTCTTTGGTTTCCAGCGGCTGAAGGTGACAGAGCTGTGAGTGAGGGGAAGCCCGGCCCGACCTGGGCCCGGCCGGGCCGAGGCCGAGGCCGGGGCCGGGCCGGGCC
>VWYI01037014.1:2281-14214 GCA_013399455.1 Anthoscopus minutus | reverse complement strand
CATAAGTTGACAATGACCCATTGAGTTAATGAAAGAAAATGGGAGGAGTTTCACAACAGCAGAGTTTTTTTCTAAACCGGGCAGCTGCTGTTTTGTGAAGATGCAAGCCACAGAGAACTGTTCTTGTGGACATATCTCCAAAGTGTTGAAAAAGAAGACTCTTTGCCTTATGTGAAATAGAGAAAGATTGTTGTAAAAGTGATAACTGATTTTAAAAATCCCAGATTTCGTTTTTGTGTTGTCAAGTGAAAAAGAGATAAGTGAGTGAGGGAGGGAAGTGTTCTCGAGGTTTCATTTGGACTTTTCCTTGTTATTTCCTTTTTAGTTCGTTTTGTTAATAAATTTCCCTTATAGTCTTAAGTTTAAGCCTGCGTTTTCCTTTCCTCAAAAATCATATCTCACAACAGAACATGAGTGGGCTAGTGAGTTTTGGCTAGCTCTAAACCCACAACAACCACTCAGGAAAAAAACCCAAAAAGTATTCATAGATACCTCCAAAGGTATCATAGGCTGTCCCAGTATTAGAAAAGAAGCCTGTAAAATGAGAAGGCTAATTTGTCTTATTCTGGAGAACAGGAATTTTCTTCTGTTTGGCTAATTCCTATGTACAGCTAAATATAGCATTTATGGAAAAACATCCTGAACTCTGGACACCTTTTGCTTTGGCTGTGGAGCTGCTGACCACTGGAAAGTATAAATTATATCAACCAAATCCACGATGAGACTGAGATGTGCTTTATAATGCTAAATATGCTAAATAAGGATATCCCAGACTTGGCAAACTCAGTGCTCCCAATCAGTTCCCCACTTATATAACTACCTATATCATTAAGTTATTTTAATTATATGGTATTACACTTAACCATACCTATAAAACTACCTACATGAACACCATTCATATATAAATTAATAATGAGATACATACATAAAACATACCTATACATACATACTTTAAATTTTTTTAATCAGATATAATTTTAACACATATACATATAAAAAGCATCTTACTTCCTAGTGATAACGTGGAGCACTTATATATGTCAATGATGACCATCTCTTAAAGAAACAGTATTAGATAATTGTTCTATAAGAGGAACAAATAATTTGGGGTATATTATGGAGGCTACAAAGGGAAAACAAGCCAGCTGCCTTTTCACTGAACACTATGGATCTCTTGCATGGGAAGAAGCAGTGGATTATGTGAAAATAGTAGTTCATTGGATAATTGAAGTTATTATGCACATTAATTTTGCCTAGTCAGGTTTAAATTTGCCATTTATCTTGGTACATTTGAACTTACAGTGGTTGTAGTATGCTTTTATATCTATAAAACTGTACACAGGTTCATGGATAATTAGTGGGCCAAATGCTGATGTTTCAGTTGTCTTTCAGGGAAACAGAAGAGATTGGGAAAATGAGTTCAGGTGGTTCATTTTCCTTCCCATTGTGACAGCTTCCCACATGAATGACAATTTGCTACTTTGCCCAAGACCTTTCTCCCAAAAACAGAAAATGAACAGAAACCCTCCAGAGGAAGACGAACAAAATCTGTGCTCGCAGGTGCCATCCTGGATGCATTCAGTGGTTTCTCACAAGGCACTGATGGAGCAGTGAGCTCCTGTAAATGTGGATCAGGATAGGGGCACAGGTACTGCTGGAACATCTCTGCTCTGTGTGTGTGTGCACATGTGCGTGTGTGCCAATAGGATTTTCACACTTGGTGCCATAGTAACTGCAGTCAGCTCAGAGTGATGTTAACCACCAAAGGTGCTTCCTGAGTCTCTGCGCACAGCTTTCTGCTGACAAAGGTAAAATATTAATTAAAATATAAACTATTAATATTTTATTAATGTTTTAATTAATATTTATAAAAATATAAAATATTTACTTTCACACCACATGCAGCAGAAGGGAGTTAAGGTTTCCTTATGCTTGCTGCCACTACACTGAAGCCAGCTTTTTGCAGAAGTCAGTAATGTGGGGGTGTTCTACATTTTTGTGTGAAAGTGTTAATGGGACACAAATCAATAAGTAAATGGGGAATTTAAGTAATGGCCCCACTAAAAGTTCTGTTCCAAACTAAGGTGAAGTAGTGTTTCAAAAGAATATACAAACACAGTACGTGAAATATGAAAGCAGACATGCTATATTATCAGCTTGGCTTCTTTCCCAGGGAAGTGCAGTGGAATAGTTGTCATGCAGCATTTACAAAACTTCTGTGAAAGGGAAATGTGATCTTTGACCACCTGCTATCCTTTACAAAAGGCTACAACTGCAGCCGCCTAAAGTGTATTCATGAGTGAAATAAAACACTAGTTTGGTAAGCAATAGAACTAAACAGACCAGCCATATTAAATTAATTTTTCTTTGTTTTGGTCTCAAAAATTTGTCTGGCGAACAGAAATTCCACTAAAATGTTCATAGAAATGTACTTTGTGGGTGTTTTATATGATCAGTTTCTCACCCGTGGCTTTTGAAAAATGTGGGGTTTACTCTTTGCATGATTGACTGCATTATCCTTTATGTTCACGGGCACAATGAGCAGTATTTGCCTGTGGTTTCCCAGTTCTTCTGCAAGAACCTTTTTAGGCTTCTGAAGGGTTTCCAGTCCTCATAAGAATCTGCACCTGCTCTTTGCTGAACCACAAGATCCAGGCATTGCTCTGTGACAGCAGCTGCCTTGGTCACGGTGACCAATGGGCACTACTTCTGGTTGTACACTCAAACTCAAACTGCATCCTCCACATTCTAGGGTAATCTCCAGCAGTTTTCCCACTTATGAGCCTTAAATACATTGTCTCAGGACTTGCATGACTGACTAGGATACTGTGGTCATAGAAAGCCAAGGAAAAAGCGCTGTCCAATGAAAAGATATCCAGACACCATGGTGAGGTCTGGTCTGCATTTTAAAACAACAGCAAAAAACCCCAATTGAGCTATTTTAACTGAAAAGTTAAGCTGAACTAATGTTCACAGACTCTCTTGGGTTGGTTTTAATCAGACTGATATTCACTTGACTTAACCAATCAGAACCAGTTTGTGGTTAATAAATATAAATCATTTATCCTGAAATCAGTTTCTATGCAGAGAGCTGTGGCAGCTTAAATATGTTGTTTCCAGCCAAGAGGGCTGCCTTGCCACATCCTTCACCTGGGGGAAGGCTCTGACCTGGGCTCTCTACTGATGCAGGTTTCCTTGCAGCTTCCACTTTTCCAAGCAGGTACTTGTTGCCCTTTTACTCTTCAGCGATGAGTTCTCCCACACACAGCAGTCAATCGCATCTCCTGGAGCTGCTCAGTGCCTGTTGCTCACCTTTGGCTAATTACCAGTGCCACTTTCATTAAAATGGCTCACAGCTGCCAGGGATCCTTCCCTTCACACCATCCCCAGCAGCACGCTGCAGCTTTGCTCTGTCATTTGGATCTGAGAAAATCTAAAGCCCCACAGCAGAGCTGGGTAAGAGCTGCATTGTCACCATCTTCCACAAAGAACTACTCTCCACCAAGTAAAACACTGGCTTAACCTTTAATTCAACACTGTCTTTTGAGGATCATAGCCCCTGCTCAGGAACAAAGTGAGTCTGACAACAGTCAGAGGCAGAAGATGAAATATTAACCAATGCTTTTGTGACATCCAGGCTGGATTACAGTAATTCCTTGTCTGCAGGTCTCCCAAGGCTGCCTCCTACAAAACACATTTTGTACAGAAGCAGGCCGTCGAATTTAAGCACTGCAGACAAACAGCCCACCTCCCAGACTCTAAACTTGAGGCTTGTCAGGAGACCTCTGTTCCTTCTTTATCTCCAGGTATGCTCTTAAATTACCAGGTGCAGATCACATTCATAACTGTAGCTATTTTTAGTCACTAGAAAAAAATGCCAGCTTCAGGACTGTCAAATTAAACAAAAAGCATAAAAGCTATAAACATGATAGGAAAATTCTACAAATACAATAGACTATGGCTCTGGCTCTTTCTTTCCAAAGCCCATCATCCCAGGACACAGGACTTATGTTATACAGATGACTCCTTTTAAGGCATTGAATGGTATTTCCATAGGGCAAGAATAATTTGAATTGGAAAGGCAACAAAATGAAGCCATTGTGAAGAACTGAGAGAGCTGTATATCAGTCAGCTCAGATCTCACCAAAATAAAGAAAGCATGTGAGGCTGAGTGAAAGTAAGAAATCCACCACCACAGAGGGATATAGTAAAGAAAACACTAAGGGAAGAAAACAAGTTACAGCCAAGCTCACCATCTGGGTACTTCCAGAAGCATCAAAGATGCAGCTGTTCCTGTGTTGGCACATATTGGATCAAGTGCAGGGCTTGTTCCAGTCAGACTTGCTTATCTCCTGTGTGCCTCAGTTTACCCCTCAATGGAAGATAAGTATTTACCTCAATCCCAAATTAATTCATAAGGTCAGCTCGTGGTTATCAGGTAATGAGAGAAAAGGACGGATGGGAAAATCCACAGAAAAAACCATGAAATGAAAACTATGTCAGTCAAGCAAACAGAGAACATGTAATCTGTTTGCTTTGGAAAACCACACAGAATTCTTCAGAACAGCAGGGGCTAGAATACAGCCTGTGGCAATCCCAGTGGCAGTCTTCAGATGTCAGGTGATGGTGAGGCCAGACACATCCAGGACACAGATATCTGCTGCTCGTGGCTGGAGAGTGGCTGAGCCCACACAGCTTCTGAAGACAAAAAAGGGCAAGAGTGCTCATGCATTCCCCACAGTACAGATATATAACTTTAAAGGCTTCCTCCCTCAAAACACATTAAAAGTTATACTTTCCTCTGAGTAACAGAAAACTTACAGTGTCCTTGTTTTTTTTCACCAAGTGATTTCCTTACGTAAATGAATATTTGCTGTATAGCAAATAGTCCATGGAAAGCTTAGTCTAAAATGCAAGACTAAGAAAGTTTTGCATCATATACCACCATCATGCCCTACTTTGCTGAAGAGTTTCAGCTTTTGAAGATTCCAGTGGGCTATTTAAGAGATTTATGAAGTTATGATGGCAAAAGTCAGGTCCATGCAGTTTAAATGCCATTAAATCTCTGTGTTGCCATTTCCCATTAGCTCAGTTCTTCAGAAGGCTTTGTGCCAGCTGAGAAGACACATCTGAAAATGACACTTAGGGGGAACTTAAATGAGCCCAGGGCAGGGAAAAAAAGGAGGGACAGGTGGCAACAGCAACCCAGCAGCAGCACTAAGTCAAACAAAGCCAAGATCTAATTTAACAGTGATCATCCCCCACTCAGTTATTTAAAACCCACATTAATGTATAGACATGAATCTCCCTATAGAATTGTGAGTTTACACTCACCCAAAACAGCTGTTGGACTCCTAGACCCACAGAAGAGTGAAATCCTTGTGGCCTGAAAGTCTCTTCCTCAAGCCAGAGAAGGCTACCCTGCTTATATTTTCAGAGTAGTATTAAGAAAATCATAGTGGTGGGAAAGAGTTGAAGTGGGAATTCCTGAGTACCGTGCTACACCTAGACCTCTGTAGGAAGGTCTGCACCTGCAGAAAGGTCTACATCTGTGAAATACTTTGAGAGCCACTCATACCTTGCTTAGGATTCCTTGCAAAGTGTTTCTGCTAATTTAAATTTTATCCACATCTTCCCTTTGAGAAAATATCTACTGAGTCAGGCAGTGAATGCTGGAGGAGTAGGAGGGCATGTACCTGTTTAAGGGCTTTTTCACATCTGTTTTCATAGGCAAACCCTACTAAATTGTAACAATAAACTGCATGGATTTTACTGGTAAGCAATCAGTTTCCAATGAAGATAACAAAAGCCTTCACTGAAATGGGCTAGAAATCTAAATCTCTTAAAATCTGAGTCTGTATTATTAAACACCATGCTCTTGGCACTGAAGTAAACACTGCTTATTGGGTGCTCAGGGTGTGCTTTTCTTAGCGTTAAGAAATTAAGCATTCACAAATTCATGCAGTCAAATGTGGTGTGGTAACCCCACACACTTTATGCCTGCTGCAAACTTCAATCATGCTCAGTGATCCAGAACAAAGTGCTCTTTTTGCCCTCTCTTCCTTCAGGTGCTCATCAGCACAACGAGCTGTCATAGACTCTCCTGGTGGCTGGTTACCTCTGGTAACCAGAAATGCTTCATGTGCTAGGACTCTCTGAGGTGCCTGACCCCTGAGATCATGCAAGGCAGTGTCCTGAGAAGAGGCCCTGGCAGTGGCCCTCCAAACTCCTACATGAACAACACTTAGGTATAAGCCTCAATGATCCTCACTAAGGAAGGGTACAGAGGCCACACTCTGGTCTTCCATGCTGGCTTCTGGCTAAGACTAAAGGCTGTCCACTGCATCATCCAGAGGACTGACTGGGACAGAACAACACCAGGAGACTCACCCCTAATAAGAAAGCATCTTGAGAACACTTAAAAAACACTTTCTATTATTTTGTAACACCTTTTAGACTTTGTTGATGCTCCAAGTCATCAATATTCCCAAGGTGCATTTTTAAAAAGGCTGTAGCATTTTCCTCTCAAAATATCAAGATTAGAAGAGCTCAGTTTCTGTAGCCTCCCACTACTGTTTTTCATTAATATCTTCCCTGAATTCTGTTCATCAGTTAAATCTTCTCTACAGAAAAGGTCTACTTGATGCTTGGCATCCACTGGCAGCTTTAGGGAGTAAAAAGATACAAGTTCAGCTTGAGTTATCTCCTCTGGATGCTCTCTCAGCCGCTGCTTTTAGTCACCTCCCCATACCTGAATAAGTTATTACCTCTAAGCAGTCTAGCTCACCACAAAACAGTACCAGTGGCTACATCCAAGTTAATCCGTGGCTTTGCAAGGCACAGGCAGGAGCCAGACCATGACACCTGTCCTTGAGTGTGGCAGCACTGGGGAGTGCAATACCAGCAGAAGACACAGGCCTACGTGTTAGACACTGCTGCCTCTTGGTGACTCCATGAACACAGGGATCAAAGATTTCACTTTAAGAAGCATTTTTGTTAAGTTTGCAGAATAAAAACAAGCTCATATCTCCTTTTACTCTTGAAAAGCTTTTGCTACACAGCTGATGAAAGGCAAAAAGTCTTCAGCTCTGTGGTTATTAATGCCAGAAAATATGGCTGAAAAAATATAGAGGGCTCATATTAATTCCTCGTAGCTTGTATTACCTATTAGAATTATAATGCTATCAAAGTGAGTTCTCCATTTACTCCATTGGCACTAGCATTTTCCCTTGAATACAAATGCTAAGCTAACAAAATGAAGCACTCAAAATGAATATGAAGGTGCCATCTTTACTCAGCCACCTTTCAAAGTACTAGTACTGGGTCACTAATGCTATTTTGAACTGTTTCTCAGTAATTGGTACAGCTCTTCTTCCTCACGTACTGTGCTTTAATCTTAATCTCGGCCACAGAAACATTTGTATTTTCGGAACATAAAGCACAATAAATCAAGAGTGAAGTTTCTGTTTGACTCTGACTATTGAAAGCATTTCAATAGCACCTGCAGGCTGTGCTGACATCCTGCCAATTGTTTTACAATCTTGCTTGATTATAGGCAAAGCAACAGATAAGTAAAAGAGAAACTGCAGAGCAGTAACCCTGGGACTGCTTTTGTAAATAAATAAAGGATATAATTTTTAGAATATACATTTATATGCAATATTTAAATCATTCCTCAAAAAGGAGATGTGGCTGGGCTTATGTTTGTTTCTGCTGAAACAGACTGTACACTTTTTTACTAATAAAGGAAAAATTAGGATCTTTCTCCCTTAGTTATTAAAGTATACTGAATTATACAACATGTATGTTTAGATGTACATGTACACCTGTGTTTTACAATAGTGATTCCTCCACCTTTTCTAACTCAGAAGTTAATTTACTCTGCAGCATTTTGTTCAACTGTCTTCAAAATAACTCATATTCTCACTCATATAATCTTTTCTTCCAAATTTGCTGTTCCAGCAAAGAGCACTGCACAGACCCTCTTCCAAGGAGCTCTGTTGAATTCCCCTATTTATGAAATCATGGGGCCTACACAACAACAGTCGAGGGTCATATTTTGCACGACAAATTACATTTCATGCCCTGAGGCCAGAGCTTTGTAACACATTTGTGAATCAGGAAAAAGCCCAGAAATCAGTGTTTAAAAAGTGGCTTATCAGTGACCAAGCTGAAGAACTGAAGATGGGACACAGCTCTGTAACACCACCATCCCCATCTCTCTGCAGGACTCCGAGAACACAACTCACATAAAGGAAAGGATCTGCCCACAAGTCTTGTCCACCATTTTTCAGGTTGGTAGACCTTACAGTGTTTGAAAAGAGGGACGTTTGGAGGTCTCTACCTCGTGTAAAATACCTAGTTTGACTCTTCAATCCTGCAAAATAAATCTGAACTCACCTTAATTCCTTGGAGAGTATCACTGAAGTTAATAGGACTACAAACACAAAGTAGAAATCCTCTAAAAGACTGGTGGCCTGCACAGGATGGGAAAATAACCTGCCTTGAAGGAACCTATACTTGTAAGAATCCTAAATCTCCCAGGGGGGATCACATGGTAACACATGACATTGGTAACATTTTCCATGCTTTTTAATGTATAGATTCTGCCTTTTAAGATTCTGTCTTTTTTCCTGCATCCACTAACAAAGTAATTCCTATCATGAAGACCAGCCATCAGAGACTGATACACATGGCGCACCATGACAGCCAGGTACAAAACCAGGTGCACAAACAAATGAAACATATGCATCTAGGGGAGCGGAATATTATGAGTCCTGATAAATAGTCAGATCAGGCTCTATACTTTCTATAAGTATTTACCTTAGCCACTACTGTCTGGTGGTGAGCCAGCCATTGGCATGCAAAGACTGAAGTTTTCAGTATGGATGTTGTAGAAGCTCTTTGGGGCCGCAAAAAGCAAAGTCTGAGTGTTTAACCAAGATCCTCCTAACAAGGTCAGTTATTTAAAGCTTCAGCCTTTCATTCCAAACCCCTCCAGCTGTCACAACTGTCCCATCAGCAGCAAGCTAATATTTATTATGTTCTGGGTAATAAATCAGGCCCTACAAGGAGAATTCTTGCATTTGCTAGCCTGAATTTGCATTTCCTCTTGTCCAGAGGGAAGGAATTAGGTAATGAATTAGCTTCTGATGTGGGTCTTTTTTACTAGCAACTCAGATGTAACACTAGCCACCTGCAAAAGGGATGTTAAACATTTTCACTCAAACTGCATGTTCCAAAGAATCTGATCTCCTATTGCTTAACACCTCTGGGATGAAGGAAATCTTACATCATGTTTTTAAAGCTGTTCTCTCATTGTAGGGACATAGACATACACACAAATATTAATTAGATCTCAGTTCAACTAGAATGTGTCTTAGTTTTACATCCTATATTCACATACCTTCTGCAATGAAGAGAGGTAACATACATTTCTTTATGCTTAACATTGTAGGTTAGAAGAACCAGAATTTATTAAAATGTATTTGCATTTGCAGATTTCCCTCATCCAAAGGCCTATTCCATGCAAAAAGATTCAAGGACACGAGATTTATGAATCAAAGAATTGTCTTCTCAGTATGTAATCAGGCAGGGGATATTGAGGTCGCTGAGCAGAATAAGAAATGGCCAGTACGCAGTTCTGAAACAATATGACAGCTCTTATTTTCTCTTATCATCTTCTAACAATAGCTTTACAAAGCACAACTGAATCCACTTCTGTGCTGATCTATTTACTGTTCTACTTTTAATATTTATGGCTTTACTTCTCTAATCACAGCTCCTGTTCACTGCTGATTTAAATACACCAGAAAGTAAAATGAAGCATGCAACATTCCATTTGAATGTGCTCCAGTTTGCTGGTCTTCAAGAGACAAAGCCAGAAGACCTTTGTCTTCCTCAGAGATATCACCTCAAAAATTAAATATAGCTGAAGATGAGATGCACATCTCATCTTAGAAATAAGGCTTTTGGTTTTTTTTTTAGTATCAAGTGAAGTTTTCAGTTAAATACATTAGGTTTACAAGCGAGCATAAAACAAAGAAAAAGGTGATGACTCTCTTCCTTAAGACCCAAACACTGACACACTTGGTGCAATTTTACACTCAAAGGCATTGAACATGTGGTTTTAGGCACATCTGAAACATGACAACACATTTGTCATTTCAGTTGCCATCAGCATCAGAAATGTGGCTAACTTTTGCTTTTCATTTTAACCAAATCCACTGTTCTATATTTCAAAAGCTACTTCTAGTTTAAAAGAGAAGCCAAGTGGGTTCCATTGTGATCCCAAGATTAACTCAGTTGGCCAGAGCATGGTGCTAATCACACTAGGGTTGTGGGTCCAATCCCCCTATGGGCCATTCACTTAAGAGTTGGATTCATTGGATCCTTATGAATCTCTTCCAACTCAAAGTATTTTGTGATTTGAAAACTGTGATCTCATTGCTGTGCTCTCCAGGTCACTTGCTCCACCACGTGTAACAGCGAAGTCACTATCCGTCTTAACATGGTATCAGACATCCATTGACACCAGAGCAGCTCCCACACATGGCTCGTAAGAACTCATTTTACACACCTTCATAATGTGCCACTTGCTTCTCTTCCAGAAAGGAGGATAAAAACTATTATGCTGAACAAGCTTTAGTCAGGACAATGTGAGACTACGCTGAAGGTAACACGTTACCTTACTGACACTGATGCGAGCTGCAGTGCAGCTGTCATTAGCAGCTAACCAATTTTCATAATCCTTAAAATCACTGTGGATTACTAATGCTTTTCTTTTTCTAAAGCTATGAGTGACCTATAGAATGCCAGACACTCACGTTTTCTAAAAATACCTCAAATGTAAGCTGGAAAGTAGAGATTATGTTACAGAGCTTCTTTCAAGGTCACTTGCAAGATCTATTTTTGCCATGGATTTAGTATCCTGCATTTCAGTTTTGTCATTGACAGCACTCTGTGTTTTGCAAAAAATCATCTGCAACCATGCATGCCTGTCAGCTCCAAACAGAAATAAATTACATTCCCAGGAAAAGGTATAATACTCTTTTTCACACCTCTGATCAGCATTCAGAAGGGAAGGGAAACAGTCATTGTAATAGAAATGATTTCTTTGTTCAGAGAGTGCTTTGCCAAATACAATGCACTTCACCTCTCCTCTTAGGCCCCATATCTGAATGCCAGTGCTTCCATTTTATGGTTCAAGAAATAGCATACACTAGCTGCAGTCTTTCCTCTGATAGGGGATGAAGAAAATCAATAAATGCACATTCTTAAAGGAGACTCAAAAGCATAGGGACATGCAAAATACAAACCTCCACCTTCCTAAGAAATTACCTTTACTAATTTTATATAACAGAATCATGCACAGCACTTAGCAAAGGTTACAGCTACATGCCAATTTACTTTATCCATCTGCTGAAGAAATCCTATGATTTACTGCTCCAGACTTAGTTTCTTCTTGAGCCAGCCAGCCACTATGATCTGCATCCCTCTGAATCCTTATATAGCAGATAACGTTAGCTGTAACCCATTATATTTAAATGTCTTTATTTTGTGAGATGGTTGTGTGCAAAGACTTTAAATTAAAACAGATATTCATCTTCTTAATTCTTTACATCATTGAAGCCTCTGACCAGAAACATATTCCCATTGTAAAACTGTACCCATACTGACATCTTCACATTTTCTAAAATGTAATTATATGTATTAATCCATCATAAGGCATTAGCCTAGACTTAAATCTTATTTTAAACTTATTATACCCAAATATGAAGGGGAACAAGAAGTGGCTTATAAAGCCCCCAGCTCCCTCCACCATGAAGATGGTGAGTATTCAGAATAAAGTTATTCCAAAGGGATAAAAACATATGCCCATTCATTCCCTTCACCTTTGTATGGAAAACTGCCACTTAATTTCATTAAACAGC